>JAZHRO010000073.1:36060000-36592500 GCA_037157565.1 Thalassia testudinum
GCCTTTTAGGATTAATCTTCTTTAGAGTGCACTTTTAGGGTTTCAATAATGTAGTATTTTCAAACAAGGTTCATGTGAAGGCACACAACAAGTTTTACATGAACGGATGATGGTAAATTTCCTTTGAATTATAGAAAAGTTTGAGTGCCTAATTGGAAACCTTAAGAATTGGACCGAGGCAGGTAGTTTTTAGAAGATGAATTACTTTTAATTGGTTCAAGTGGTGCGACCCAATACAAATAAACTATGGATTCTCAAACACCATTGAATATGGAATCCAAAAATATTTGTTCAAGAATTTTGAGTCCCGAAAAATAATTTTTTCATATTTTTTTGTGTATTGGGGTCCAAAAGTCAGAAAAGACCCCCAGTTAGTGTTTTATGTGAATCAAGTAGTGTCGTGCCTCAAAAAATTGTCACGATATTTTTAGAGATAGGTATTTTGATCAAGAATTCAATGCAAGTTGTTTCACAAAATTTTGATTTCTATAAAAATATTAAAATTCAAATATTCTACAAAATCAGGAACATATTAGATTTCTGATAGGGGTCTATGCACGAATGTTTAAATTTTTTCTACTAAAAGATATGCTGTGAAATCTTCAGGGTTAGTTCACAACTTCAAAACACATGTCTAGGAGAAATTTTATAATTTTTGGGCCAATAAAAATCTGGGTTTTAATTTTTGAAAAATGATTTTGTTGGCAGCTTGAATTTCAGGATGGTGGTTTTGAAGATAACAAAGAGGTAACACCCACCAAGAGATTTTTTTTTTGTTTTTTTTTTATGCAAACAACTCAAGCAAAGAATTAACCTAAGGATCAAATGAACACCTAATCTAAATGGACAAATATTTTTTTTTGGTTTCTTTTTAATGTAAAGATCTAATGCAAATCTAACCTAGGATTCAAAAATAGTCCTAATACTAAGATGTGAACACTGACCTAATTTCTCAAACCGCACATTGCTCCAAATCTACCACACGTCTCCGGAATCCCGAGTCACCACTACACACAAGCAGAGAGACAGAAACAAAATAGGTTAAAGAATTGAATGCAAAAAATGAAAGCAAATATGCAACCAAACTCCGTTGCCTCCTCAGCAATAGTGCCAAAAAATGATAACGGATCTACGTGTAATGTAAAAAGTGTTCATTGTAGCATGTAAGTTCGTTAACAATTCTAAAATAATCGAATTGGGAGCCCATGTCGAACATAGGGAGACAAGAATAGGAATTTAGTTACGTTTTTTTTGTTTTTATTAAAACAAAATATGGGCTGAATTAACTAACGACAAGATAATAAGAAAGAAAGAGAGAGTAGGGATAGAGATAAAAAAGAATGCTTTTATTTCTATTAGAAAAATGATTACAACTAGAGTTTTTACAAAGACATAAAAGAGATCTAACTAGAAAAAAATAACAAGAAGAAGAAAGTAAAAGAAGAATCCGGAGCAGAGTCACAGTGGTGGAGAGATCCGTCGATGGAGCTAGAGAAGGTGCAGAAGAGGACTAGAGGTAGAGGAAGGCTTGATGAAGGTGGAGACCTAAGGGGATGAGTAGGGTTTCTTCTACTCTAATTAGGAAGGACATGGAGGTGGTGGAAGAATATAAGATAGAACTAGGTGGAGGAAGAATTAAGGTCTAAGGGTGGGGGAGTGCATAGGCTTTTATAGAAGCCTAGGTGGGTTACTATTAGTTGGTTTCTAGAGCCTAGGATCAATGATGTGTAGGGCTAGAATTTAATTAGGTTAGGATTAATTCTAGGTGGTTGTTTTTGTTGGAATAGGATGGAAGGCTAGGATTTAATAGGGAGGATGATGAATGGTTGGATTTAAAGGAGGGTGTGGCTAAGGATAAGGTGGTTTAGGGCCTTTGCATGAGGTTTTGAGGGCTAGGATTAATAGGGAAGGGATATGCACTTTTGTGCATTAAGAAAGGATTAGGATAAGATCTAGGTTTTTGCACTTAGGTTTTAAGGAAGGGATAAGGTTAGGATAAGGTTGGTTTTTGGGATTTAAATAGGTCTATATGGCTGGCCCTATTGGGTTTTTAATTGAGCTCATGGCCAATCAAGCTAGGTTGGGAAATAGGTTAGGTGGTCAAGTCTAAGATTAGGAAAAATTGGGTTCCTAATTAGGCTAGCTCTAGGGTTAAATAAGTTAGGGTCCATATGTAGAAATTGACTCAACCTCTTCATAAATGAACTCAACCTTGAATCTCTTATCTACAAGGCTCGAAATTACTCTAAACCTAATACTTGCACATATTACACAAAGGACATCAAGGTACCAGATGTAAGTTTGGGAATAATTGTAGAAAAAACCAAACTTATGCAATATTTACAAAATGCACCTATATGACTAAACTGACCTAACTAAATGCATTCTACCATAACTAACCCTTATATTAGAATAAGTTAGGCATAATTAATGTAAATATATATAGAAATATCAGTGCATTACATAGTTCAAAAGACATCCTACAGAATGTAAAGGTTCCGTAGGGCCAGGTGAAAGTGGTCTTCTCTTGGTCTTCAGGGTGGATGACTACTTGATTATATCCAGAAGAGCCATCCAAAAAGCAATAATAAGTTTGTCTCGCCAATCTATCTAAGATTTGATCAATAAAAGGAAGTGGAAAGCGATCTTTCTTAGTAGCTTTATTAATTCCTATGATCAATACATACTCTCCTAGAGGAAGCTATCCTTATTGCTAATTCTCCCTATTCATTAGCCACCATATTAATCATGATTTCTTAGGAACAATCTAGACTGAACTAACCCAAGGACTATCAGAGATCAGATAAATTATCCCAGAGTTTAGCTATTTAATTATTTCCTTCTTTACTACTTCTTGCATATTAGGATTCAATCTTCTTTGCATCTCGCGAGAAGTCTTAGATCCTTCTTCCAAAAATATTCTTAGGATTTATCCCTTTCAAATATTTTAGGATCCAACCAATTGGCTCCTTATTTTCCTTTAAGACACGAATCACTTCTTGGCCTTAAGTCAAGTAGGCATTAGTGATCACAGGTAAAGTCTAATCAGGACCCAGAAAGTTGTACTTTAGATTAGAAGGAAAAGGTTTTAAATCAACCTGGGTTGAGTAAAGATAAGCAGGTGGAGCCAATTCAATCATTTGATTATTCGTAGGTGGTTGAATAAAGGAAGGGGTAGAGAGTAAATCATCAACCTCTTAAGCTGGTCTAGTCAAGTTGACTTCTAAAGGGTTTTCAATTAAGTTCACAACCATCAAATCAACATATCATCCTTATCATCAATACACCCACAAGCCTCAAATTTCTTGCTAGGCTTAATTTAAGGTGTAAAGAAGAGTTTGAAGATAAGTGGGCTACTATGATTAAAGATAGAAATTTGAAGGATAATAGATGCCTTTTTGACTTGTATGACATTCGACATATGTGGATCCCATTCTTTTTTAATGATATGTTTTGGGCTGACATGTTAAGCACTTAAAGAAGAGAGGGCATAAATGCATTTTTTGATGGGTATGTTAATTCAAAAACCACCTTGAAGCAATTCGTGAGGCAATATGAGCTTGGGCTTCAAGCCAAATTAGAGAAGACTCAGAAGGCTAACTTTGATTCGGAGTTCATGTCTCCTGTGTTGTATTCAATGTTTCCTATGAAGGCTCAAGTTAAGGATGCATATACAGTGACGAAGTTCTTTTAATTTCAGAATGAGTTGCAAAATGTTATTTATTTGAAGAAAACCTTATTATGGAACTGAAGGTAGCCATTCAATTGTGGTTGAGTTTGGTTCTCCTAGTTCTTTGCTTGTTTCTGTGATATTTGAGAAGGGTTTGAGATCAATGTCATGTGTGTGCTGTATGTTTGAGACTGAAGGGATTCATTACAGGCATTGCATATTTATTTTGATTGATTTTGGTATATATGAGATTCCATGTTAGTATATTATTGATTGTTAGAGAAAAGATGTCAAACTTCCTTCTTTTTCAAGTAGTTTAAAGGCTTTCCTATCATCGATGATCCTATGGATAGTTATGAAGATATATGCTCAAGGATTCTCAAGTTTGTTGATGTTGGTGCAACATCATCTTCGAATCACGAGATTTACTTAAGGCTTCTTGATGATGCATTTAAGCATCTAGTGTCATTGATTGGGGTTGATTTGCAGGTATAATTGGTTTTCTTTTTTGCAATAAATGTTTCATTTTTTCTTTCTTATTTTATTTTTAGGATGGTTTGAATTGTCAGAGCATTTGTGATCCCAAGCAAGTAAGGCATCCTGGTAGGTGATTGGGACCCTAGGAATAGGAACTCAACTCAAATGTAATCATAGCAAAATAACTCGAGATGTTGGTGGCCTAGTTCCACATGGAAAAGTATATGTCTAGGAGAAGATAGGAACTCCCAAATTTCACTAGCTTTTGGTGAATAGTACAAGCAAAACTCTCACTCTTTCTTCTCTCTGATTGCATAAAAAACTATAGTTAGTTCAACCTAGGTATTTATAGGGCACGCTACCTTTGATCGTGAGTCTCATGGGATTTCCCACGATCCCATGATCTAGCCATTAATTAGAATTCAACTTAGTAACCATCAAACAACCACTAACATAAATATCACCGCAACGGACTTGTGTTTCAGCTTCGGTCAACAGGACCCATTGACGGGTTGTCGAATCCTTAAGTGCACCGGGTTACCAGATCAAGCTGAACCTAGTAGGATGCTGGGTCAATCAGATTTGTCAAGATACATTTAGCTAGATCTACCATTGTACCAGGTGACCAGATCTGCTAGGATGCTAGAGTTTATGAAGAGGATTTTTCTTCCCTCATCAGTTGCGCCACTCTCTTTTCTAACTTAGGCGACAGAGATATTAGTAACTTTAAGAAATATACTTCATGCGTATGGTGGCCCCCAATGAAATGTCAGCTAATTTTCAGGCGAGTTGATCAGTGGTAGGTTGCACAAAGTTTGTAATTGTTTGGGTGGTCAAGGCACCTCTTATGGACATTATTAGGCATATTGTCGCCTAATTTTCCTACTGGCTTGAAGAAGCCAAGATCCTAGGTATTTATAAGGTACGTTGTAAGCATCATCTTTTGCGAGTGATGGCTAATCATTGCAGGGTTAAATTTTTCGTTTTGCACGGACAAGACTAGCATTAATTGTCATAATGATGAAAAATCCTTGCCCTGATAATCGGAACGGATTACGGGTTTTCCACCACTGTTAAATCATGGCGTAATGATTATGTTGCATAGGGGAATTAATTGCCCCTCAATACAGTGGGATTTATGAAATTTGAAATTTGCTCTTAATGGGGTAATAAATAGGGGGTGGTTAAGGCAGTAAATGCCCTTAGCCCTCTTTAATGAGAAAAAAACCCTAGTAGTGCTCGAGCCACCGCCCCTAGAAGAACGCCATCGCCGGAGAAGATACTCTTGTTCCTTAATCTTCTTATTAGTGAAGATGTATGGAATCACAACAAAAAGATGAGTCGACCTCCTCCTCAATGGGGCTTTCTCGTGAAACGCTGAGACTGTACACTTTTTGCTCTGATTTTCATAGTAACGCCACAATTCAGGAGTTCCTAATAGCGCATGGACTTAGATAAGTCTAGTTTCGTACCCCTGGGTCCGTCACCTTTCTGTGTTTTAAAGGGGTGGATGATTTTTTTATTATTTCTAAATATAACATAGAAAACGGCCTACGAGTGCCATTGAATCCTTTCCTTACTTCATTACTATCAACTTGCACCCTCGCAACTAAGTCTCAACTACTAGCCTATTTTGAATGCTTTCACGGTCATTTATTTCCATTTGGGGATTCATTCGTGGGTGGGACTATTCCACCTCATTTTTGGACTAATGCACCTTAATGTGAAAATAGGGAAAGCCTCTATCTGGAACATACACCTATTCTAGCTGGTGTATTATATATAGGATTATGGACTTGTCAAGTAGCTTGAAAGGGTAGGACCCCCACTTTTTCTTTCACCACAATGTGGAGAAATTAGAGGTTCCAAGCACGTGGCAGGGCTCACCTAAAAAAGACTTGCTGCCTATTTCTTACAAAATTGACCTGGAGGCACAGGCCAATGTCTAAAGAATAATGAACTTCGAGCCTATAGACGATTCAGAATTAAGGTGGCTGGACATTTGGGTGGCACTGACATGGGTGCCAGATTCTTACCCTACTCTAAGTAAGTTAGGGAGTAATGGCTTTAGATATTTGGTTTGGCATGAATAATGAAATAATTATGCCTTTTACTATGCCTGTAGCCTTTGGGAGGTTTGCCCAGTTGGATACTCCAAGGAGATGTTCTGGGATTTCATCCCATGGTACCGAGCAGGGGATGTGAAGAAGGAGCGTGAGGGGTAGAGAGAGGGTAGTGTATCCACCCATCACTGAGAAGGGAAGAGAAAGGAGGCGGCAAAGGCCTCTAGTAGCCTTGAGGGGAACCCTCTTAAGCGGAAGAGGAGCCAGCCTGTAAAAGATACTATGCAAGTCTCCTCAGGCTCTTCTAGTAGAGCCGAAGAGGAAAGCACCCCCTCCTACACTTCCGACCACCACAAAGTCAAGAAGGGGGGCCCCAATCATGCTTCTAGTGAGTCAAGTGGGAGGGCGATTTCCAGCACACTGTCTACACCATCTGGGGTTCCCAGTGCATTTTCACAAGGGGCCCAACAGGCTACCAGGGGAAGCAGATTTTCTATTGGCAGCCTCTTCAACCAACCACAGTATATAAAGAGCACCATTGGTGCCAGTGCATTGGTTGATCAACACGGCGTAGGGAGCTCTAAGATGATTGAGCGGACCCTTAGTGAATGAAGGGGTTCCTTCTAGGAGCAAACCCAGGTGGTGGGAGCATCTAGCACCACGTTTTCGGGTGGTACACCGCCACCCTTTAGGGTTTCATCAGCACCACTTCCTTTGGCCGGTGAGGGCATGGTTGGCAGGGATGTTCCCTTTGCCAACCTAGAGAGGTAGGCGCTAAGACACCTACAGGATGCCCTTAAGCCACCCCTACAGGAGAGGGTGAATTTCGAACATGTTCACTTCTATTGCCACCGTGTGGTAAGTCTCATTATTTTGAGTTGAACTTACCCTGGTGCTATTTTGAATAGGCTATAACATTCTTGGTCTTGTTATGTAGGTGGAGGGTATTGGTAAAAGGTTTATTCCCAACACTATCACGAGTGAAGTGAGTGCGGAAAGCGGCTCCACCATTCCTAGAGAGGAGGAGAACATGGTGGCGAAATGGGCGGTAACCACTAGGTCTAAGCAAAGAAACTTCATCCGCTAGTTAGAGGAGGCTAATGCTGCCCGCCAGAGGGTAGAGAAAGAGGCTAAGGAGGCGAAGCGGAAGTTGATTTCTTAGCAGTGAGCGGTTGGGCGAATAGCCCAACTCCGCAAGGAGTTGAAGGAGACCTTGGGGCTAAGGGTAGTTGGGAGAACTACCAAGAAACTCGATGAATCCCTTGACAAAATCCAGAGGAAGGACCTCGTAAAAATGGGCAAAGTGGATGAGTGGTTGGAGTCAACCTGCACAAATATTGCATGGTTGAAGGAAGAGGTGCAGGTTTTAAGGATGATCCATTGCTCTATTGTGGAGGAATATGAGAAGGCCTTAAAAGAAGAATGCCTCTACCTGAGTGCTACGATGGATAAGCTCTCCAAATTTAAAGTAGCGTAGGAGAAGGCAGAGGCAGAGGCGCAAGAGTTGAGGTGAGAACTGGCTATAGCCAGACAACTTGTGGAAGAAGGGACCCAAATGGTTGAGGGGCTAGAGAATGTGCCTATGCTGGAGAAGGACCTAGATGTTGTGATGGATTTTTTTGCCTTGAATCCTTCTATGGAAGAGAGTTGGGCCCTTGTGTCAAGTGAAGCAAGCAAGTACACCTTAGCAGTTGTGTAAGCAATCTTAGAAGGTGGATGCACTTCTGTAGAGGAGCTTTGCAGTTGGTCAATCGACAAGTTGAATGTTGAATATGACTGACAGTAGGAGGAGGGCCTTAAAGAAAAAGCTCCCATCCCTCCACCTAGGGACCATCCTCAAAGTCCTGCCCCTGAAGAGGAGGTCGATAAAATTGGTCCGTTTGAAGCCCTATCGGTGATTGAAGGTAGCGAGCAATCTCCCAACCGACACAGTCTTTCCTATGAAGCCGAATCGCCACCCCCAACTCCAAAGGTTGACCTTCCAGAAGATCTAGAGTGGCCTCATTGCAGTAGTTATTGATGGTGTTTTTCCCCCTTTCTTTATTTTTTCACTTTTTTTTACTAGTCATTGATGGAATGACTTGGAGAATTGGAACAAAGAATAGGAAGGCTATGTACGTAAAATCAATGGATGAAAAGGAAACTTGTGTTGCATTATCCTCTTATGTATGATACAACTTCAAATTGCTGGCATGCAAAGTACGAGGGATTGACCTGCCACCTCGTGTTTAAAATTTATAATAATCACCCTCGCTATTTTTGCTAACTTTGTAAGGGCCTTCCCATGGGGCAGCAAGTTTGCCACTTGAATCTGTTGGATGTGATGCTTCATTTCAACGCAAGACTAAGTCCCTTTCAAAGAATTTTCTCTTGTGGAGAGGCAGTCGTTCGTTCTTTATAGTAGGATGTTGAGGTTGACGCTTTCTCCCGAGCCTCATCCACCAAGTCAAGCGCTAGGTAGACTGGATTGTCATTAGTATGAGGATCATACAACTAAGATCTATATGTAGGGAGGATTGTCTCAACAGGCAAGCAGGATTCCATTCCATATACCAAGTTGAAGGGTGTATGACCAGTTGAGGTCTTTTGGCTTGTTTGATATCCCCATAACACATCTAGCAACTCTTTTGCGCACTCGCCTTTGGAAGAATCCACCCAACGTTTTAGTAAGGCTATGATGGTGCAATTGGTTACCTTGGCTTGCCCATTCACCTAAGGATGGACAACAAACGTGAAATGTAGGTGGATACCCCAACTAGTACAAAATTCTTCAAATTTTCTAGAGGCAAACTGAGTACCATTGTCAGTGACAATGGCTTGGGGAATCCCATAGTGAGTAATAATATTCTTCCTCACAAAGGTTATTACCCTGTCAGATGTAGAGCTAGCCATAGCCTCAGCTTCGAACTATTTAGAGATAATCCACAGCTACCAAAATGAAATGCTTTTGAGTGGGTGATAATGTTAAAATCCAAAATAATTCACGATCCATAGGTCTTAATGAACCTAAATAATGTTAGAATCCTAGCTTAATTGGTAAATATTGCATTTATCATGCATATCATGCATTGCATCATTTTATATTGCCGTATATAAAATAATGTGAGTTTATCTTGTTACTTAATACTTTTATTGTTATTTACAAGTAATAAGAAGATTCGAATAAATCAGGATATGAAATAAAGTAGAATAAGGCAGAATAAAGTGAGAAAGAGAAGAATAAGAAAGAAAAGCATGATCCAGATAAGAGGAGAGAGGAGGATAGCCCTATCCATGCCCTTAGAAACCCTAGCAACCTTCCCAAACCCAAAACCACATCCAGTAGATATCTTAGCCATAGAACCTAAAACATGGATAGTACTATCCATGTTCCTACCCACACTATCCCTATCCCTAACCTCTACCTAGGATAACCTAAACCCATAATCTCAAAACCTGGATAACACTATCCATAGTGTTATCCTACTATCCACATATCCTATTCCACTATCCAGGTTCTTAAGCCTCCTATCCCCAACCCCAATTGAACTAGCCCACACCTAATTGGGTGCATCTATAGTTGATTGGGTGCACCTAAACCCAATTAGATCCGCCCAGGATCTAATTGATTCATACCTACCCATATAAGTCTTATTAGTCTCAGTAGAACCTAATTAGACTCGACCTAGACTTATTTAGGTTCACACCTATTAGAATTACCTTAGCCTAATCACACACACACATCCAATTAGACCTAGCCTTAAACTATTTAGGTTCAACCCTAACCCAATTAGATTCTCCACACCTAATTAGATTAGGACCTAACCCAGCCTATTTAGCATGTAATCCTACACACCTTACACTACAAAAATTAAACCAACACACACACCCTTTCCTACTTTAGCTCTCATTACTTGGCCTTCAATCTAGATCCTACATAGGTGGTGCTTGCTTAATTTAGTCCCACCAAAAGTGGTGACTAACAATAGTGGCCACCTCCCATAAAAGGCATATTCTAAGGTGTTGCACAAAATATTCCACTTCCTCCCTCCCACTTGCGACTCCAACACCCCCTCCCTCCTCCTCTAAATCCATCCTCCTACTCCAAGGTGCTCCTCCATGGACAGTTGAAGAAGCTCTCCTCCAAGCATCTTCATGTGGGCAACAAGAAGGAGATCAAAGGGTGCAACACCTGCCTCTCCTCTCTTCATGAGGGCGTGCTCTCTAATGATGCTTGCGGATCATAATAGTATACTAGAGGGGAGTGGTGAATAGTATCGCTAAAATAACACAAATAAATCCACAAAAGAATCAAGCACAGATTACACTTGGATTTATAGTGGAAATCCAAATCGGGTGAAAACCACTAGCTAAGCCTCTCAGCTTAGGATTTTTCTAACTAGGCGAGGCTAGTCAATCCACTAACATACCACTTAAATGAGGGTGGCACAACCTCTTTACAAGATCTCTTCTCTTGCTAACCTGAAGAGAAGCAACAACAGATTTCTCCCAACAAGTTGGGATCCGTTAATCAAAAACAATAATATAAAAGAACAATAAAACCTATGAAACCTCAATAAAAGTCAAACTAAAATTCAACAGAGGTTTGAATCATCATGCTTTGGAAGGCATGAAAACATGAGCGTGAGGGGGTGCCTGCAGATCTTACTTGACCACAAATACAAGATCAAGTGTGATATTGATTGTAATAAAAATATGACACAAAAAAAAATAATCCCATAATATACACAAAAATTTATAGTGAAAACCCTTCCTGGGTGAAAATCACTACCTAAGTCTCCCAGCTTAGGATTTTCCCGACTAGGCAACACTAGACAATCCACTAACAGACAACTTGAACGAGGGTGGCACAATCTCTTACAATGATCCCTTCTCTTACTAACCTGAAGAGAAGCACAACAACAACAACAACGGATTTCTCCCAACAGCTTGGGATCCGTAATCAAAGCAACAAGTAAAATAAAATAATATAATCCTATGGAACCTCAAGAAAAGTCAAATCAGATTTTTGTAGAGGTTCGAATCGACGTGCTTTGGAGAGCATGAAAACAGAAGCATAGAAGCACTTTGAGAAAAAGCACGAGAGCTCTTTTTCTATACGAATTTCTCTTTGAAAGTGTGTTTTGAAATGAGGGATGTGAAGTCCTATTTATAGGTGAAAACGGAGCATATTTGGAATGATGAGAAAAATCATTTGAACCAAATTGGTCGATCAATTTACTTAATTGGTCAATCAATTTTCATTTTGATCGATCAATTTACCAATTTACTTAATTGGTCGATCAATCTATGATCGGTAAAATATTTAATTGGTCGATTAATTGTGGGAAAATCGGATTTGACCGTTAGGCTAATTAGGTCGATCAATATTCTTGCTTTGATGGATTAATTGATTTGATCGATCAATTATAATATTTTGGTCGATAAATACTATCTAGATGTTTACTTTATGATTTAGAAAGGTTTGTCTTTAATCGTGAGGTTCCATACAGTAACTCTAAACTCAAGAAATATAAAAGAATTACATTAACTAAAGATAATCTTCACTTTGATCCACACGGAGGATAATTGACTTGATTTGTGCAAGCGTGATCTTGAAAGATTAGTACACTATAAAACATAATTTTGTTTCATCAAAATAGAGATACTTACATTCTTCCCCTTTTTGATGATAACAAAATTACAATTATGCATGCGAGAATAATAAATAATTACTTTAGAATTACTCCTATCAACATGCATACTCCCCCTTTTTGTTATCAACAAAAAGATATATCTCAAGTGACTTGTTATTAATCATACTTAAACAAGTAAAATTCTAAGAATGAAATTGTTTTCTCCCCCATTTTCAACTAATATTCTATTAAGCATGATGTCAAATTTATCATATAAAAATTATCAAATTCATGATAAGGAGATGATGAAATTCATGATAGTCTAACACAATGGGAATCTCAAAATAAAATAAAGTGTTGAGTAAGAGTTATACAGTTCAACATAGATAAATATGCTATCTAAATGCTACTAAGAAAGTGATCTTGATTCTCCCCCTCAAACAATGATCTCTTATCAAGGTTTGATTCTCTTTATTCTTCTCCCCCTATCAAGTTGCTATCCTAAATTAATTAATTCAATGCTTAGTCAATTTTATATTAAAAACTTATTTATAACTAAGTGGGTAATAAAGATTTAGTTTTGGGAATTATACCTACTAAGGTATAAAGAGTTATACTTAATAGCAATAACCAAGTGGAGGGGGTCTCCATAAAAAATCTGGCATCCATTGACATTGTTGTTTCTGTAGGTTCGTCCCTACCAGGAGGGGTGACGTAATAAATTGCGGAAATAAAATATATAAAGCAATATCACAAAAATAAGCAATCACAAAATGTACACGGGTATTTTTAGGTGGAAACCCAAACCGGGTGAAAACCACCACCTAACCCTCTCGAGTTAGGATTTTCCGATCAACCTAGTTGATCAAATCCACTAACCGAATCACTTTGAAACGAGGGTGATTCAACCTCAGTACAACCACGCTACAAGTACGAGAGTAGCGTTCCTCAACCCCTTCTCTCCACGAGAAGGATTTTGTCCCACGAAGGAGACGGGAATTCGCAAAGCGAATACCCAACCAAATAACAAAGATAAAATAAACAATAGTCCTATAGAGCCAACAAAATAATTAAACCTAGCTTCTATAGGAAATAGGAAACTCCCCTTTGCAAGGAGTGCGTCGACGATGACGCGGTGCGTGTGCCACGCGATGACGCTACGTAGCTCTCGTTAACAACGCCGGGAGAGCGGGTGCGCAACGCTTGATGCTCTCAAGAGAATGGAGTTTGAGCTTGGAGAGCAAGAGAGTCTTTTCTTTGGACACAAAAGGTTTGAAAGTGTATTGCAAGGTGTGTGTCTTAGTGTGTATATGTGTTACAAAGGTTCCCCTCTATTTATAGAGGCCTTAGGAAGGCTTTGGAAGGCTTGGAAAAGCTTCCATAGTCGTTGGGTGCAAAGCCCAAGAGAATCAGGCCGAAATCAGGACAATGATTGCATTTGACAGGGTCATCAGACGTCTAATTATGGCATCAGACGTCTGGAAGGCCACTTTAAGACGTCTGATTTAAAGGTCAGACGTCTGATTCTATGCGGGTTTCTCCCTGACTTGAATCAGATCTAAACAGGGTTTTTGTGCAAGTCCATCAGACGACATACAGGACGTCTGGCACTATGTCTGGACGTCTGGAAACCTACTTTTACTGTGGGAATTGATTTCCAAACGTTGCAACGGCTAGAAAATCTCTGAGAAGAGATTTTGGGTCAGCCGAGGCAAAACGGTCATTTATCAGACGTCTGTAAAGTCCTATGGACGTCTGATAAGGCTCTAACGGTCATAATCTTGAGTGTTTTCTAAGCCAGCCAACGGTCCACTGATTGGACGTCTGGCAAATCCATCAGACGTCTTCTAAGACGTCTGGTCTAAGGTCTGGACGTCTGATTTCATCAGACAGAACTAACTATGTCCAGCCTAACAGTTATCAGACGTCTGAAACAACAGTCAGACGTCTTAAAATACATTATCAGACGTCTGATTTGGGAATTAGACGTCTGTAAAGTCTGTTTGAACCCTATATTGGTTTTCTAGGTATTCTACAGAAAACCTAAGTATCCTAGGGTTGTGCCGGTGTTCCTAGGACTACTGTTAGGGTTCTTTGAGGCTCTTTAACATGAAATATCTAAGGAAATAAAGAGCAACAAAAAGAAAAAATACAACAAGTACAAAAGAAGGAAATCTATCCTATTCTTCATTTCCTTCCATCTTCAATCTTTCGCTCCACGTGAACCTCCTCTGTTTTCCGTCAAGCTCCTCCAATCCGTCCTGGATGCGAGCTCGAGTTCCGTCTAAACACGTCTTCATTTGCAATTGACCTGAAATCTAGGACTCAAATTGCAAATGTTAAATAACACGTGTTTTGTTATCATCAAAACAAATGATCGTGGTGCTCTAGCACCAACAGTTTCCACCATCTTTCATAGCCAAATTGATGATTGCTAGCTTGTTGAAGGTTGCCTCTCCAATTATAATTTCCATGTCGATCTTTTCCATAACCTGCAACACAATTTTCTACAAATTTTTTCGGTACCCATATTCTTTTGGATCTGTGGCTGTTAATTCCTTTCAAGTTAGAGGGTTAATTAGACTCTTCTGTTGGCCTTTTGATATAAAAATGCATGCCTAATCTTCTTTTGATTATTCTTTTTAATGTCCTCATATTTTTCTACATATGTTTTAGTAGAATATTTGAGGTCATTAAGTGTGTCTTTAAAGTGAATATATTGTTCCTTGAGATCTTCTACTTTCTCATGGAACTATATATTCATAACTCTCATTTTATCTAATTCCCCTTTTTTATTTTTTAAATCTAGAGATAAAGCATCTTTTTCATTTTCTAAACTTGAGCACTTATCCTTAAGTTCCTTATTTTCCTTATTTAATCTTTTAGCCAATTTGTATAAATCATGATATGCATCTAATAATTCATCTAAAGTAAGGTCAGAATTTACCTCTTCTTCGCTTGGTTTTGTTGGCACCATGAGACATAGATGAGTAACTCCATTTTCGTGGCTTTATTCCTTGATATCTAATTTCAAACTTGGGTTGAAATCATCCCATGTTTCTTCTTCGTTAGTGGTTTCTTCATACATGACAGAGAGCTAGTTCCATATCTCATATGCACTTTTGCACGAAGCAACTTTGTCAAACTCCTCTATCGTTAATGCACAAAATAGTGCATTCATGGCTTTAACATTATTTGTCACTTTCTTCTTCTCTTCCTTCATTAACTCTTTTTCTTCTTTCTTCTTTGGTATATATTTGACTCAATGATATGCCAAATCTCAAAGTCCATTCCTTTAAGAAAAATTTGCTTTCTTTTCCAATAACCATAATCTGATCCGTTAAATAGTGGGGGTCGAAAAAATGATTGTCCCTCTATAAAACTTGTTGCAACCATGTGAAGATGAGGTGTGACGTCTCCTTCACGGTCAGGCTCTGATACCAAATGAGGGGGTGCCTGCGGATCTTACTTGGCCATAAACACAAGATCAAGTGTGATATTGATTGTAATAAAAATGTCACAAAAAAAAACACAATCCCACAATATACACAAAGATTTATAGTGGAAGCCCTTCCCGAGTGAAAACCACTACCTAAGCCTCCCAATTTAGGATTTTCCCGACTAGGCAATGCTAGTTAATCCATTAACATACCACTTGAACAAGGGTGGCACAACCTATTACAATGATCCATTCTCTTACTAACCTGAAGAGAAGTACAACAACAACAATAGATTTCTCCCAACATCTTGGGATTCATAATCAAAGCAACAAGTAAAATAAAATAATATAATCCTATGGAACCTCAAGGAAGTCAAATCAAATTTTTGTAGAGGTTTGAATCGACGTGCTTTGGAGAGCGTGAAAATAGAATCATAGAAGCACTTTGAGAGAAAGCACAAGAGCACTTTTTCTACATGGATTTCTTTTGAAAGTGTGTTTTGAAATGAGGGATGTGGAGCCTTATTTATAAGTGAAAACAGAGCATATTTTGAATGATGAGAAAAATCATTCAAACCAAATTGGTCGATCAATTTACTTAATTGGTCGATCAATTGCTGATTGGTCAAATATTTAATTAGTCGATCAATTGCGGGAAAATCGAGTTTGACTGTTAGGCTAATTAGGTCGATCAATATTCTTATTTTGATTGATCAATTGATTTGATCAATCAATTCTAATATTTTGGTCAATTAATACTATCTAGATGTTTATTTTACGATTTAGAAAGGTTTGTCTTTAATCCTAAGATTCCTTATAGTAATTCTAGACTCAAGAAATATAAAAGAATTACATTAACTAAAGATAATCTTCATTTGATCCACACAGAGGATAATTGACTTTATTTGTGCTAGTGTGATCCTGAAAGATTAGTACATAATAAAAGATAACTTTGTTTCATCAAAATAGAGGTACTTACAGAGCGTAGAAGCACCTGGAGAAGCACAAGAAGCTCTTTGCTTTTGAATATTTTTTCTACTTTTTGTTGTGTTGAAAAAGGGTGCATACGACCTCTATTTATACTAGCAAATTGACCTTAAAAGGAAATCAAATTGGTCAATCAAAATAATGTTTGGTCGATCAATCTAGTTATTTAATCGATTAATGATTGGTTGATTAATTAGTCTAAATGGTTTATCAAAAGTATATTTATCAACTTTCTAAAATGGGCTATTTTGATCGATTAATTAAGTTGGTTGGTCGATCAATGACTTTGGTCAATCAATTAATTTAGTTGGTCGATCAATAGCCCTAAAAACTTGCTTTTAATATGAAGTGTGAAAATTTGTTTGAAACTTATTTTGAGGTTCCTTACAAAATATTCTAGACTCAATAAATATAAAAACATTGAGACACGGATCAGCATTATTCTAGCTTTGATCCATGAGAGAAGCTTTGATTCGTGAGAGAATCCTGAAATATTAGTTTCACATATAGCATAATTTTGGTGCATCAAAATAGAGGTACGTGCACTCTGTCTCCTCTCCATCGGGACGATGCTCTCCATCTACTTGTGGATGGCCATGGAGAAGATCTTCTTCAAGGTCTTCTCAAGGACCGCCTTAGGTAGTGAAAGGGTGCACCACCCTCTTCCCTACTTGGGTGTGCCTTCTTCCTCCTTGGAAGGGTATCCACGCCCCTCTATTCTTCTTCTTCTTGGTCGGCCAAGGAGGTTCTCTCTATACCTCCCTTGGTCGACCATCCTTTGGCTTGCTTTTGTAATCTTTTTATGCATTTTAATACCTTGAAACTTGATATATTATTTGATGCATGATAGACATTTATGTTAGTTTCTTTAAGAATGTTTTCATTGATTTCATGCATGTATATATAGATATGATTTTTTATGTTCATGTTTGACCATTTTCATCATTGTAAATACACGCCCCCCTTAGTTTCTAGGGTCATCTCCTTAGGATCACACATTATGCATAGCCACCATGGCCTCACTTACATGTGCATAGTCTTTTAGGGTTTTGATAGCATAGTTAGATCTTGGTTTGTTGTGTTCACTTTCGTTTTTCCAAAAATCAAAATCATAAAAAAATTTCAAAAGAGAAAAAGACAAAAAAAAATTAGGTAGACTAGGTTAGCAATTAGAATCCAAATCTAATTACTTTCGCATTTACGCCTCCCAGAGATGACCAGGACTCACATAACTAAAAAGTTAAAAACGATGCGAGTTTCATAACAAAACAAATATTTTTTATTAGGGTTTTCATGCGACTATACTACAAACAACAATGACAACGATGACATCTCTTCCAAAATCAATTTCTTGCACAAAAAACACTGTATCGGTGGGAGAAAGCGGAAATGGGCCAACGAAATCCACTCCCCATGTAGTAAAAGGGATTGGGGACAATATAGGTACCATTTCTCCAAGCGAGAGATGACGGATAGAAGCAAATTTCTGCCATTTGTTGCATTTACGCACAAAGGATTTACTGTGTTGCTTCATTTATGGCTAGAAATATCTCGACTGAAATAGTCGCACGATAAGGGCTTTGTATCCCTCTTGGTTGCCGTAAATGTTGCCATGGGCTTCTTGAAGGGCTTGTGAAGTCTCCTCGGGGACAAGACATCGTAATAAGAGAGTTGAATAACCCCACTTGTATAGCTACCCACCTATTAGCATGTATCTCGAGGCTTTTAGCTGGAAAGCTTTAGGATGTGTCTCCCTCGAAGATACTTCGCCTGTGTTCATTATATTATAGGTGTCATACAGGAGGTAGTTTGTTGTATGTATCACAAGTGTTTAGGGAAGGAACATCATGGGCCCATTCAGTGTTTGAAGAAATTGTCATCATCTTCGCCTAGAGGGATTGTAGAAGCCAAACTAGCTAATGCATCTGCCAGGAGGTTGTCGGAACGAGGAACTCGCCTGACTGAGGTGGACTTGAAGTTCAACAACTCCTTTACTTCGTTGGCATAGAGACTCATGTTGAGGTCTTTGGCCTAGTACTCTCCATTTATTTGGTTGGCTACTATTGGAATCGTAAATCATTATTTCAGATTTGAAAGCGTCATAGTATAGTACGACATCTGATCCAAGCAACAAAAATATTTCTAACGAGATGTTGATTCCCCTAGTTGATCTTAGGGAGGCAAAATATGGTGACTTTGATTTGATTTCTTTTTCGTTCTCTACTCTCTCAAAATTGAACGTCAGTTTCAATAGTGCAAACATAAGATTCGCACATCACATTGTTAACTCGCAAAATGTGTGCGTGAGTTAAATAAATAATGAAGGTGAATGTGTGAGTACTCGTTGGCACAATTTTCACTACATGATGGCTGTTGACAGAAAATGAGTCGATTGTTAAGACATTAATTTCTTTTAGAATCGACATATTTATTTACTCAAAGTAAGAGATGAAGCTCAAAGTAGATAACAAATTTTATTGCATGAATTTCAAGTCATTACAGTCACCACTAGAGGAAAGCTTGTACATGAAATTGAAATCTACGATGCTAACAAAAAGCAGATACACATGTGGATCTCAGGAAGAATACATGTGCACTATCAGAGGCAGATATTACTACACTACTAGCAAGAGATTAATGTAAAGTAAAATACGAAAAACAATTACTACTAAGGTGAAAATTGGGCACCAGTGGTGGTTTCTAGTGGCTGTATGTGGCTTGAGGTGGTAGGAGGGAAGGAGGGCCGACCATGGTGGGTGGCCAGCCTCTTGAGGAAGGTGGTGGAGGAGCTTCTCTTGGACCTTGGACATGGAGGTGTGCTTGGAGGAGTGGAGCTCGTGCAGGAGAATGAAGATGGAGTGTACTATGGAGATCCAAGATGGGGGTGCATGGCCGTCCACTTAAGTCTTTTTATAGACTTGGAGATGGGTCACCTAGAGAATTATAGTATAGGCTTAGGTGGCAGCTAAGAGTAGTAGAGAGTGGGTCTTCTTAGATCCATGATGGGTCCACTTTAGTGGACTAATTTATTGCTTAAGTACATTATTATTTTGATGAGAGACTAATTTAAAGCATGGATGTTATTGACAAAATCATATGAACACTAGATTTATTATTTCATATATTAATTGCATTAGTCTTTATATGGAAGGATTGATTATTCACTTTAAAAGGCAAGGACATCACATCAAAGTGAGTGGAGAGATGTGGGATTTGGTCTAAGCAAAATATAGTAAGAGAATAAATTTTAGAGGTTTCCTTGTATACCTCTCAAATTTGTTACAACACATTTCCTTATCTCTCTCACGAATCTCTCTCTCTTCCTAAAATTTCTATTCGCTATTTGGTAACAAAAAAAATCTGACTCTCTCTCTCTCCTTATTTAACAGGAAGGGACGGGCAACTGGGAGGCATCTTCTTCCTCCCTTGAGAGGGAACACGGCCTCCACCTCTCTACCCTCACCATGCGCCCATCCACCACCGCGAGCCTCTGCACCGACTGAAGCCACCACCGCCGTGTGCCTCCTTCATCCGCCACTACATGCCTCACGAACCCGCTAACAGAACCACACGCCTCCTCCCCTTGTCTTCTTCCAAGGGCTTTCCCAACCGCGCATCTACAGCCCACTAAAGACGGTGGCAAGTTAAGCCGTCTGGGAGGGTTGCCCGACGTCCAGGCAGGCGTCTTCTCGACTGTGACTTCCCACACTGCAAGCCGACCGCGTCCACCCTCTCAACCACCACAGCCACCGACCGCAACTGCCACTTTTCTCGTCCACAATCGCAAGCCCCCTCCATGACGCACACAACCAGCACTGCGCTCACCCTCGCCCTTGTCCTCAACCACCATGTCCGCGACCATATAGCAGGACCCCCCACCGTGTGTAACAGACGTGCACAGCCAGCAAGCCAACACCCAAGTGCGCCTCCTTCATCTCCACCGGCTGCAGCTACACCCACCGAAGAAGAACCCAATGTCACCCCACACGCAATCATCAACTTCGACCCCGATCCTTTGCGCTGTTGACGCCATCAGACTCGCCTCGCCTCCACGAGCACCTCCACGCCATCAGACATGCCAACCGCAATCGTCGTCGACGTCCCGACCAACCCACCGCCGGCGGTTTCTTCGTTTCCGACGACCAGCTCCAGCCACCTTAGGCTGCCGCACCACCACGTATGCATTCCTCACTTCCAGCTGGTCTCTTCCAGCTGAGCTCGTCGACCGTCGACCCCTCGTGCGTGAGCACCACCGAGAACCTCCTCCCTTGTTTTGCTACAATGGGGGAGGTATTAGTTGCCTTTGAGAATTTCCGATTGTAGGAATTATTGCTTTATTTATGAAGTTATTTTATTCCGTTAATATTGCATGCTAAGCCCTTTAACTTCTTATCCCTCTCTCCTTTTATATCATGCAATGGATTAATTTGAATGAGAGGTAAAGATTGGGCTTAAAGTAAAAGAGTAATCTTACTCACTATTGTCCTGGAACAAGATTGCATGCACTAGAAACATTGGTGAATTTATTGGTCTGTGCCTCCCTGTGGATACGACCTGAAGTATGGTATTATTTCAGTATTTTAGTAACTTTGATCGAGTTTTTTTCCACCACTTGATTTCACTGCGACAACATATTTTTTTGAAACATCATCTCTGAAAAGGGAAAAATCGTCTCGATCAAATGGTACCATTGTTGGGGAGGCAACAGACGCAATAATTTCACCTGATTTTTATTTCTAATTATTTCTCGTTGCACAGTGATCTGACCAATTGTTATCATTTCTATGCGAGGAATCTGACGAGGCGACAGGCACAATTGAGAGATGACGTCGACCTTGAGCGACATCCACACGCGGGGCAGATGCAGGAGATCTGGATCTCGTTTTCATAGGGGATTCTCCTTTGTCACAAGTTTTATTCCTGTTTTCTCTCCCTTGTAGTAATTGAGATTGATTTTTGGGGGTTTGTCCCCACATTCTTTAGAGACTAGGGGCTATATTTTTGCTACTCACGTGATTCATTTTTTTGCATGCTTGCCTCTAAAACAAACACAATAAATCCAAGCTGCCTGTTAGGAGTTGCATACCCTTAGGTGCGTGTATTTAAGGGTGATTGAGCAGCACATTAGATCTCATTGTTGCATTGCGAGCATATTTGCACGAAGATTGCTGGAGACAGGTACACTTTTCTAACTTTTGCATCTAGCTCCTGTTCACGCATTTGCATTCGGGTTAAAATTCAAGACCACCAAGCTGATTGAAATTACCTAATCCAGTGGTCGCTTAACTGCAATTGGGACTGATAATCAGATTTGACCTTAAAACCAAATCACATTTGATCTGATTCAAAAGGACTTGTCTGCGATTTCAAAGTAAAAATTATTTGCGATGTGATGCACACGTCTGGCACTAAGCACGTACATTAGGCACCGCACTAAGGCTCAATCCCTTAAGGCTACAGGCACTGATCTCTTTATCGATGCAGACCCTCCTATCATGCTTTGTGGTGGTGGTACTATCTTTTGACCAAGTGTTTTGATACTTCACGGAGGGGGACACCCCTTAAAGGAACAAAAGGATAGTTAAGAGGCACCGCTTACGCATCGCCTCAAAGGAAGGGTTTGCCCTACTTGTATCCCTTTGTTCGTCCTTGGAGTAACTTCTCACTTGATCACCTGAGAGTATTATCTAAGCAAGGTGTAAGTTCTAGGACACACGAAGGTCGACTTAGGACCCGTAATTGATTGTGAAAATTCTGTGGCCACCAAGAAAGAATGTAAACGACGTTTGTTCTTCTCTAAAGAGCTTGTCAGGGATCTCAAGTCATAGCTCCCTCTTATACCACTAAAGTGGAAACAGACGGGTGCAAACTTGACCCCATTTGACAACTTTAAGGAGTAGGTTGGAGGTTAGCTCAACTCTTCTCTAAGAAAGAAAAGAGAGTCCCATTGCCTTGTGTTTGATTGGGGTGTATTTTGCAAGTCATGTTTTCAAATGGATTACAATAACTACTTCACTTCTTACTTTCACCCCAGAACATCAAATCCCAATCCCATGACCTACAGTGATCCACCATCTGATGAACAATGGGATCCTTTCTACTCTTACTATAGGAACAATGGTCTGATTATTCCCTAATCCTGTGATCATGAGCAGAACCTAGGAGAAGGATACACCATCCCTAACCCATCCATGACTATGCCCAACCCACCCACCTGTGATGATTCTTACCTTCCCAGTTGGACATAAACTCGTAGGTATTATAACCCTGAGCTTGACTTTCCTCCTGAAACAAATGATAGCCTCTCCTCTTTCAAAAGAGAAATGTAAAAACAACAAATGGAAATGATGGAATCTTTAGGAGAGTCTTTGAGGACAAGTCAACAACTAAAAGAAGAAATTGGTCACTTGATTTACTCCCTTGAGGTTGATCATAACCCCTCCATGTTTGATACATCTCCCTTGAGAGAGCCACGCCACAAGATGGGAGGGGACATTAGGGAGTATAGCTACCCTTTTGAGGATAATGTAGACCCCTCCAGACTTGATAACTCTTGTTTGAGAAGTCTAGACATTAAGGAGGAGGGAGGCTACTTGGATACAATGGGAAATGAAAGGGGTTGCCAGACGTGGAATTGTGATATAGATTGGTGGTAGCCAACAGAGGAGGACTCCTCGAATTTTCCACTTGAGCTTTATTGGAGCCAAATAAAGGGGAAGATGGTCCCATTAGATGAACTCGACCCGAATGATAGTATCTTGTTACATTTGATGAAACAAGTCGCAGTCAAATAGTCAACCCCGCTCCCAGTCTGAATCTTGAGGTGGAATCTGTACCCCATCCTAGGGATCCTGAGCATATACTTGACGCTTCTGAGGACCTTGCACCTCAGTTAGAGCCCCCTGAGGATTGTGATTTAGAAGTTAACAAATTCTAGGAGTCTTGGAGGCCAGAGGAAATCATACTAGAAGGAAGTGATAATAACCACACTCCTGAGGATTCACAAGTCCCCAACCCAAGTGACCATGAGAAAATTGAGATGGAATCGGAAGAATTAGATCAATATTGGTCTCAGGGACATGAAGAGTTGATTTTCGAGGAAGCACTTGATCCTGGTATGAAAGATTGTTCTGAGTCTCAGAGTCAAAAGGAACAATATGTAGAAGAGGATGATGATGACTTTGAGGAGCCCAGACTTAGAGTAGGGAGTGACTCTAGGGGCAAATATGTTTTGTTTGATGACTTACCCCCTGAGGATTTGACTAAATTAGCCAAATTTGGATTCCTACGTACCTTTGACTCTCAAGATCATCCTCTCAAATAGTTGGAAGAACTGGAAGCAATTACTACTCTTGAGGAAAGAATCTATACACCCCATGAGCCAGACTTTAACATTGAACAAGAACCTGGGGATGTCATTATTGAGCACACTCATAATCCTATTGCTTCCAACCTACTTCTACATGATAGTGAAATGAGCGACACCCTTGAGAGGTTCAATTTGGATGACGAACATTTGAGTTTATTTCTGGACATGCACACCAATGATATGCAGCATGAAAGGCAATCAATAACTAAGGCTGCTTCTGATCACATTCAAGAACTGGAATGGATATCGAGGATGAATGCCGAACTGCTCACATCCTCTTTAACCCTCTTCCCTACCCCGCAGCTGAGCAACTTCAACTCCTATAGAACCAGCTTCCTGAAATCTCTGCTCACACTTTTGATTAATGGGGAAATATCCAGACCAATGCACCTTGTGGTAGAGTGGCGAGTTTGGATATATGCTTTTCCATGTCAGCCCATTAGTCTTAGGGTAGTTTCGTCGCACTCTCTATACCCCACACATTTGCTTGAGGAGCCTTTACCTCCTTGTCACACACTCCCGGAGGTTACTACTCATGTGTATTATGTAAATCCTCCACAAATATCTTAGGAATACCCTCTTTTCACATGCTTCTGGCGAGTATTTGGCCTCACTATCCATCACCAACTTGCCAACGTCTTGGGTTACTTATTTCTCAGGCCAGGTTTGTTACGTATCTTCTTTGGGTCTCCTTTTGTTTCCCTTCTAGAGCCCGATTTGCGAGGTATCCTAACTCTATCTCAGGTAATATCTTTCCTTGCTTTTGCTTTTCAATGAGGACATTGTCAGATTTAGGCAAGGGGGAATATAACCTGAGGTTATTCATAGCATTTCTACATATTCTGCATGCAATTAGGGCATCCATCTTGCAAAAAAAAAAAAAAAAAGAGGAAATAGAGAGAAGAAGAGAGAAAAAGGAGATGAAATCTTTTGAGCTGAATTTCAAATATATTGAGGAGAGACAAAAAAAAATGTGCAAAATTGTGTTGATCCCAGTAGTTGATTATGGAAGAGTTACCTAAGTTCTAGGCCAGAATGAATGAATAAATAAAGTCCTGAAGTGCTTGAGAAAAAGAGATAAGTGAGGAATACCGAGTTTAGGCCTCCTGGGTCTGTTCTAGGGTTTAAACACTCACGTATTTGTTAAGATCTGGACTATTTCTCAAGAGGTTGAGGGAGTTGTGAGGCCAATGTATTAAGTCTAAGGCTTAGGCAGTATTCGACCTTGTTACCTACCCTTTGGTTTGTGGGACTTGGTAACCTAAGCACCCAAAAAAATCACACTGGTCTGTTCAATGTGCATAACAAAGAATAATACCAAAAAGTGTCTATTTTGAAAATGTTTTCCCGAAAAGTTGACTTAGGAGCAGCTTGAAGACACAAGTTGATTGGATGAGTTCCTGACGCGGAGAGGAGGAATGTAAAATAAGCCCCTCGAAGATGCATTATAACATATCGTTTCCTCGTTGCTTGTCTCTTAGGATATTTAAATATCCTACCGGGGGCACAGAAGCATCTTGTGTTGGTTCAGATGCCGTGGGCGGCATTATCCTGAAATGTCAATTGCCAGGGTCTGAATTCAGCTACAGAGCGCCATGGGCGGCACTATCCCAAAGTGTCGAAAGCCAGGGTTCTGGGGGTTGCCATGAGTGATGCTATCCTGAAGCATCGATTGTCAGGGACCCTGCGAGGATTGATGGTGGGGACAAGGAATCTGATATAGATCGTGTTTAGGGCCAATCCAATGTTGAGTCTAGGGGAATTTAAAAAGAAAGAGAGAAAACTCTTAAAATAATATTTCTTGCTCTCTCTCTTACTAAAAATGCATTGGCAAACTAAACCTAGCCTTGCTACACATATGTACGGGTGCTTTAACCGCTAGGGTCAACGAACCTCTAGGCAATTTTTGTGGACCTTAGAAACCTTCGCGGTGGACCCAAGGCTAAAGCTGGTCAGGTCCGTATCTTGGCGGGTACTTGAGTACCTTTAGGCCTATAGTTGGTATTTCAATCTAATTTCTAGAGCAAGACACAATAAGGTATCTTGACAGTAAAATCTGGCCTAGAGACCTGGTCTATTTTGTATGATTTTGCTCGGGACTAGTAAAACTTAGGCATGTGGGTATTTGATTGTCCACTTTAGTGGACTAATTTAGTGCTTAAGTACATTATTATTTTGATGAGAAACTAATTTAAAGCATGGATATTATTGAAAAAATTATGTGAACACTAGATTTATCATTTCATGTATTAATGGCATTAGTCTTTATATAGGAGGATTGATTATTCACTTTAAAAGGCAAGGGCATCACATCAAAGTGAGTGGAGATATGTGGGATTTTGTCTAAGCAAAATACAGTAAGAGAATAAATTTTAGAGGTTTCGTTGTATACCTCTCAAATTTGTTGCAACACATTTCCTTATCTCTCTCACGAATCTCTCTCTTCCTAAAATTTCTATTCGCTATTTGGTAACAAAAAAAAAAAATCTGACTCTCTCTCTCTCCTTATTTAACAGGAAGGGATGGGCAACTAGGAGGCATCTTCTTCCTCCCTCGAGAGGGAACAAGGCCTCCACCTCTCTACCCTAACCGTGCGCCCATCCACCACTATGAGCCTCTGCACTGACTGAAGCCACCACCACCGTGTGCCTCCTTCATCCGCCACTGCGTGCCTCCACGAACCCGCTAATAGAACCGCGCGACTCCTCCCCTTGTCTTCGTCCAAGGGCTTTCCCAACCGCGCATCTGCAACCCACCAAAGATGATGTCAAGTTAAGCCATCTGGGAGGGCTGCCCAACGTCTAGGTGGGCATCTTCTCAACTGTGACTTCCCGCACTACAAGTCGACTGCGTCCACCCTCTCAACCACCACAGCCACCAACCGCAACTGCCACCTTTCCTCGTCCACGACTGCAAGCCCCCTCCATGATGTGCACAACCAGCCACTATGCTCGCCCTCTCCCTCGTCCTCAACCACCACGTCCGCAACCACACAGCAATAGGCGTGCACAGCCAGCAAGCCAACGTCCAAGTGCGCCGCCTTCTTCTTCTTCTTCATCTCCACTAGCTAGAACTACACCCACCGAAGAAGAACCAAACGTCACCCCACACGCAGTCATCAACTCCGACCCCGATCCTTTGCGCTGTCGATGCCACCGGACCAGCCTTGCCTCCACGAGTGCCTCCACGCCATCAGACATGCCAACTGTAGTCGTCGTCGATGTCCCGACCAACCCACCGCCAACGGTTTCTTTGTTTCTGGCGACTAGCTCCGGCCACCTCAGGCCGCCGCACCACCACGTACGTGTTCCTCACTTCCAGCCGGTCTCTTCCAGCTGAGCTCGTCGACCGTCGACCCCTCCTCACACGTGAGCACCATCGAGAACCTCCTCCCTTATTTTGCTATAGTGGGGGAGGTATTAGTTGCTTTTGAGAATTTTCGATTGTAGGAATTATTACTTTATTTATGAAGTTATTTTATTCCGTTAATATTAAATGCCAAGCCCTTTAACTTCTTATTCCTCTCTCCTTTTATATCATGCAATGGATTAATTTGAATGAGAGGTAAAGATTGGGCTTAAAGTAAAAGAGTAATCTTACTCACTATTGTCCTGGGAACAAGATTGCATGCACTAGAAACATTGGTGAATTTATTGGTCTGTGCCTCCCCATGGATATGACCTGAAGTGTGGTATTATTTCAGTATTTTAATAACTTTGATCAAGTTTTTTTCCACCACGTGATTTCACTGCGACGACATATTTTTCTGAAACATCATCTCTGAAAAGCAAAAAATCATCTCGATCAATCCACTTTCCAAGGAGAGGAGTTGTGGACTCCTTGAAGACTATTTTTAGTCTTCAAGGTGGCACCACTTGGAGGACTACTCTAGAAAACTCTAGAGTGGATAGCCAAGTGGTGGTGGTGGTGTGTGTGTGTGCGTGGATAGGTGGTCAAAAGGACCACTTAGTCCATGTCTAAGTGGATCCAGGTTGGTTTAAATGGTAACTCTAAAAATAGGTTTACCAAACTATGGCTAAAGTAATTGATCGAATTAAACTTAACCAAGTTTAATTGGGCCAATGTATGTGTAATTGGGAGAGAGTTCCCAATTGGATTGGGCTTGAGTCAATTAGACTCTCACTGAGTCCAATTAGACTTGCGTTGGTTCAGAATTGAGCTTAATTGGACTCATAGAGTCCAATTGACTAGGTAGAGTGTAATTGACTTGATCCAAGTCAATTGGGCTTAGTGAGAACCTAATTAGGTTCGTAGGAGAGTCTTAGGGTGGTGTACTAGGCTTAGGATGCCTTAAATTAGGTTTCCCAGGGTGTAGGATTGAGTTTATAGGCCTTAAGATTTAAGGTCTAGCCATAAATCCAAAAATAGGTTCTGGAGAGGGGTTCCAAATGTCTAATCTTAAGATCAGATGACTTAAACTTTAAAATCAAAAGTCTAAGTCTTAGTTTGGTCATCCAATATTGGAACAGTATGGAGGTTAGTTTCTGTTTTGGATTTCTACATAAATTGGACGTCTGACACACTGTTTGGACATCCAATTTTACCTTAATTTGGGTTTTAAGTCTTGTGGGTGGAATCTATGGAGCTTGGACATCAAGCATCTTGCTCGGACGTTCAGAGGTAGGTTGGAATGTGGGTTTTGAGGTGTTTTAGGCTAAGGTAACCTAAGGTGGATAATGTTTGGGAAGGTGAATAAGACTATCCTAAGGCTAGGGATACGTGTAGGGATGTCCTATTGTTCTTCATATTTTAATTCTTACATTAAAACCTTATAGATAGCATAGTATACTCCTCATACATTATTTATCTACAACTTTATTCCAAGTCTTCTACTACAGCGTTGGCCTCTATCCAACTTTATTCCAGCTTCAGGCCATCTCCTGAGCTTCTTATTACCTAAAAATCAAATAATACACTAATCAGTATGGAAAATAGACATTATTGTAGAAATATGTATGTAAAGCAGTAAAGATGTAAAGTATGTAGCAGATGCATGAATCATGCTATAATTATGCTAAATTCTAACTTAATTCAGGTCATTTAAGTCCTATGATTGCTGCGCAATCAGCCACCAACTGTGAGTTCGTATGCATTTCTAAAGATGGAGCGCTCATGGACTTAGCTACCCGGATGCCTGCTAACAAGGCCTCGTATTCGGCAACATTGTTAGAGGCGGGGAAGACCAATTTGATAGCATACTTCTGAGTAGTACCATCCGAGGCCGATAGCGTGATCCCAGCTCTAGACTAGGCTACCATGGAAGATCCATCCACATATTATTTCCAAGGTAGGGTGGCAGGGGAATCTGGATCTGTAAATTCTACCATAAAGTCTGCTAGATCTTGGCCTTTCATGGACCTTCGTAGTTGATACTTGATGTCAAACTCTGCCAACTCCATAGCACATTTAATTTGTCGAACTAACCACATTGGCCTATATATGTAACATTCACCGTATGGGATTAGAAAAAGGAGCGCAATTTTCTAGTGTAGTTTCAAGGGCTAGGCCAAGGTTTTCAATCATAGTGTATTTCACTTCTGCTCGATAGGTTTTGCTGACGAAATACACAGGTCATTGTATCCCGCCATGATCACATAGGAGGACAGTGTTGGCGGGAGACAAAGAAGCTGCCAGGTAGAGGAATAATGGTTCCTCTACAATGGGAGCTGTTAGGATTGGGGGTTGCTGAAGGGCTTTTTTGACCTCTTCCAGAGCTCTCTGGAACTGGGGGGTCCAATGGGCTAATGTATAGCCTTTTCCCTTCTTGATACATTTGAAGAAGGGGAGACATTTGTTGAAAGATTGAGATAAGAAGCGACCTAAGGTCGCGATCTTGCTGACTAACGACTGTACTCCCTTGAGAGTAGACGGAGGCATCAGGGCCATGATCGCCTGAATCTTGTTGGAATTGGCCTCTATACCTCGATTAGGGACTAGAAAACTCACAAATTTTCTTGAGGAAACACAAAAAGTGCACTTCTCAAGGTTGAGGCATAGCCAGGTGTCTTTTAAAACTTGAAACATGATGAACATTGTTTGCGTGGTAGAAATTGAGGTTTGGAGGAACCCGTCGTCGTAGTCGCAAAACTCATTATCAAAAACAATTTTACCAAAACTCCAAAGGAGTCCTGGGTCGAACACGGGGAGGTGATGTTTACTTTGTTTGAAAATTGCACTTCATTTTGTTTCTTTTTGGTGCTTTGTTATATATATATTTTTTTATTTTTATAAAGGACACAGACAAGATGGATCATAATACAAATGGAATCAAATATGATATATTGCACAAATGTCTATTACAATAATCTACGAAAGCATAAAAGAGAGAGGTGAGAAGGAATCTCCCAAATCGGTTGTTCGGCGAGACGACGGTGCCTGACGGAAGCTTGGACGAAGGAGTTGAGGAGCGGGACAACGGATGTAAGATGTAGGAGGACATCGGGTAGAGGAATGCTTCATCGAGGCTCTGGAATGGAGGTGAGGAGGCAAAGGTGATTTGCTACCGGAATGGAGGTGGGAGGACAGCTCTAAGGCAACCTATGAAGGTGATGAGATGAGGGACGAATATTTGGTGGGATAAAGGAATGCTACACTAATAGGAGGCCTTTGGAGCTTGAGAGTAAGCTCTAATGGAGCTTTGGTAGGCTACTAGAGCTTAGGAGTAGGTGGGAGTAGAGTAGGTAGAGATGAAGAAGAATGGGGGGTGTAGGGCTGTTTATATAGTGGTGGAATGGAGGTGGTTTGCGTGCACGGGCCTTTAGTGACATTTAAACGTCGCTAAAGACTCGCTAGAGACATCGCTAAAGCATTCACTCACCTTGGCTGGCGCTTGGAAGCTTGGCCGCAGCTGGTGCAGGGAGTGGCGATTGTCGGCCGTTGGATCAGGCGTGGATGGCTGTGATAGCGAGAGGAGAACGCGTGCTCGCTTGGATTTGAAATCCGCATTGCTGGCACATGCGTTAGCAACCGTCAGATGATGCATCGCACGGTCGAGACTCCTCCGCAGATCGTGCGCGCTTTGATTTGAATCATGCGCCTCGCGCGATTGCGAGGATCGGATGACAGGCGTAGCTCCTGGTCGTCTTAATGCATGCCCCAGATGGCACACATGCAATCTAGCGTGGGCCCTCGCATCGGTGAGTGGCATCATATCGTGCGTGGAGAATCTTGATCGCTCGATCAAGATCGAGCGACCCTATTTTAGCTGGCGCTATAGTGGGTGCGACGAATTGCGACTCGAGCTCGCGCTCGCTGTTTGAGAGCGCTTGTCTTCATCGTTGCGCCAAAGTGGCACTTTGTTGAGTGGAGGGCGATGCAGTCGCATGCACCTTGGCCGTTGGATGAATATCCAACAGTCGAGGTGCATCCTTGCTTGAGGCCAGGTGCGATGGTTCAGGTGGGGGGGCTGCCGAGATGGCTCCATGTGGCGCCATCTTGGTCGTCCGTCTTCATCTTCTTGTAGAGGGTGCTACGAAGCTTTGATCAGGGTGATTTTCATGTTGACGGACGGCAATCGTCACTTTGGATTCATCCGTACGGTTGGATCTTCATCCGAAACCCGTAAAGATGTCGCACTACCTCCTGGCCATGTAAAATGGAAGAATTAATGTACATAATACACAACTATCCTAAATGCGATGCAATGGATGCTATGCAGTATTTATAACATGATATGCAATGCTAAGCCTAGGAACTAGCGTAAATAAGCACTTTATCATGAATTCATGTGTGTTTATCATACCCCCATGCTTACTTTTTACTAGTCCCTAGCAAAATTAACCTAAATGCTATGCATAAAAGTAGAATCAAGATTCGATTACTTAGGCAAAATTCTTCGATTGCTTTAGAAAATCTCAACCCCAAGACCTAATTATAAAAACTCAACAGTGCCCGGGTGTCTACCAGAATGCAGACCGTCCAAGCCTTCGCCTTATTTGAAAAGAGAAGATACACAATTTTTTTTTGTTTTTCTTCTTTTCTAATTTTTTTGGACTTTTGGCATTTGAGAGTTCCGAGATAACTTTTTATGGCTACTCGACCTGCCCAAGACTCGAAAAGGACTCTAAGTGCTAAGCATCTAATGAAAAGAGTGAAAGACTCACTAGGCGGCCGTTAAAATGGACTTCGGGTTTCTACTACCCTAAGTGACTTTGCCTAGAGGTTTATCTTTTCTAACGGTAGCTTTCTCCCTACTTTTATTTATGGGGTAAACACAAGGGTAAACCTAGTGTATATCTCCCCGATTTATTCTACTTCCCTGCTTCTTCCCTAAGTGTTTTGGGAATTATTGTGCACTTTTGTGAGCTAGGCTCTGGACAACTGGCCAATGAGTTGTTACCTACGACAACTTGCCAGCCATACTCGTGCAGTGAAGTATGGTTTTGTTTTTTTTTCTCTCTTTTTTCTATTCTTTTTTTTTCTTTTTTCTTCTTTTTAAGTAGATGGCTTCCTTGATCTAAGATTTACCTAAAGGTAGTACGAAGAAAATGGTCTTGTGGCTGGGCTCTGGACAACCGGCCGATGAGCTGTTACCATCGACAACTTGCCAGCCATACCACTTTAGACGGTTTATTAGCTACCCAATTTTTGAAGAAACCATCGAAAAGTGAGTCAGTGCAAAGAGTGTGTAGATGCTTAGGCTTATAGTCCTCTCAAATCAGAGGGCAGGTTGATAAGTCGTATACTTATCACCCCAATTTATTGACCAGTTTAAAATAGAATTACTTAGTGAGGACTCGAGACTAAGTCCACATTCAAGTGGACACCCGAGCTAATTAAGCCCGAAGACCTGAAGAGTCTAAGTATTCAGGCCCTAAAGTATCAATTCCTAAAGTTTGCAACTCCTAATGCCTAAGTTCTCATCTCCTAATTCCCTCTCTTTGTTTTTTTTAGATGAAAAATAGGAAATTATTGTTACGGCTGACAAAAAGATTCGTAAAAAATATCCACCCCCCCATGCTTAGCTAATGTAATGTCCTCATTATTGAAAATGAAAGCATGCAGGAGAGTAGAAGTGGAAGATAACACCTGGTTTCTGTGAGATTCTGGTCATCTCGGAATAGTCTTTACATGTGTTGAGTTTAGTGCATTTAGCTAGGAGATGATCGGCCCACGATGGTTAGGGTAAGGTAAGAGCAACCTTGTCAGAGACGAGTTCAGGGAGCACATGGTCAACAAAGGGTTTGAGATGCTATCTGTTGACCTTGAAGAAATTACCCATCTTTGGGTCAAAGATTTCTACGGCCCCGTTAAGGAAAATTCGCTCAATAACGAACGAGTTGTCCTATTTAGACTTAAGCTTACTGGGGAAGAGCTTTAGTCGAGAATCGAAAAGCTAGACCTTCTGGCTCAGCTCAAAGCTCTTACGTGAAATCATCTAGTCATGGAGAGCTTTGGCCCTTGCCTTATAGATTCTGGCATTTTCATAAGCATCATTTCTAAGCTCCTCCAACTCAGATAATTGAAGGTTCCTGGTCTTCCTAGCCAACTCTAGGTCAAAATTACATTTTCTGATGACCCAAAATGCCCGGTGTTCTAGCTCTACGGGTAAGTGACACACCTTACCAAACACCAGATAGAACGGAGACATACCAATAGGCATTTTGTACACCGTACAGTAGGTCCAAAGAGCATAATCTAGCTTTTGGGTCCAATCTTTCCTATCAGGCCTTACGATTTTCAGCAAAATGTTTTTGATCTCCCGATTGGAGACCTCAGCCTGTCCATTCGTTTGAGGATGGTAGGGTGTGGAAATCCAATGATTCACCCCATATTTCCCCAATAAATTCTGAAACTGGGCATGAGTGAAATGCGTGCCACCATCATTGATAATCACCCAAGGAATCCCAAATCGACTGAAGATATTCTTCTCACAAAATCGATGACTACCTTGTAGTCATTGGTCCGGGTGGGGATTGCCTCAATTCATTTAGATAGGTAATCAACAGTGACCAGAATATATTGGTGTCCAAATGAAAGAGGAAAAGATCCCATGAAGTCGATGCCCCAAATGTCAAAAATTTCGATGGAAAGTATTGGGTTTAGGGGCATCATATCTCTCTTAGCCATGTTCCTGAGTGTCTGGCATTAGGTGCACGACCTTGAGAATTCCTGGGCATCCTTAAATAATGATGGCCAATAGAATCCAGATTGCAAGATTTTTGCTGTCGCCTTTTTCCCAGAAAAGTGTCCACCACATGCAGATGTATGGTAGAACTCAAGTATACTATGGAACTCAATTTCAGGGATGCATCGATGAATAATCTGATCTGCACCAATGCGGTATAGCTTGGGATCGTCCCAAAAATAATATTTGGCCTTAGACACAAGTCTGTCCCGTTGTTGTTTGATCCAATCCTGGGGGATTTGACCAATGGCCAAATAATTGACGATATCTGCAAACCAGGGGGTTCGAATACTCGAGACTGTAAGGATAGTCTCATCAGAAAAAGTGTTTGAAATAGGGATATCCTGATGAGGAGAATCAATTAGGATTCTTAAGAGGTAATCCGCTACTACATTTTGTGCCACGGCTTTATCCCTAATTTCAAGATCAAATACTTGAAGTAACAGAATCCAGCGAATAAGCCGGGACTTGGCATCCTTTTTGGCCAAGAGATGTTTCAAGGTCGAGTGGTCAGTATAAATGATTACATGAGAACCTAAAAAATAAGCCCTGAATTTTTCCAAAGTGAAAACTACAGCTAGCAATTCTTTTTTAGTAATGGTGTAGTTCCTCTGGGCCTCGTCTAGAGTCTTACTAGCGTAGTAAATCACAGAGGGCTTTTTCTCAATCTTCTGACCCAAGATAGCCCTGACGGCATAATCAGATGTGTCAGCCATAATCTCAAATGGGGCTGTCAAGGCCGGTGGTTGCAACACTAGGGCACAGGTGACTGCCGTTTTTAACAAATCAAATGCCTTATAGCATGATTCATCAAACTCGAATGGCGTGTCTTTGGCCAGAAGGTTACTCAAGGGTTGAGCAACCTTCGAGAAGTCCTTGATGAATCTTCTATAAAAACCCACATGCCCAAGGAAAGAGTGGACCTGTTTCACGGATGTGGGTAGAGAAAGTTTAGAGATAGCATCCACCTTAGCCTTATCAACCTCAATACCCCGATTAGAAACCACATGACCCAGGACAATGCCTTCCTGAGTCATAAAATAGTTCTTTTCCCAGCTAAGGACTAGCCATGTCTTGATGCATCTCTGGAGGATCAAATCTAAGTTAGCTAGGTAGGACTCAAAAGAATCTCTGAAAACAGAGAAATCATCCATGAACACTACAAGACAATCTCCCAACATGTCAGAAAAGATGGCCAGCATGCACCTTTGAAAAGTCATGGGTGCATTGCAAAGCCTGAACGGCATTCTACGGAATGCAAAGGTCCCGTAGGGACATGTAAAAGTTGTCTTTTCCTGGTCTTCGGGATGGATAGGGACTTGGTTATATCCTGAATAACCGTCCAGGAAGCAAAAGTATTTCTGCCTAGCTAACCTTTTTAGGATTTGATCGATGAATGGCAAGTGAAAGTGATCCTTTTTGGTGGTTGTGTCTAGCTTCCTATAGTCAATACAAACTCTCCAAGTAGAAGCTGAACGAGTGAAGGTTTCCCCTTTCTCATTAGTCATAACAGTTATTCCCACCTTCTTGGGTACAATCTGAACGGGGCTAACCCACGGACTATCCGAGATTGGGTATATAATTCTAGCATCGAGCCACTTGATTATCTCCTTCTTGACTACTTCTCGCATATTCGGGTTCAGTCTCCTTTGCATTTCGCGAGAAGGGCGGGATCCATCTTCTATGAAAATACGATGATTACAATAAGATGGCTCGATCCCCCTAAGGTCATGGATGGTCCAACCAATTGCCTTCTTATTGTTCTTAAGGACCTTAATCAACCTCAATTCTTGCTCCTTAGTTAAATCAACACTAATAATCACAGGGAGCGTATTCTCAGGTCCTAAGAACTCGTATTTTAAATTTTTAGGCAATGGTTTCAATTCAAGCTGAGGTGGGTTTAGTATAGAAGGTAGGGAGGATGCTGATGAAGATTCATTAGGACGATTGTTCGCAGCATAGATCGCGTAGAGAATTAGCACATTGTAGTATAACGCGAAATATGTCTCGAGCAAATTAATTAACGGAACTTGGTGAATTCTGGTTGATCATAGGGAGGCAGAAAGCACTTTTGATTTCATACGTTTGTTCTCAATATGATTGCTAAATAGTAGAAACAATCAATCACAATATTCACATTACAAAGAGATTGAATTTGATATACATGCAATAGACTAAAAACATGAATGTAAACAACTACTACTGTAATAGTATAAGGGCACCACGGGTGGTTAGTAGTGGCCCTTTGGAGAGATTGGGAAGAGCAGCAACAATCTGTCGGGGTGGCCCAATGGATGCTTCAGATGGAGGTGCAGAGACGGATGTAGAGAAGACGGGAAGAAGAAGAAAGAGAGGTTGAAGGAGGAAGAAGAAAATATGAGAATTGCCTTCAAAAGGTGGCTCTTAGGCCTCTTTTTATAGCTTTAATGAAAGGTAATCAAGGTATTTGGCCCCTTAAATCCATGCAAATGCTTCAGATTAATTCGATCCGTTGATCGGGAGATCAACGACCTTGATTAAGCCTTCCAAATCCTCCTTTTATCCTCAGTTGAATCTGGTGCTGCCACGTGGCAGCCTGTCGAGTGTCCATCCTCTATCGCACGACTGCAGATCGCTCGTGCGCACACCATTGTTTCCTCTCCTTCGCCGCTCACCTCTTCTGAGTGCCCAATCGTTAGCCGTCCGATTGTAAGATCGGACGGCTTAAACGCATGCTCCATCGCCTCTTGTAAATCCTAAAGCACTCGCATGCGTGTCTCCGCACGCATCATCGTGCGTGTTTTTGATCTAGTGCCTCCGTGCCAGCCACATGTCTACTGTCGAGTTGCCCGTTGAAGATCCGGTAGTCAATTGCGCCCGCGCTTGTTGCTTCTCTTGATTTCACACTGGGCGCGCTTCGATCCCGCGTTGTCCGCTGTTTGTTAGGTGCCCTCTCCGCTGCGCTACGCGCTCAGATGGTCACGCCTTCCATTTCCTGTGTAGCTGCTCTTGGCCGTTGGATGGGAATCCAACGGTCGAGATCTCTCCTATGTGTGATGAGGCGGTTGGAGGTGGCGACGTGGCTGCATCGTGATCGTTGGATGATGATCCAATGGCCTGCGGTTCTTCTTTCCAAATTGGGGCGCGGTGAGGGACGGCTGCAATGGTGCCATGTGGCACCATCGTGGTTGTCCATCTTCTTCTCCTTGTATCTGATGACGTAGGCCTCCGATTAAGTTGATTTCTATGCCGTTGGACTACGAACGTTGATCCAGATCCATTCGTGTGGTTGGATGTCATCTGAGGTTCGAATATTCTTCAGTTTCCCCTTGGCTCTTGCTTCTTTTGCGAACTCCTTAAGGTGCTACGGGAGTTTGATTGATGCGCTCTTGGAAGCGTTGGACTCCCGTCGATATTCCGAACAGATTCATAAGGTTGGATCAATCATCCATAGCCTTGGATTACCTGCAATTAATAATACCTCTCAAATAGCACATTATTATGTATAAAACATATAAATCATCTAAGATGCAAAGTACGATGTGTATGCATGCAGAATGCCCATGTTAAGCTAGATTCTACCGTAATTCAGGCGAATTAGGGTTTATGATTGCTGTCCAATCATACCCCCATACCTAAATCTTGCTAGTCCCTAGCAAGTGCAAGACTAAATGTATTTTATCAAGAGTTTACTAAAGGTTTATTTCTTTTTGTTTCATCTAAGAATTTAGAATCCATATAACCATGAATATATAATGTTATAGCTTCTGCAACGGATCCAAGCGAAGAGTTGATACACATTTAAAGTTTGTACTTGACCCCTAGTAAAATTCTATTAGGATAGGCAAACCTCTTGTCTCAGGGATGTAAACTATTCTCTGATTTTTGCCCTGTCTTTTGGCTTAGGTAGCAGATGTCTCAGTTAATTGGATTTGTATTTAGTGGCTCACTCTCTTCTGGTGCTACATGGAGACTAGTATTTCAGAATCTAGATTATTAGATTATTGAATAACTTAACTTAGAGAAGGGCTAGAAAACTGTGCTCTCTTTAATCTTTTGTATGCTTTCTTTTCTCTCTTTCTATCTCTGTCTTTTTTTTTTCTTTTTCTTCTTGAGCTCACATCTTACCAGAATTGCAACTATATTTGGTGGTCTTACATGACATTACACTTTAATTAGGTTCTAATAACCTATAACTAGGTCAGACTCCTCAGCCCGTATTCAAGCGGTCAGAAATACAGAAAAATAGCTTAAGGCTGTATTTGGTGGTTTGTTAGGGATGATAGATATTTTTGCCTCAAAACATTTTGACTTACATAACTCAAACTTCTTAATATAATACTTTTTTTTTTCACAAGTAAATATCTCTTTTGTATGCTTTTTCTTCTTCTTGTTTTTTTTTTATCAATATATATATCTACTGGCACAATGCCGTTACCAACACAACATAACGCAACAATTCCACACGACATACATACTTTTATTCATGAGGCATTTTTTTGGAATTTTTGGGGATGACTAAGAGGATCTCGGGTGGCTTATTTGGTGGAAGTGCCTACTCTCGACACTGGGTAGGGAATGGATAGGATGACGTATTTCTGACCTTGACATCAATACCCTCCTTCAGCCAAGGATTCCGTGACAGTCGTGACCATCCACCTCAGTCCTAGTTTTATCAGAACTCACTCTCTATGTTTTTATCTTATTTGGTGGCTCTCGTATGGAATTTCTCACACATTTAATATGCAAGAACTTAGAGCGAAAACTATGTCCATCTCCGAGTGTCATTATTCAATTATTGAGGATTAAAGATTCCTTACACTAGCCTTAGAGCACCAGTAGACTCTCTACTCTCATCTCACGTATGTTTCGGTGGATCTACTAGAAGATGGTTCACCTGACTCCCTGATTGCTGTCCAAGGGTTCAGGAGAAGAAGCAATGCTTCTTCTCAACAAACTAGAGATGTCTATCGATTTTCACAGTGGATCCATTACAAATTCTACATGCAGATGTGAGGTTATACTGGATTCTAAGCTTAGGAATTTACCAAAGAATAAATCTTTAATAAAACTTCTTGATAAAGCAATCTAATCCCCCACTTGTTGGTAGAAAATTTCAGTTTTTTATGGACTACCCCCCATGCCTAAGTGTTTGCATGTCCTCATGCATGAATAAAAGAAGTAAGGCAGGGTGTATGTGGATAGAAATCACCTGAAACTGTTTCTGAGTTGTCACAGCTCATGCCATCACTGCAATGCCACACACAATATGCAAAACAATATGCAAAAATGAAATATGATATGTATATATATGGTATGTATACGTGCTGAGTTCAACGCCTCCAGCTGGGCCACTCATAAGTCACACATCCTCAAGAAGATGTATCATTTCGTTAGTAGGAGGAGGTTCCTGGGTAAACAATGGTTTGAGGCGCTGGCCATTAACCGTAAAAACATGCCCAGATTTCGGGTCTCTAATTTGGACCACCCCATTAAGATACAGGAGGACAACCAGAAATGGCCCAGTCCACTTGGACTTGAGCTTTCCCACAAATAATTTGAGTCGGGAGTCAAACAACCAAACCTGTTGGTTAGGTGCGAACTCCTTCCTTAGGATGTGTCGATCATGTAAAGCTTTTGATCATTGAAATCAAGGGGGCACCAGGATCTTTCTTTTGAGGAAGGTGATGCAGGAAGACAGAACTTGCCTGCTCAAAGAGAATCACCTTCCTCAAAGTGGGTTCTCTGGGCTTATGCTTTTGGGTACATAGTTCTTTCAGAAATTTAGTGTAAGCTTGGATTTGCTTAATAGCATCGAGGAGCGGAATATTGATCCCTACACTCTTGAATAAATTGAGGAGCTCCTTGTTGATATCAAAAGTTTTCTTCTTCTTAGTTTTCAATAGGGCTTTAGGGAATGGGATGTGGGTGGTATTTTCAATTTCCGATCCTTAGGCCTTATTGTCTTCTTCAATCTCCTTCTCTCTCTCAAGCTCCCCAAGATTTTGGCTTCTAGAAGGTAATTTAGGGTTCTGGGTCTGCTTTTCACTTCTCAAGGTGACGGAGTTTGTAGAGGCATATGGGTTCGGGTCTTGAGGTGGGTTAGTGAAGATTGAAGGGCCTTGATTGGTCGTGTAACCAGAAGAAGAAGAGGGACCCTGCTCAACCACCTAAGCATGTGTGTGTGGGTCCCTTTGATTCCCATACCCTTGGGCTCTATTACCCTGATTTTGCACATTGCACGGGTTGGGTATGGGTTGGGATGGTAGAGATCCGGGTTGTTAGGTGTTAGCAATTAACCTAGATTGCAAGTTATCCAATGATGTCTTCATTTGTTGTATAAGCTAAAGCATGGACCCTTGCATTTCCACCATCTTCTGGTTTAAATCAGCCTGCCCTGCAGATTGTTGGGCATTCCAAGATGGCTGAGTAATCGATCTCAGGAGAAATTGGGTGTATACTTGACCCTGACCCATTGGTCTTTGAGATGCATAGTTTGCTGGGTTGAGTTTGGGTTTGTTGCCCCTAACTTTTCCAGGAGAAGTTAGGGTGGTTCCTCCAACCCGAGTTATAAGTGGAGGCGTGCATACGCAAATTCTGGGCATTCTCCTGCATTGCATATGCATCCTCATAAGACGAGGAGGGAGAGAAGGAAGGATCAGAAAAACTAGGATCAAAGCCCCCAATTTGGAACCCATAAGATTCCGAGAAATCCTAGCTCATAGGTTGAGCCGATTCAAGTTGGTTCATGAACTCCCGCCCTGTGGGAGCTTGTGAGGAATGGAATCTCGAATTCTGGGATTGAGTAGGTGTAGAAGTGTTTCCCGAATTCCCAGACATCCATTCTTCCATTCTTTTAGCAACCAAGTCCATTTTATCAAGCTTATTATAAATCAATTCCATGTCAAATGAATGAGAATCCTGTATCTCATTAGCATTTGACCTGGGTTGTTGGGACCGGTTGAATGCATCCATAGAGGCGTGATTAATTGAGTTCTCGCTCATTTCCTCAAACAGGTTGTATGCGCTATCTGCATCCCTGTTGAGGAAATTACCTCCACAGGAGGCGTCCACGTGATTACGGAGTTGTTCAACCAACTCGTGATAGAAAATCTACACGAGTTGCCATTTCGGCACCTCGTGGTGTGGACGGTTCCTCAAAAGTTCCTGGAATCATCCCAAGCACCATGAAATGGTTCCCCTGGCCATTGGGCGAAAGTGGTAATCACCTGTCGCAAGGCATTGGTCCATCCGATTGGGAATAATTTCTTCACGAAAGTTGACTTAAGAGTAGCCCATGTTTCTATCGACCTTCCGATGGTACGATACCAATGTACGGCCTTATCCTTGAGAGAGTGGGGAAAGAGCCTCATGATCATTTGCTCTTCATTCATATTCCTTGCTTTGGTGGTCTGAACCAAAGTGGTCAGATCCTCCAAGTGCTGGAATGGGTCCTCCGAGCCAAGCCCATGGAAATATTTAATCAAACTTAAGACTTAGGGCTTGATTTCTATATCTACAACGGGAATCATGATGCAGGGGATGTTCCCCATAGTTTGAAGGATTATAGAAATCCTTTAAGGGCTGAGCACCCTGACCGTTCATTTGTTGGAACCATTGCTGCATCTGTTGCAATTCTTCCAACTACATCTGAATCAGCTCCTGTTGGTTCGGGGGCGGGGGACGTGGTTGTTGATCAGCCATAAGATCTGCTTGGCTATAGCACAAGCTTCGCCTCTGGGAATGGTCTAAAGGTCCTTCCAATCTAGGGTTCAATGACCTTCTAAGCATACACTGGAAGAAAGTCGGAAGGACGGGGAAGAGAAGGAACCCTGCAGCACAAAAATACAAGCTTGCCCTTAGGTTGGGTAGCCTAAAGGTCTACAGACTCTTAGAATCTGTCCTAAGGTTATGGATGATTTACTCTACTTATATCTAGGCAATCCAGCCAGTTAGAAGGAGGGACTGGGGAGAAGGTTTTTCCTTTGGCTTGTGCCTTTGGTTCCTAGTGTACCCTCCAGCAGCGATTGTTTGACGTTACTCCCCTAGCTAGACATCTGGTTGACTAGTATAAGCAGGTTAATCATGAACAATCTCAATCTGGATCTCGACGAGCGAACCAGTCATTAGGGCCAACGTCTAATCAATTTTAGTTAGGCTTGGGATATTTAGTGCTTTTAGAATCTGATGGGCCCTTAATGGGTTGTGCCCTTAATGATTTCTTTGAGAATGTGTGAATGTGAACAACCAAGAAGTTTTCAAGCAAGATTATTAATGATGAGGTGAGTTTTAGGGTTCGAATATTACTTAGTAGCTTTTAGGATTCAAATATTAGGTGTATTCAGCAAAGTTTTGTGAGGCAAACCAAGTTTTGAAAGCACGAGTTTAAGTGCTTTCCCTTTATAAATCAAGAAAATATGGAGTGCCTGGCTTGACCTAAATATTGAATCCTATGGGGTAGCTACAAAATGAATCTCTTTTAAATTAGGTGGTGCAGCCCAAACAATTCAATCAATCACCTAAATGCACCACCAATTAAGGCACATAGAAAGGTGATTAACCTAATATGATTTCTACTCCTTTATGTATTGAATTGGCGTACCAGTTCCACAGGTCAGAATCTCAATTGAGTAGATGAAAATCAAGTAAGGTTATGTGCCTCAAATGTGGGTGTATAAAGTGTGTATATTGCTTCATCCCACAGAAAGTATCTTTTTTTTTTATAATATGCGAGAGTGAGATGAGTGGAGATGGCAAACAAGACAAACAATTCTATCCTAGGGTTTATGCAAACACCTAAGTAGATTAGGTCTCGGTTATGAATGTGGCGAAATGAAACTAGTGGGGGGGGAATGTGGGGGACACTTACAAAGTACTCACCCGCACTTTACTCCGGTCTACCACACTTAGATCTCCATGCTAGGGTACTTGCAAGACAATAGATCAAAGATAATCAGGGTTAGTAATATGTAAATGCAAAAAAGCACAGAAAATAAGAAAGTAAATTATGTTGCCTCCCCGGCAACGGTGACAAAATGATCGCGGCGGATTCGCATACGGAAGGGTTCGGATTTGGAAAACCCGTCATCGTAGTTCGATTCGCGAGAAAATCCATCGATAAGATAAAATTTATAACCGAAACTCAAAAAATGAGTCCTAGGTCGATCACGGGGAGGCGAGCGTTTGGTTTTATGAAATCCACGTTTCATTTTATTTCTTTTTTTTGTTGTTTTTATCTTTTATAATTTTTTTTGGAATTAGAAAGCAAGAGATCATATCGACAATTGCTTATCTAACTAATCTACTTGCAAAATATAAGAGAGAGAGAGAATCACATATTTTTCTGAATCAAACGTTTGCTACAACTAGGAAAGTGGGAAAGATTACACTGCGAAAGCAATAAAGATAGAAAGAGGTGAGAGAATCCCCCTCGACAGTCGCTTGGAGGATGACTCACTCTGACGTTGCCTGAAGGAAGGTGGTGAGGAGCGAAACGAAGGACGTAGCCGGAGGACGGAGGATGGGGGAGGACAGCGTCGCGACGAGGATCTTCTTCCTGAAGGGTGGTGAGAGGACGACCACGGGATGCTCCATGAATGGGGATGAGAGGTGGGGAAAAATATTTGATTTCTACTCTAGAGGAGCACCCCGGGCTTGGGACAAGCTCTCTCTAGAGCTTTGGAGGTGATGAGAGGAAGAAAAGAAGAGATGGTTTGGAATGGAGGGGGGTAGGTCCTTTTATAGTGGAGGAGAGACAAAATCATCCATGGGCAATTAGTGACAGCTGTAATCGTCGCTGAAGATCCATCATAAATGTCGCTAAAGTTCCCACTCACGTGCTCCTGCTACCGCACAGTTGGCACGCGCTACACGTGCCCTTGTTGCGTGCGCTACACGCGCAATACACGTGCAACAAAAACACCCAAAATGATGAACGTGTTTTGCATGGTAGAAATCGGGGTTTGGAGGAACTCGTCATCGTAGTCGCAAAACTCGTTATCAAATATAATTTTACCAAAACTCTAAGGTAGTCCTGGGTCGAAGATAGGGTGGCAACATTTACTTTGTTTAAAAACTGCGCTTCGTTTTCTTTGTTTTTGGTGTTTTGTTATATATATATATTATAAAGGACACAAACAAGATGGATCACAATACAGATGGAATCAAATATGATATATTGCACAAATGTCTATTAAAATAATCTACGGAAGTATAAAAGAGAGGTGAGAAGGAATCTCCCGAATCGGTTGTTCGGCCAGATGACGGCGCCTAGTGGAAGCTTGGATGGAGTTGAGGAGTAGGATGATGGAGGTGAGATGCAGGAGGACATCAGGAAGAAGAATGCTTCACCAAGGCTCTGGAATGGATGTGAGGAGGCAGATGTGATCTGCTACCGAAATGGAGGTGGAAGGACTGCCCCAAGGCAACCTATGAAGGTGATGGGATGAGGGACGAATATTTGGTGGGATAAAGGAATGCTAAACTAATAGGAGGCCTTTGGAGCTTCAAAGTAAGCTCTAATGAAGATTTGGTAGGCTACTAGAGCTTTGGAGTAGGTGAGAGTAGTGTAGGTAGAGATGAAGAGGAATGGAGGGTGTAGGGGTGTTTATATAGTGGTGGAATGGAGGTGGTTTGCATGCATATGGGCCTTTAGGGACATCTAAGATGTCGTTAAAGACCCACCAGAGATGTCGATAAAGCATTCATGCACCTTGGTTGGCGCTTGGAAGCTTGGCCGCAGCTGGCGCAGGGCATGGTGATCGTTGATCGTTGATCGTTGGATTAGGCATGGACGGTTGTGATCGTGAGAGGAGAACATGCGCTCTCCTTCGTTTGAAATCCGGACCACTGGCGTGTGCATTGGCAGCCTTCGGATGATGCACAGCACGACCAAGACTCGAATGCAGATCGCGCGTGCTTTGATTTGAATCGTGCGCCTCACACGATTGCAAGGATCAGACGGCAGGCGTAGCTCTTGGTCGTCTTAAATGCACACCCCAGATGGTGCGCGTACGATCTAGCGTGCGCCCTCACGTCAGTGGGCGGCGTCAGATCACGCGTGGAGAATCTCGACTGCTTGATCGAGAGCGAGCGGCCTTATTTCAGTTAGCGCTGTAGCAGGCACGGTGAATTGCGGCTCGAACTCATGCTCGCTATTTGAGAGTGCTCGTCTTCACCGTTGCACCAAAGTGGTGCTTTGTCGAGTGGAGGGCGATGCAGTTGCGTGTGCCTTGACCATTGGATGAAGATCCAATGGTCGAGGTGCATCCTTGCTTAAGGCAGGGCACGGTGGCTCACTTGAAGGGGCAGTCGAGATGGCATCACGTGGCGCCATCTAGGCCGTTCGTCTTCATCTTCTTATTGAGGGTGCTATGGAGCTCTGATCAGGGTGATTTTCGCATTGACGGACTGCGATCGTCGCTCCGAATTCATTCGTTTGGTCGGATTCTTCATCCAAAGCCTGTAAAGATGTCGCACTACCTCCTGGCCATGTAAAATGAAAGAATTAATGTACATAATACACAACTATCCTAAATGCCATGTAATGGATGTTATGCAATGTTTATAACATGATATGCAATGCTAAGCCTAAAGACTATCATAAATAAGTATTTTATCATGAATTCATGTGTGTTTATCAAAACACCTCAGGAAGATTTACCACCTATTGAGAAAAAATCAATTCCTTTACAAGCATATCATTAATATGCATCTCAAATGATGTTCTGATTAAATGAGAAAAAATTATATTTACATGACATTGATAGCTTGCTGGTGAACGTGTTTCCGTGAGGAAAAGTCAGGGTTTTGGAAAACCCGTCGTTGTAGTTGGAAAATCCACTAACCAAATAAAATTTATACCGAAACTCAAGATGAGCCCTAGGTCGAACATGGGGAGGCAAACATTTGGTTTTGAAATCTGCATTTTGATTTTATTTGTTTTTGATGTTTTTATCTTTTTCAATTTTTTTGGTTATTTTAATAGGCAAGAGATCAGATCAACAAAATATTTATCTAACTAATCTACTTGCAGAGAGAGAGAGAGAGAAAGAGAGAGAGAGTGTGTGACAATCATATATATGTGTCTAAACAAGTGTTTGCTACAATGGAGAAAAGAAAACTATATTAGAAAGCGAATAAAAGATAGAATGGGTTGAGAAGAATCCCCCTCGACGGTCGCTTGAAGGACGACTTGCTTTGACAATGCCCTAGACGAAGGTGGCGGGAAGCTAAATGAAGAAGAATGGCATCAGAGGAAGGAGGATGGGGCAAGACGACGTCGCGACAAGGATCTACTTCCCGAAGTGGTGTGAGGATGACCACGGGATGCTCCACGAAGGGGAATGAGAGACGGAAAATTAATTTAATTTTCTACTCTAGAGGAGCATCCCAGGCTTGGGACAAGCTCTCTCTAAAGCCTTGGAGGTGGTGAAGGAGAGAAAGGAAGAGATGAAGAAGAATGGAAGGGTTAGGGGTCATTTTATATTGGAGGAGAGGAAACATTTCGTGTATAAGGCATTTAGTGACATCAAAAAAACCACTGTAGCCTCACCATAAACGTTGCTGAAGATCCGTGCTCGCTGGTAGTCGCACAAAAGCATGCGCACCGCTATCATCGCGAGGTTGAATCCCCACTGTCAGATCTTCATCGGAGGGCTAGGGATTGCACGGCATCGTGCTCTTGAAATTGCGTCTGATAGCGCATGGGATCATGCATTTGATCACACATTCCTAACAAGCTATGGAGATCGCAAGTTTAAGGAAAACAACGTCGTAGTATAGTCGCGAAATCCACTAGTCAAAAATAATTTTTATAATAACGAGACTTGGAGTCCCAGTCGTTTGTCTCTGGGAGGCATTTTGGAAATGCAAATTCAAATTCGATCTCGCTCGCTCTACTAGTTCAAAATCGCATGTCGATTTATACTAAATACGTATTAATATACGACATGCTATTGCCAGAATATCAGAAATTAAAAGCATGCAACTTTAATCACACCAAAAGATGATAATTAGGCACATGGTGATTTTCAACACATATATATATATATATTCATTAAGGCATGATGGTGGTTACAGCACAGGTAGGGGAATGCTTGTACAGGGAAATTTAAATCTAGCTAACAGAAAATGTGTGCATGTGCGGATCTGCAAGAGACTGCTCATGCACCATGCAGGAGGGAGAGATAGCTACACTACTAAGAAGTAAATAAAGCAATAAATCTATGAAGAACTATGCTACTTATCTAGCTAATAGAACGAAGGGCATTCGGAGGTGGGCTCCAATGGCCTTTGGGTGAGAGGAGAAAGAGGGGCAGCCAATGGTGCTTAGGCTGGCCCTTGGAGAGAGGTTTGAGAAGGTGATCTAGGATCTTGGCATGGAGTTGGTGATGACCATGGTGTACTCGTGGAGATGGAGGTGGAGGTGTAGGTGGAATGGAGCCAAAGAGCCAAGATTGACCAAATGGCCACCCCTTAGGTCTTTTAGAGAATTATGGAATTCTCTAGAGAGGCCTATGGTGGGAGATTGTGAGAGAGGGAGAGAGAGGGTGGATGGGTGGTTTTTAGATCCACATTTGGTGGATCCAAAAATTGAATGCATCTTGGTTGCTATTTTTAGCAACCAAGGCGACAACACATGGTAGAGAGCTCTAGAGAACTCTAGCTAGGCTAATTTCATATAGGTGGTGTGTGTGGGTGTGTGTGGGTCGAAACCTAGGTGGCTAGGTTGATTAGGTTAGGTTCTAATAGGTTTAGGTCAATGTAGGTCTCAAATTAGGGTTGCAAACCCTAATTCACTAAGGTAAAATGCAATTAAACTTTATACAAGTTTAATTGGGTGTCTGAAAACCAAATTGAGAGTAAAACAACTCAATTAATTCATGTTTAAGTCAATTGGACTCTCACTAAGTCCAATTGGGCTGTGTGTGCTGAGATCAGGGCTCACTTGGACTCACTGAGTCCAATTGAGTAGGCTGATGAAATTGACTATGATCCAAGTCAATTAGGTTTAGTGATGACCTAATTAGGTCCTTAGGGAGGTCTAGAGGTGATGTACTAGGGTTAGGGCACTTTAATTTAGGTTCCTAGGGGGTTAGATTGGGTTTAGGGACCTAAGAACTCAAGATCAAGGCTTGAATTCCAAAACAGGAACTGAGAACAGTTTTGGACGTCTAATAAAGTTATCAGGCGTCTTATACTCAAAAATCAGAAGTCCAAACTTGTTGCCTGGACGTCCAATCAGAGTCAGGAGGGATTTTGGGTTCTGTCTTGGGTATTCTGCAGAAATTGGACGTCTGACCAAGTGTCTGGGCGTCCAATAACACTGCAGACATGGGTTTAAGATGTGTGGGTTGTGGCTAAGGGTTCTGGACATCCTATAACTCATCTGGACATCCAGGAATAGGCTGGAATTAGGGTTTTAGGGCTTCCTAGGATGCAGTGACCTAATCTAAGGGTGGCTAAGGCTTGAGGGAGATTCTAGGCTATCTTAGGGCTAGGGTGGTCCTAAGTTCTTCACAATTTACTACTTTATTCATACTTAACAGAATAACATATCTCAACTCCCTTACATTATTGTCTACTACATCTACTCTAGGTCTTCTACTCCAGCTCTGCTACAACTCTAGCTTCAGATCCAGTTCCTGAGCTTCTTATTACCTGCAAATTATATAATGCATTTAATCAGTACATTATAGCATTATTTTATGCATAGGTACAGAAAAATAGTAAAGATGCAAATAATGCTTATGCATGCATGAACTACCCTAACTTATGCTAAGTCCTAGCCTAATTTAGGTCAATTAAGACAAATGATTACTACATAATCAGTTCCCGAGCGGGCGTATCCACGACCATTCGTGCGTCCACGTGGATGTATGTGCATCATCAATCGCCGATCACGTGGTCGAATTTGGGTGTGCCATGCGGCTGAAGAGGATTGAAAGTGTTGGAGGAGTCGAACCCGCATCGTGGGTTTGCGAGTGGTGATCTCAACCAATGTGCTATGGCCATGGATGGTCGAGCGGGCATTCTGATAGCCGCAAGCTCTCAATCGTTGGATCTCAATCCAACGATCGAGATCTCAACAAGGGCTTCTCTTTAGAGTTGGGTGCGACTACAATGGATCTCAGCTGTTGGATTGAGATCCAACGGCTAGGATCGTTCGGCGGGGATGTGCTTGAGATATTGCAGTCGGTGTTGGGCAGTCGTGATGGCGTCATGTGGTGCCATCACTGCCATCCATCTTCTCTGCTTTGTAGGTGGCACCATGGACATCGGATTGGGTCGATTTTCGTGTTGTTGGGCTACGATCGTCTATCCGGATCCATCTGTGCGGTCGAATTTTGCATTTGAGGTTCGGATTGGCACCACTTTGCCCCTTCACCTTTAATCTTCCTCAAACTACATAAGGTGCTACAGAACTCCGATGAAGACAGTTTCAGAGGCGTTGGACTCTGATTATTGTCTTGATCAGATCCATACGGTCATATCATCAATCCGAGGCCCCAAAATAGATCTCCTTCTCTCCTTACCATAAAAGAACATGAATTAACCTAAACTTTGTACAAACTATTCTAAATGCAGAATGATGCATGCTATGCGATATTTATACTATGGAATGCATATCTAAGCCTAGGAACATGCATAAATAAGCTTTTTTTTTTTTTTGAAATCATGAGGAAAGCTATCGTGAAACGATAGCAATCTAGAGGGCAATATATTTCAACATAAACAAACATTACAAAACAGATCCCCAACTATGTATGAGGGACTAGCACTCATTTACAATTATCTCACATCAAACTACTCTCTCCTGAAATGGCTTTTCATTTCTCGCCCTCCACGCACACCACAATTTGGTAGCTGTACACCTGTGCACTCGTCCAGGTGTATCAAACCTCTGCCAAAGGGAGTCCCAGGTAGGTAGAGGTTCCTGGAAAATTTTCCTCCAAAGCTTGTCTGTGACCGAGCATGAAGAAAAAATATGAGATGCACTGTCAGTGTGTAGTCCACAAAGATGACGGCGTTCAATGTTGTCCCCATTTTTCTATGTCTAAGGTCACTCGTGATCAAGCCTTCCCTCCTGCAAAGCCACAAGAAGATTTGCACTTTCAATGGAATCTTCAATAGCCAAATCTTCTTATCAATCAGGTCACTCTTCACATTTGTGTTTGACCTGATGATCCTTTCATAAGCCTGCTGCACTGAAAATTTCCCATTCCAGCCATAAGTATCAGCCGCACCCTATCTGGGATGTATCTGCTGCAATGCAGATAGCAAGTTCTGCCTGTCCTCCCATTGTCGTGTACCTGTTCTACATAAATCAAACCCTTCCAACCTCCAGCAGTTCCCTGTAGCAGACCACAGGCTGCTGACAGTAGCATCTTTGTCTGCAGCTGCAACATGTGCCCTTGGGTAAGCATCTCTTAGCATCCCCATAGCTGACCACTGCTCATTCCACAAGCTGAAGTCATAGCCGTCTCCAACCCTAGGCTGCATCAAGTGCCAGTTGCTTTGATTGCAAGGATAACCGATCTCCAAAAAGGGGATGGTTTGGCTGGATGTAGCCTCTTCAGTGCACTATTGGAGTCACCATAACAGTCTTTGATCAGGTTTGCCCAGATTGCATCCTTGCCCTCAAAGATCTTGATTGCCTATTTGATCAGAAGAGCTTCATTGAAATCCTTAAGTACCTTAATCCCCAGACCACTTATTTCCTTTGGCCTGCAGATCTTTCCCATTTCACAGGCTGCATGAAATTCCCCTCATGACCTGCCCCTTTCCAAAAAGATTTCTTCCACATTACGTCCAACCATTTCTAAATAGATTTCGGGGCCTTAAAAATGCTGAAATAGAACATCGGGATGGAAGTTATGACTGAGTTTAGGAGAATCAATCTCCCACCATTTGATAGAAATTTGCTACTCCATCCTTTCAGTTTGACAGATACCTTATCAAACAGAACATTCCAATCATTCTTCTTCATTTTTGCAGCTCTTAATGGCAGTCCTAGATATTTAATTGGCAGCTTAGACCGAGGTGTACCCAATGTAGTCTCAAGAGTCTTCTGTTCCTGCTCGTTCATGCCAAACATATCAAAGTAGACTTTTCTCTATTCAATTTCAGACCTGATATATCTCCAAAAATCTTCACCATATGCCCTAAAGCATGGGCAGCAAAATTGGTCCCTTCCACCAAAAAAATCGTGTCATCTGCATACTGTAAAATAGGAGCCAAGGACCTCCTATTGGAAAGTGAATACCCTCTGATGACCCCCACCTCTGTTATTTTACATGCATATCTTGCAAGGCCATCAATTGCAAGGTTAAAGATCAAGGGGGCAAGAGAACATCCTTGTCTAACCCCACATTGAGGTTGAATCCAAGCACCACATGGTTTCCCATTCATCAACGGGGAGAAGGAGGCCATTGTGATACATCGCTTCATCCACTGGATCCATAGAGGGGGGAAACCTCTCCTTTTGAATACCTCCCAGATGTATGGCCATGAGATCGAATCATATGTCTTTTGGAAGTCAACTTTCCACATAAATGCCTTACACATCCTTCTGTGCCATCCACTCACCATTTCTTGGGCCATAATGAAGGATTCTTGGAGAGATCTGTTGGGTAAAAAGGTAGACTGCACAGGGTGAATCAAGCTTTGTAGAACAATTCTCAGTCGGTTAGCCAATATCTTACTCACCACAAGGTAGATGGATTCTATAAGGAGATTGGTCTGAAATCTGAAAACTTCTCAGCTCCCAAATTCTTTGGCAATAAGAAAAGATATGACTTATTGATCTTATTGAAACCTGCATTGCCCTTCTCAAATTCTCTTATGACTTCCATCACCTCCTTGCCAATCACGCTCCACATTTCTTTATAGAAGAACACTTGTATCCCATCAGGTCCTGGGGAACCTTCTAAATTAAGCTCTTTAATAGCATTCAAGATTTCCTGTTCAATGATGGTTGCTGTCAATTGAGAGGCTTGATCACTTGTAACTCTTGGTGCATCATTCACAGCCATCCTCCATTCCCCTCTCTTTGTTACTCGAGAGGCTCCCCTGTAGTACCTAATAGCTTCAATCCTTATCTCCTGCATAAAGGACAATCTGTGTCCATCTTTGAGAATGGAAGAGATATAATTCACACGCCTCTTAGAGCTAGCCGCAAGATGAAAGAATTTAGTGTTGGCACCTCCCTCCTTGAGCCACAATTGTCTTGATATCTCCCTCCAATCAACCTCCTGTTTGAAGTCTTCCTCCACTACAACCCCCTGCCACATTTTTCTATCTGCAAGCTCCTCATCAGATAGAGGACATGCTGCTTCCTTAGAATCCAGCTCCTGGATGTTGTTCAGAGCCTCTAACCACCTTTGCTGCCTCAATGTGTTCACAGTATCACCATACTCTTTCAGAACTGTACGTAGAGCTGCCAGCTTGGATGCCAACCTGATAGTAGTAGAGCCATCCACCTGTTTAGCTTGCCACCATGAGCTGATCATCTGATGGAATCCAGGTTCTCTCAACCAAGATTTTCGAAGTTTGAAATATGAGCTTACTTGGATCTCTTCACCACTATCCCAAACCAAAGGAGTATGGTCAAAGAAAGGGCAGTCCAGGCCAGCAACACTCGACATTTGAAATCTATCAAAGACAGACACATTTCCAAAAAATCTATCAATTTTAGATAATAGATCGTTACCATTGCGCCAAGTGAACTCAACTCCTGATGATGGGTATTCATTCAGGTGAAGGGATTGAACCACCAACTGAAAACCAACAGCTGAATTGTCTGTGGCATCATATGGCCTGTCTGTCCCTGTCAGCACACAATTGAAGTCTCCTCCTGTCAGCCAAGCTTCCCCTTGCACCAATTCAGCCGCAGCAGCCCAATCCTCCCATAGTTCCTGTCTCGCAGATGCAACACAAGGGCCATACACACCTGTAACCCAGATATTGTCATGCCCCTGGTGAGTTTGGAACTTGCAAGTCATCAAATGTCTAGCCTGGTGCACTTCCAAAATGTGTGCCCACGCCTTTCTCCACTAAACAACAATGCCCCCTGACCTACCATGTGTATTACGCATCACACATTCATTCGCCCCCGCAACCGTCAAGTCATTCCACACTCTATCAGACTTATTCTCAATGTGAGTCTCTTGAATGATCGCACAATCGATCCCCCAATGCATAAATAGGCATTTTAACCTAAAGATGTGTATACATCAGTTGCTCTTGCATTTTTAAAGCCAAAGGGCATTACTCCATATTGAAAGAGACCCTTATCGGTTATGAATGAAGTATGAGGTCAGTTTGCAGGAGCAAAATTTATCCAATGGTAGCCACTATAGGCATCCTTGACGTATGACACTATCTGTTGCATGAATCGACAAGGGCATCAATCTTTGATAAGGGAAACTAATCTTTTGCGTAAGCTTCATTCAAATTTGTGAAATCCATGCACATTCACCACTTTCCTTTTGCTTTTATGACCACGACTATATTGAACAGCCAAACAGCGTAAAGGGACTTCCTAATGAATCCTGCTTCTAATAGTTTGTTAACTTCTGAGGCGACTGCTTGCTGCTACTCCACAAATTTGTGCTGGCATGCTTGCTTAACTGATCGAGAGCCTGGTTGGATGTTAAGGCGATGCTCTATTAGTGATAGGTCTACTCTCGGCAAATCATTGGCAGACCAGGTGATAATGAGATTTTGCACAAGGAAAAATCAAGGTTTTGAAAACCTAGTCATCGTAGTCATGAAAATCCGTTTATCAGATAAAATTTATAACTGAAACTCGATGAGTCCCAAATCGAACACAGGGAGGTGAATGTTTGATTTATCAAATCAGCGTTAATTTTATTTCTTTGGGGTTTTTATATATATACCTCTGTAAACTTTCAATACGACATATATAGCCCCATGTACTTGATATTTACATATATACTCCTATAAAGTTACTCCGTTAAGGTCATATGCCCTTACTTTGTTAAACCCAATAGAAAATGTCATAAAAAATTAAAAAAAAAAAGAAAATTTATATATACCTCCCTTTATTTATGTTTTTATTTATACCAACTCCTCTTCTCCCTTTTCCTCAAAGCTCCACCTCTTACTCTCAGACACATCTCCTCTTCCTCCCTCTCCAATCCACCTATCCCCAACTCCTCCTCCGATCTGCCACCACAAGTTCACACCTCCTCCCTCACCTTTAGCTACGACATCCCTAGCTCCTCCCTCTCCTTTGGTTTGCCACTACCAGCCAGCACCTCCTCCTACCTCCCTCTCCTCTGGTTCGCCCACCCTCAGCTCCTCCCTCTCCTTCAATCAGCCACCACGAGCTCACACCTCCCTCTACTTTGGTCCACCAACCCCCATCTCTTCCCTCTCCACTGATCAGCCCCCACGAGCTTGCACCTCCCCTTCCTTTGGTCTGCCCACCCCAACTCCTCTCTCTCTTTTGGTTCGCCACCCATATCTCTCCATCTCCTCCACCACCAGCTCACACCTCCTCCCACTTCTCTTGCCCCTCTACTTACCAGCCCACCCCCCATCCCCACCCCTACCTCGACTCCTCCACCTATCGACCCTACCCTACTCCTCCCACCTATGAGCTCCGCAAGGGGGGTCATATGGTATCGTGCCTTCTTGGCCAAAGGGGGAGGCGAAGGGTGACGTGGGTGGAGGTTGAGGAGAGGGAGGAGGAGATGCCACTAGGGTTATACTCCATGTCGAAGACCCCGATCTTGACGAGGGTCGAGGAGGGGGATAAGAGGTGAAATTTGAGGTATGGCATGGGGGACTTAGAGGTGAGGATGGCATCTTGGTGGAGGTGGTGGGTCGAGGAGAGGCAGAGGAGGAGGTAGCCTAAGGGAAGGGGGTGGGAGGAGCTGGTTGGAGGGGGGAGGGGGAAGTTGTAAGAAAAAAAGGAGGTGAAGGGGTTTATTATAAAAAATATATTAATTATTTAATCTCAAGAGCATGGAAACATGCTATGGGTATTTTATGGGGCATATACGAAGTTGTAAGATAAATATAGGGAGGTATATATAATTTTTCTTTTTTTTATTTTTTATGACGTTTTCTGTTGGGTTTAATGGAACAGGGGCATACGACCTTAATGGAGTAACTTTATAAGGGTATATGTGTAAATATCAAGTACATGAGGATATATATGTCTTATTGAAAGTTTACAGGGGTATATATGTAAAAACCCTATTTCTTTTTGGTGTTTTATGCTTTTCTAATTTTGTTTTGGTAATTTTATCTAGCAAGAAATCAGGTTGAAGATTATATTTAACTACCTAGTCTACTTGCAAAATATTTAAAGAGAGAGAGGTAAAGCAGAATAATATATATAATCAGGACAATGTTTATTACAATGCGAAAATAAATCTACACTATGAAAATAGTAAAGGAGATAGAGAAAGAATCCCCCTCATCGATTGCTTGGGGGACGAGTTAGTCAGATGATGCCTGGAAGAGCAAGAACAAACAAAGCTTGCATGAAGGGAGGAAGGGGCAAGGCATTGTCATCGCGGGATCCACTTCCGGAATGGATGTGAGTGGACAGTCATGGGTACTACACGAACGGGGATGAGAGAGAGGGAAAATTTATTTTTTAGATCTCTAATGGTCATCTCAAGCTTAGGACTAGCTCAAGAAGAATTGTAGAGCTTAGGACAGGGAAAGGAAAGGTTAGAAAGGAATGGTTTGGCAAAAGGGGGTGTAGGGGGCGATGTACGTGTTTTGGCGAAAGGAAAGTTGGGGTTAGGTGAAACCCGTCACTGTAGTCGCAAAACACATTATCAAATACAATTTTTAATCGAAACTCCAAGGGAGTCTTGAATCAAACACAGAGGCGATGTTTATTTTCGTTGAAATCCGCACTTCGTGTTGTTTCTTTTTGGCATTTTTAGGGCATTGATATTTTTGTGTTTTTGTAATAAAGAGACAAGCAAGATAACTTCACAAGTGGAAAGTACAAATTTGATATATCATAATGTGATGCAAATGTTTATTACAATATGCTAAGAAAATATAAAAGAGATAGGGGTGAGAAGAAATCTCCCGAATCGGTTGTTCGGTGAGACGACGGCGCTTGGCGGCAGCTTGGACGGAGGTGAGAGGCTGAACGACAGAGATGAGATGTCGGAGGACACCAGGTAGAGGAATGCTTCACCAAGGCACAGAATGGGGATGAGGAGGTGGAGGTGATCTACTGGAATGGAGGTGGGAGGATGGCTCCAAGGCTCCCTATGAAGGTGGTGAGAGGGACGATGAATATTTGGTGGGGTAAGGGATCGCTACACCAATAGGGGACCTTTGGAGCTTGGGAATGAGCTCTTGGGAGCCTTGATAGGCTTCTAGAGCTCTAGAGTAGGTGGGTGTAGAAAGGTAGAGATGGCTAGGCAAGGGAGCTGCATAGGTCTTTATATAGTGGATGGGAAGGGGCCAAAAATGGACATAAGGTAATTAGCGACCTCCAGGACATCGCTGTAGGACAAGCTCAAGCATTGCTGAAGCCAACTCATGCCCGCTCACACATGCGCTCCGCTGGCCCTCCATCATGCGTGCGAATCACGCTCATGCCTTGCTGGTGCGTGTTGGTGTGCGCGTAGGTGCGTGCTATTGGTGTGCGCTGGCATGCACACGGGTGCGCGCTAGCATGCGTGCGGGTGCACGCTGGTTAGCGTGCTGGCATGCACTGGCGTGCACCCAATTGGCGAATTGGAGGGTTTTGCGGGTTTTGAACCTGCGCCCCTCCCTTGGGATCAAGTGCCTCCACCGTTGCACCATGCCAACGAGATTGTCGAGAGGATGTGTTGTGGCTGTGATCGCACGTGTTTTGCGAGTTTGAAATCAGGGTTACATGTAACCCGTCGTCGTAGTTGCAAAACTCGTGGTCAAATAAAATTTATACCGAAACTCCAAGGGAGTCCCGGGTCGAACACAGGGAGGCGACATTTACTTAACTGAAAATTGCGCTTCATTTTGTTTCTTTTTGGTATTTTAGGGTTTTGTTATTTTTTTGTATTTTTGAAAAGAAGACAAGTAGAATGAATCACAAGATAGAAATGGATCAAATATGGTATATATATATATCAATCCAATATCGATTACAATAAACTATGAAAGCATAAAAAGAGAGGGAGGTGAGAAGAAATCTCCCTAATCGACTGTTCAGCGAGACGACGGCGCCTGACGAAAGTTCGGATGAAGGAGGTAAGGAGCGGGATGACAGAGGTGAGATGCAGGAGGACGGTGGGTAGAGGAAAGGTTTGGCATGTCTCTAGAATGGAGGTGAGGAGGAAGAGATGATTTGCTACCGGAATGAAGGTGGGAGAACAGCTCCTAGGTGACCTATGAATGGGGATGGGAAGAGGGATGAATATTTGGTGAGGTAGAGGTTTGCTACACTAATAGGAGCCGTGGGAGCAAGCTCTAACAGAGCGTTGGTAGGCAAGCTAGAGATTGGAAGTAGGTGGGAGTAAAGTAGGTAGAGATGGCTTGGAAGGGAGGGGGTGTAGGTCCTTTTATAGTGGAGGAGAAGAGGCAAAAATAGGTATGGGACCATTAGTGACCTCCGAGCCGTCATTGGAAGCGTCGCTGTAGACAGCTCATGCCTGCCCATGCCCACAGTTGACTTTGCTAGTGCATGAAGAATTAGCGATGGTTGTAAGCGTCACTGTAGGCTGGCGCCAACCGAGCACGCGCCTGCCCAATGCTTCGTTGGCGCTACCTGTGCTATGCCTGATCATGCGCGCGGATTGCGTGGCCGCCCGCTGGCGTGCATGCGTGCACGCGTGCTGTTGGTGCGCGCTGGCGTGTGCTGGCGTGCACACTCGAATGCGAATGGGGGGGCTGCAGGGATTTAAACCCGCACCCCTCCCTTACGAACCGCCGCTCCATCCGCTGCGCCAAGCCTGCATGTGCATTGCGAGGAGGAATTGGCAGCCGTGTGGCGTGGTGAGCTCTTAGCCGTTGGATTTGCATCCAACGGCTGAGATCACTTGATGGGTAGCCTTTAAAGATGTGGCAGGTGGCTTTGGGTGCTCCAGATGGTGCCACGTGGCACCATCTGGACCGTCCACACTTCATTGCTTGCAGAGGATGCCACGGTGCTCGGATCAAGGTGATTTCTACGTTGTTGGACTACGATTGACACTTCGAAGCCATCCATACGGTCGGATTTTTCATCCGAAGTCCATAAGGATGTCGCATTGCCTCCTGGCCATATAAAATGAAGGAATTAATATACAAAACATACAACTATCCTAAATGCCATGCAATGGATGTTATGCAATATTTATAACATGATATGCAATGTTAAGCCTAAGAACTATCATAAATAAGTAATTTATCATGAATTCATGTGTGTTTTCATACCCCCATGATTACTTTTTGCTAGTCTCTAGCAAAATTAACCTAAATGCTATGTATAAAAGTAAAATCAGGGTTCAAGTATTTAGGCAAAATTCATTGATTGCTTTAGAAAACCTCAACCCCAAGATCTAATTACAAAAACTCAACAGTGCCCAAGTGCCTGTTAGAATGCAAACCGTCCAAGCCCTCGCCTGAAGAGAAGATACAAATTTATTTTTCTTATTTTTCTTCTTTTTAAATTTTTTTGTACTTTTGGAGTTTAAGAGTTCCAGGATAACTTTTTACGGCTACCCGACCCACCCAAGACTCGAAAAGGACTCTAACTGCTAAGCATCTTGTGAAAATAGTGAAAGACTCATTAGACAAGTGTTAAAACGAACTTCGGGTTTCTACGACCCTCGGTGACCTTGCCTAAAGGTTTATTTTTTCGATTGGTAGCTTTCTCCCTACTTTTATTTATGAGGTTACATAAGGGTGAACCCAGTGTATATCTCCTCGGTTTATTCTACTTCCCCGCTTCTTCCCTAAATGTTTTGAGAATTATTGTGCATTTTTTGTGAGCTGGATTCTGGACAACCGGCCAATGGGCTGTTACCCATGACAACTTGCCAGCCATACTCGTGTGATGAAGTGTGATTTTGTTTTTTTTTCTCCTTTTTCTATATATCTATATATTTTTTTCTTTTTTTTTTTGTTTATTTTTTTTTTAAGTAGGTGGCTTCCCTGATCTATGATTTACCTAAAGGCAGTATAACAAAAATGGTCTTGTGACTGGGCTCTGAACAACCTGCCGATGAGTTGTTACCACCGACAACTTATAGCCATATCACCCTAGATAATTCATTAGCAACTCAATTTTCGAAGAAACCGTCGAAAAGTGAGTCAGTGAAAAAAAAGTGTGTAGATGCTTAGGCTTAAAGTCTCCCCAAATCAGAGGGTGGGTTGATAAGTCGCATACTTATCATTCCAATTTATTTACCAACTTAAAATGAATTTTAATTAGCAAGGACTCGAGATTAAGTCCACATTCGAGTGAACACCTGGGTAATTAAGCCTGAAGACCTGAAGAGTCTAAGTGTTTAGGTCCTCTCGTATCATTTCCTAAAGTTAATAACTTCCAAATGCCTAGGTTCTCTTTTCCTAATTTCTTTCTTTTTTATCTTTTTCAAATTTTCACTTTTTTTATATAAGAAACTAAAAGAAATTCTACGGAGTAAACAAAATGATCTCAGGAATTGATTATCCACCCCCCCATGCCTAAATGATGCAATGTCCTCATTGTAAAAACAAAGACATGAAAAAAGCAGAGTAAACAGAATATCACCTGCTGATCTAGGCATCCGATCAGCTCCACAGAGATCGTGAAATATAAACACGTGCTAAATTTAATGCCTTCATCTAGGCATAAGATACATACAAGGAAGAAATTGAGAATTCACAAGTGCGAGTTAGAATCAAAATAACAATATTGATTCTCAGACCTGCCAACAGAAGATGTCCACAGACGTGGACCATATTATGGTGCAGACCCATGCCCCAGGGTTGAGTAGTTCTAAGGTTCTGGATGAAAATCACCCAGAATCGAAGGTTGTTAAGCTTGCAGGGTTGGGCTTACGATTTTGTGGTGTGCAACCCAAGACCAAAATGGCGGACAATAGTAGATTTGGTTTACTAGTTTCAGATGTCCACTTAATATTCAGCTTAGAAAAATAATCAGTTATTCCAGGCTTGGGTCGCACGTGAAAGATATCATAAAGGTCTATATAGAAGATAGGTGGTTTTAGGTCAATAGGTACCCTTATATCCAAAATCGTAGTTCCCTCAGAATTAGCCTCCCAGATTTTTATTGCCAAATTCCTATCCTCTAAAATCAAGTGCTTAAGCTCCAGGACTTCCAAATCATTGTATACCCCATCTAAAGTGCCCAAGTTCAACAATTGCGGCTGAATCAAGATTGACTTGGGCAAAATGATCTCAGAAGTCAGCTCTTCGAGGTGCAGATGAGGACTGTGGTCACTGATTAAATCATCAAGATTCAGATCCTCCAAGTTAACCCCAGCCGAATCTAAATCTTCAATGAATGGGCTATCAAATGGTTCATCAAATTCCTCATGCCCGTTTGTCTCACTAAAATCATTTTCCTTATGCTCAAGTGAGACTTCACCTAATGATTCTTCACCCTCAGAGTCAAAGAATTGATGATCCTCATTTATATGTCTCAAAATCATAAATCATTTCATGATCCAAGGAGACATAATTTTCTTCGTTTCCTAACTTGGGGATCTCAGGTGAATCAATCGGTTCATCCTCAAATGGTTGCTCTAGACCAATCTGGTCATGTTCAGTCTCAAAATATGTATCCCCTCTGACAGGCGCTTAAGTGGGTTCAGACATTGACTCTCCTGAAGGGGGTTCATCTTGAGAATCATCCCAAGATTTGATTAGGGCAACCACAAATTTCATCCTCAACCTTGACAATTTCTTAAGAAGAAACTCACCTAGGTCCCTATCCCTAACACTTTGGAGCAAATCTAATAAAGAGCTATTCAACTCATCAATCATTTTGATCATAGGCTCCAGTGCTTCAATGCATGGTGTTGGCTGAGCTTCTAAAGATTGTATAGTGTTCCACAAATTAGCCAACACCCTATCCTGGATCTGGTTCACCTGAACCGACTGGTTTGATTCAGGTTTGGGTGGTTTTGGGTTAAATCTAGGGAAGTTAAGATGTCAAGATTCTCTGGTTCCTCCCTGATAGTAGGTCGTCTCGGGTTGTTCAAAGAATGGTGATGACCTATCTTCAATGGAATACTGGGGAGGGTAGGTGTTATAATCAACATATCCTTCCTGATTGTAGATCGGGTTGGTTTTGTCATCAAAGGATAGAGATCCATAATCATTATAGGTTTAGGAAGAATAGTAATCATAGTCTTGTTGTCTAGGGTTAGGCCTTGGACACTAAGGTCCAGATTCGTATCCCCAATCAAAGTTATCTCAGCTACTTGATGGGTAATAACAAGTCAAGTCGGGATAGTAATCATCTTGGGGATATGTGGTGGTAGGAGGGTAGGATGGGAAATGCGTGTAGGATGTGGAAGGGTACATAGTGGATTAGGAGGGAAATCAGAAGAGAGAGGAGCCCTGCAGTACAAGCAATCAACCCTGTCCTTAGGTGGGTTAGCCTAATGACCTACAGACTCCCAAGACCTGTCTTGAGATTATAAACGATTTGGTCTACTTTTATCCAGTCAATCCAACCAGTTAGGATGGACTGGGGAGAAGGTTCTTCCTTTGGCTTGCACCTCTGGTTCCTAGTGTACCCCACAATCGCGATCGTTTCACGCTACTCCATTTGCTAGACATCAAATGGACCAGCAAAAGCAGATTAATCGAAAAAAATCTCAGTCTAAGCCTCGAAGAGCGAATCAATCCTTAAGGCCAATGTCTACTCAATTTTAATTAAGCTTGGGATGATTGTGCTCTTGGAATGTGATGGGCCCTTTAGATGAGTTGTGCCCTTAATGATCAGTTAAAATGTGTGCGTGCATAACCAGGGTTTGCAAACAAGGTTATTTGATGATATGTCTTTTAGGGTTTAACCTTGTTTAGTAGCTTTTAGGGTTTAATTCTTAGGTTGGTTCAATGAAGGCTTAGTAGAACACTCCAAGTTTTGAAAACATGGGTGATGATATGTTCCTTTAAAAATCAAAAATAATGTGGAGTGCCTGGTTCAGCCCTAAGAATCAACCCTAAGTGGCAAGCTACTGATGAATCACTTTTAATTTGAGTGCTGCGGCCCAAACAAATCAATCAATTGGCCTATTCGCACCACAAATTAAGGCACACAATGTCTTAGCCTAATCAGATTTCTACTCACTTATGTATTTTGAGTTGAAGTGTACCGGATCCACAGGTTAGATCCTGGTTAAGTGGTAGAATCAAAGTTCAGTGGTGCGCCTTAAGTCTAGAGTTGTGGGTGTTAAGGTGTGTCTCTTTCAGAAAATCCCACAATCAGATAACACTTTTTTTATTTTTTATTTTTTATTTATGTGGATGGCGAGGTGAGTGGAGGTGGCAAACAAATAACCAAATCTATCCTACGATTTATAAAAAGCACCTAAGTTGATTTGGATTTGAGTTATTAGGTTATGGAATGAAAACTAAGGTGTGGGTGGTGTGGGGGAACACTTACAGAACACTCTACCCGCACTTTACTCCGGTTTACCGCACCTGGATCTCCATGCTAGGGTACCTGCAAGATAATAGATCAGAGATAAGCGGGGTTAGTGTCATATAAATGCAAAGAAGCGCAGAAAATAATAAAGTAAATTTCGTTGCCTCCCCAGCAACGACGCCAAAAGATCGCACGCGTTTCGCGAATTTGAAATCAGGGTAACAAGTATCTCGTCATTGTAGTTGCAAAACTCGTGGTCAAATAACATTTATACCGAAACTCCAAGGAAGTCCCAGGTTGAACACAGGGAGGCAACATTTACTTTAACTGAAAACCACGCTTCGTTTTGTTTCTTTTTGGTATTTTTTGGATTTTGTTATTTTTTTTGTACTTTTGAAAAGAAGACAAGCAGAATGAATCACAAGATAGAAATGGAATAAATATGGTATATATATATATCAATCTAATATCGATTACAATAAACTATGAAAGCATAAAAAGAGAGGGAGGTGAGAAGAAATCTCCCGAATCGGTTGTTCGGCGAGATGACGGTGCCTGACGGAAGCTCGGACGAAGGAGGTGAGGAGCGAGATGATGAAGGTGAGATGCAGGAGGACGTCAGGTAGAGGAAAGCTTCGGCGTGGCTCCGAAATGGAGGTGAGAAGGCAAAGATTATCTGCTACCAGAATGAAGGTGAGAGGACAGCTCCAAGGTGACCTATGAATGGGGATGGGAAGAGGGATGAATATTTTGTGAGGCAGAGGTTTGCTACACTAATAGGAGCCTTAGAAGCTTGAGAGCAAGCTCTAACAGAGCGTTGGTAGGCTTGCTAGAGCTTGGGAGTAGGTAGGAGTAGAGTAGGTAGAGATGGATTGGAAGAGAGGGGGTGTAGGTCCTTTTATAGTGGAGAAGAGGCAAAAATAGGTATGGAACCATTACTGACTTCCAGACCGTCGCTAGAAGCGTCGCTGTAGATAGCTCATTCTCGCTCACACCTACAACTGGCTTTGCTAGAGTGCGAAGAATTAGCGATGGCTGTAAGCGTCGCTGTAAATCCAGCTCATGCTTCGCTGTAGGCTAATGCCAACCGAGCATGTGCCCGCCCCATGCTCCACTGGCACTGCCTGTGCTGTGCTCGTTCATGCGCGTGGATTGCGCGGCAGCATGCACTGGCGTGCGTACGCGCGCTGCTGGCGTGCGCGCTGGCATGCGCTAGCGTGCGTGCACGCGCTACTGGCATGCGTTAGAATGCACTGGTGTGCACGCTCAATTGAGAATGGGGGGGCTGTGGGGATTCAAACCCGCGCTCCTCCCTTGTGAATCGCCGCTCCACCCGCTGCGCCAAGCCTGCACGTGCGTCGTTCGGAGGAATTTGTAGCTGCGATCCAACCAACGACGAGCTCTCAGCCGTTGGATTTGCATCCAACCAATGGTTGAGATCACTTGATGGGCAACCTTTGAAGATGTGGCGGGTGGCTTTGGGCACTCCAGATGGTGCCACATGGCACCATCTGGACCGTCCATAGTTCGTTGCTTGTAGAGGGTGCCACGATGCTTGGATCGAGGTGATTTCTACGTTGTCGAACTGCGATCGACGCTCCGGATCCATCCGTACGGTCAGTTCATTCGAAGTCCATAAGGATGTCGCATTGCCTTCTGGCCATATAAAATGAAGGAATTAATATACAAAACATACAAGTATCCTAAATGCCATGCAATGGATGTTATGCAATATTTATAACATAATATGCAATGCTAAGCCTAGAAACTATCATAAATAAGCAATTTATCATGAATTCATGTGTGTTCATCAAGCTGCGTGATGAAGGAGGGTTCTCAGCCATTGGATCTTCATCCAATGGCTAAGATCGCTTGTTGGGTGGCCCTTGGAAGTGCGGCAGGTGACCTTGGGTGCTCCAGATGGTGCCACGTGGCACCATCTGGACCGTCCACCTTTCCTTTCTTGTAGAGGATACCATGGTGCTCAGATCAAGGTGATTTCCATATTGTCAAACAGCGATCGTCACTCCAGATCCATCTGTATGGTTGAATTCTTCATTTGAAGCCCATAAAGATGTCACATTACCTCCTGGCCATAAAATGTCGGAATTACTAAACATACACAAATTATCCTAAATGTAATGTAATGCATGCACTATTCATACTAATGGAATGCAATGCTAGGCTTAGGAACTATCATAAATAAGCATTTTATCATGAATTTATGCGTGTTTATCAGGGGGTATGTATAGGCCATGGAAGCTTGTGGCAAATGATTTACCGTGACAAGCACTTCAATGCACGCGGGAGAGAAGGGCCATGCTTGCAATGCACGCATAGCGAAGCATCGCACAGCGTAGTGCGTGCATCACATGTGTCCACTACACACATTGTGCTGACTAGATGAGGTAGAGCAGTAGACGTTGGATGTGGATCAAAGGGCTACGATCATGCCTCAGCCTTGTCAAATCGTGCGTCATCGTACTTACCTCCATTCATCATGCCACGTGGCTGTATCTTCACCACTTGATCTTGATCAAATGGTTCCCATTGCATAGGAGCCGCGAGCTTAGATTGTGAAGCGCGTCTACACGCTCTTGCGGTGCTATCTACGTCATCTGCTCTTGATCGAGCAACCCAATTTGGCTGAGGAGCATGCTACACATCAGGCCTAGAACCCGCACCTCTTGTTTGAGAGTGCAGGGCATCCACCACTGGTTGAGGTTGGAGAAGCAAATCGACGCAGGAGCAACATCTACAGTCATCTTGTTATCATCTAGGGGTAATGATCATATCCATCCACCAAGCAGTTACGAGAGTGGAAGGAGTTATCTTGCTCCGCAAACTTCGTGGACTGGTCCCATATGCTACTATATCTCTAGGTGGGAAGTCATCAATGTCATACCAGAACCTTTGAGTCAAGAGACCCGACTTGAAGTACTGGATGGTAATGGCGTCATGGGACCTCTTGCATCTGAAGTATTGGGTCTTAAACCGGTCGAGATAGGGCCGGAAAGACTCTTGTCGTCGCTACCGGATCTCCGACAGTCTTTCCGGGTTGACTATAACCCACTACTGGCTGGCAAAGTATTGGCAAAACTTGTCAGCTAGCTCTTAAGAGAATGAGATTTGCCCTGCTAGCAATTCATTGAACCACTGATGAGCCATGCTAGATATATATGATGGGAATACCCGACAGAGTATCCCATCAAGGCAACCGTGAACGAGCATCATCTAGTGGTAACTCCCAACAAAACTTTTGGGATCAGATATCCTATCTGACTATGCCAAGACAGGATGCTTGATTTTTCTAGAAGAGGGGCGGTCATCACCTCTTCTATGGAGTGTATGCCCCTTATCACCCAAGTGACCTAACGAATAATCTCGGGGATAGAACCTCCTCTGTTGGTCACCATGGGATGAGCTCCCGACTGCTCATCTGACTTTCGTGAAGGTGGGAGAGGAGCCTTTGGTGGACTAGGGGGAACTTCACCTTTCTAGCTACTGATAAACACACACGTATTCATGATAAAATGCCTACTTATGATAGTTCCTAAGCTTAGTATTGCATTCCATAATATAAATACTGCATAACATTCATCATATTCCATTTAGTGTGATCTATATAAATTGTACAATAATTCATGCATTATTGTGGCCAAGAAGCAGGGCGTGACCTTTTGAAGCTTCAAATGCAAAATTTGACCATACGGATAAATTTGGAGAGATGATCGCAGTCTGGAAGCACGGAAATCATCTTGATCTGAGCATCGTGGCATCCTCTACAAGCAAAGAAAGGTGGACGATCCAGATGGTGTCATGTGGCACCATCTAGATCGCCCAACGTTGCCCACCCATCCTTCAAAGGGCCTCCAACGTATGATCTCAGCCGTTGGATGAAAATCTAACGGCTGAGAAGCCACCTCCACCATGCTTTAGCTGTCCTTCTCAACACTCTTGTGGGCGTGGCGCATTGGTCAAGGCATCCACTCCCAAAGGAGGGGTGCGGGTTTGAGATCCACAGACCCCGCCCCCCAATCCTTCAATTGGCCGTGAGGCAACGGCAACAGCAGTGCACTGCGCTAGCGCATGCACGTTGTAAGGACGTGCCAAGCATGCACCAACGAAGCGCACAGCGTAGCAGCACGCGCAGTGCAAAGGGTGCGGCATCGGCACAATGGCAATGCATGGCCAGCGCACCACACGACATGGGCGCGCGAAGCACGCGCCAGCACATAGTGATGCACGTAGAGCCAGCATAGGGGCGAGACACGGCAACGTGTAGCGCACACCAACAGCACCACCCGCGGTCTCCATCGACGTCCGCGGCGGGCTTTTAGTGATATTTATGGATGTCACCAATTGCCCATGCACGGGAAGCTTTTCCTCCACAACTATATAAACCCACCTACACCTCCCCATTTGCCCTCATCTCTACCTATGCTATTCCCACCTACTCCAAAGCTCCAAAGAGCCCTCCAAACTCCCAAGAGCTTTCCCAAGCTCCAAGGATTCTCCTATTAGTGTAGAAATCCCTTACTCCACCAGATATTCATCATTTACCTCACCACCTTCATAGGAAATCCTACAGCTGTCCTCCCACCTCCATTCAAGTAGACGATCACCCCTACCTCCTTATTGAGGATAATCTATCAGGGATTTAAATCAAAGTATTGTCGTCATAGTTTGAAATCTGTAATAAATCGAACAATAAATAAAATTTATAAGCTCAAAAAGAAATGAAGTCTGAGGTCGTTCGCTGGGAGCAAATATGAAATTCACGCACTAATCTTAGTAGATAATATAAATGAGAATAATTAATTACTCAAAAACTAATATGCAATGTATAACATGAGTATATGAGGAGATAAAAAGAACTCTAGACAAAATAATGGTGATTTGGATCACCAATTATCAGTCTAACACATATATAGCAATTACTCAAATAGAATCAAATGAACAAATAGTGAATTAGACGTCTTAAACATTCAATTGCTACAGTGCAGAGAGCACTTGGTCTTCCTTAATTCTCTCTTCTTCTTCTTTCTTTCTCTGCCTTAGCTCCTCTGTGGCTTCTCTTCTTTCTCTTCTTCCTCTATGGTCCTCCTCTTCTTCTGCCTTGCCTCTTTTCTTCCTTCTTTCCTTCCTTTCTTTGGCTCTATCACTTTTCCAATTCTCACGACTAAGTGTCGCACAATTGCCTGCAAGAGCAAAACCCCCTAACCCCGCTCTCTCTCTCCCCCCCCCCCCCCCTTTCCTTCTCTTTCTTAAGGGACAACCAGGCACTCGGGTAATCGGGCATGAGTGCACCTAAGACCAAGGCTGCCTACAGTGGGTAGCAGTCGAGATGTGAGGCTTAGGTGGGTAATCGGACCAAACCTGCGTGGAGGTGTCACGGGCGAGGCGTGAATGGGTGTGGGGGACCTTACCCTCCAAGTGTCTTGAGGCACTAAGGCGGTGTGACAAAAATAATTTATTTGGCCCCCACACTTCAGTGATTTCCGAGGTGGGACTAAAGTCCCACCCTCTTCTTTGCGTACTGCTAGAGGATAAAATCTCCTTTAACCGGAGCAGCTACTAAGGAGAAGGCTTCCAATTGAAGCCTTCTCTCGCAACCTGGAGCCCTTCCGCACGACCTGGGGCTGGAGCCTGGGACAGATGGAGCAAGAACGAGCTTCAAGCTTCACTCAAAGCTACCGTTAATGGCGACGAAGGAGCAGGTACCTAAAATCAAAAGATGGCCTCTCAGCCATGTCAAAACAACTCAGGAAGCGTCGCCGAACGATGTGGAGTGTAACGGTGGTGGTGGCGTGTTGAGGCGAGGTGTGTGGCGGCCTGATGGAGGTGGAGATGACCGGAAGAGGTGGCTCTGTTCGGTGGGTGTTTTGGGTGGATGGGAAGGCGAATAGATAGAGGGCTTTTAATGAGTGGAGTATGGCGGAGGTTATGGGCATGTCAGCGAAGGATTTGGAGTTGTGTAGCGGGTGGAGGCCTTCGCTGGAGTGGTAACCGGAGGTGGGAACGAAGGTGGTGGGTAGTGTAGTCGAGGGGTCGAAATAAAGTTTGAAAGGGGGAGAATTAACCTAAGAGTCTAAGGGAACTAAACTACTAAACTAACGGATGAAAGGGGGGAGATCTCCTTGCCGGGGGTACGTCAGCGTCGGAGAAGAACTCTACGGTATGGAGTTCGAAGTTGGGTGCATTGGAAAGAGAACAAAGGTTGCCTATTTGTAAGGATTTGGAAGGGATTTGTTGATCAGAGGAGTTCTCTTCAATCAAAGGTTGCCAAAGAAGGATTCCTCTGCGATAATGGTAGAGGGAACTATTTGCAAAGAATGATGACAAAGATAGGGGCCTGTTTGTAAGGATTTTGAAAGTTAGGGGCATGTGTGTGAGAGAAAAGAGTCAAACAGGACTAAATTGCAAACTAGGTCAAAATGATCTTTGATTGAACTCAAATTTTGGTGCAAACCTAATTTGAACCTAAGGAATCCAATGGTGAAGTTGGATTTATGTTTTGACATAATGTGATTGGGTAAGTTATGCAAAAACCCAAATTAGGGTAATTATTTTGGGTCAAGAAGGTTTTGATGGTCAAATTAAGCATACCAAACCCTAGAGAATATTTTTCTATAATTTTTAAAGGGTTTATGTGAATTTTATCTTGACCAGAACCTTAGTTAATTAAGCAGGTCTATTTTTAGGATGTTAGATGTCATTTAATTCTGAAATGCATGAAAACCCATTTCTGTCTACACGGACCTTCTTGTTAGACAATTATGACCATTTAACCTTTGATTAACCTCTGAAAAATCTCATGATTGTTTTGTAATTGAGATGTGCTGTTAAAACTACATTTTTACCCATGTTTTACTGTATTTCTCTCAGAATGATTATGCAATGAATTATGGTTCTCTGACGGTTATGTAGGAGTATTTATTCCTTGATAGGAGTATTTATTCCTTGATTATGACTAATTAAAGCTAGATATGACTGATGATGACGTTATTATCATACCCCCATGCCTAACTTTTGTTAGTCCCTAAGCAAAATCTCGTGGAATTAAGTCAAATTCTAGACCATGCCATTTTATGCTCAGATCTCTGATGTGTACTTTCATCTATAGATTATGTTATAATGCTAACAATAGGCCTAGAGGTACTCAAGTACCAACCAAGATTCGGACCTGACCAGCTTTAGCTTTAGTTTACCGCAAAGGTTTCTAAGGCCCACAAGAACTAACCAAAGGTTCATTGAACTCCGTGGTTAAAGTACACGTGCTTAAAACATAGTTAGTCCTGATTCAGTTTGCAGTGCATTTTTGTAAGAGAGAGATAGAAGAATTTTTGCATTTTTGGAGAGTTCTCTTTTTCTTCTTTATTTCTAGCTTCGGATTGGCTTTACAACACGGTTTGTATCGGATTCCTAGCTCCCACCATCAATCCTCGCAGGGTTCCTGGCTTTCGATGCTTTGAGATAGCACCGCCCATGGAAACCCATGGAACCCTGTCTTTCGACACTTCGAAATAGTGCTGCCCATGATGTTCTGTAGCTAAATTAAGGCCCTGGCAATCGACATTTCGAGATAATCCCGCCCATGGCACCTGAATCAGCACAAGGTGCTTACATGCCCCCGATAAGATATTTAGATATCCTACGAGACAAGCATCGAGGATACGGTATGCTATTGCGCATCTTCGAGGGGAATTTCCTGCCTCTCCATGCTGGGAACTCGTCCAAATCAACTTGCGTTGATAAGCCACTCTTAATCTAGGTAGCTTTTCAAAACAGAATTAATGCATTTGCGTGATTTTGATATTAAGAGCACTGAACTAGACTGTGTGTAGATTATGATGCTTAGGTTACTGAGTCCCGTAAATCAGAGGTCAGTTAACGAGGTCGAATAGTCCTTGAGCCTTAGACCTAATACTTAAGCTTCTCATTTTCCTCAACCTCTTAAGGACTATTCAAATATTAACGGATACGTGAATTTTTAAGCCTAAACACAGCCCAAGAGGCCTAAGATCAGCACTCATACTAATCTTCATGTCTCTTAGAACTTTCGACTTTCATTTTTCTCTTTAAATTTGGTCTAAAACCAAGTAGATTCCATAATCTTTTACTAATGATTAACACTTTTTATTTCAAATTGTTGCTCCTTTTTGACATTTAAATCACCTCCTCTCTTCTTCCTCAAGAATGATATGCAATTAATTTTTTCAAAATTTCCTCCCCTTTCTCCATTTTTTTTTTGTTCTTTTCAAAATTTTCTTTTTTTTTATTTTTTGGAATATGTATTTTCTTGTGAGAACCCTTCAGAACTTTGATTTTTTGTATGTTTGCACTTTAACACCCCCCATGCCTAAGTTTTGCAATGTCATTATAAATCGAAGGGTATGAAATCAGTTTGGGTTCAAGGATTAGAACAGGATAATCGGGTGGGTGAACGGGTCGGGATGACTGCTGCGGACGATTTCAAGCTCTGGTACAAGTACCAAAGGTGGAGTCGACTGTTCTAAAACTGAACTCGAAGTGCAATGGATGTGAAGTACAAAAGGATAATCAGAAGGATCTCAGATTTTTTGGAATGACGGGTTGCCTCCCGTTAAGCGCTAAATTCAATGCCTTCAGCCGAGCAGAAAATGGTATGGAGTGGTCAAATCAGAAATTTTGTAGAACCAGATCAATAGCCTGGTTGGTCCAACCAGGTGCTTGTTCAAGTCAACGGGCTGATGATGCAGGCCAAACTCAATCAATCTAGTGTGGTTGATAGATGCGAATTAGTAGATGCGAAACCCACCAGGTATTCTGTGACTCAAATAGATGTGGAAGTGAAAAGTTAGGGTTTTGCTGAATCGGATCAACCTGGTTAGAGTAGGGATCCTCAAATGAAAAAGGGTTGGTGGAGGATGTAGGAACCCTACGGGGGTGATCAAAGAAGAATGGGGCATGATTATCAGTTTGATCGAAGTTCGAAACCCGATTGAAATGTGGAGGAGAATCATGTGTAACCAACTCATCGAGAGGAGAACAAAGTAGAAATTGAGTTCGATTGCGGGTCGGGGTTGAGAACAGGCTTTGGACGGCTTTGATGTATAGAAGAGGTGGCATCAATAAAAATTGTGTGTGTGGGCTCCTCTAGGAAGGATTCTAAGGTAGGTTCATCTAGAGAGTCCTCATAATGGCCATCAAAATCAAATGTAAATGCCTGAAGAGTGTTTAGAGGGTTATGAAAATCTGAGTCAAGGAAAGATTCGAACTCTGGATTGCAGACACTCTCGGCAATTACTGTTTCTGATTCCTAAGGATCAAAAAGGAATGATTCCATCTCAGTGGAACCTGATTTTGAATTAATGATATTGGGATCAGGGACCTCAGAGTCAGAGTCGAAGAATGGATCATGTTTGCTGAGGTCGTAGATTGGCTTAGAGTTGTTAGGAAACAACAGTTCTCCGAAATCAGGGAAAGATTCGAAATCGTCGGAGAACTTGCGAGAATCATGTTCTGAATCTGATTTGGGATCAGGGGTTCCACCACAGAATAAATCAAGAGATGTATAATCAGCAACCTGACTTGAATCTAGCCTATTCTCAGAATCCGAACTAAAAATGATGTTCTTATTAGGCATGGGTTCAGGTTGTTAGCTCCTAGGATAGATCCAATCGAGTCCCAACTCTTCTAACTCGATTTCTGTATCGTAAATTGGAGTGACTTTCAAAAAATCAATCTATGTCTCTGAGGAGCATGAAGAGGTGCAATCATCAAATATAGGCCTGGAATCGTAATCTAGATTTAAAATCTGATTTCCATCACACAGGGTCTCGTAATCATCCCGATAAGGCTTAGATCCAGATTATAGGTTAAGGGTGTGAGTTGGATCACTAGAATCTAGGTTGGACTCTACAGGGATGTCAGAATTGCTCTCGAGAGTCACCTTATCAGAATAAGGGACGGAATTTACACCCTCGAGATGTTCTGATTCAATCTTAGTATCACAGCTGTCTGGGAAATCTATGCTCGGTGAACCAAGCTTTCGATTTTCTAGGGTTGGTTTGAGATCGGAAACACCTGCAATTGGATCCTCCCAACCCTCATCAAGATCAGGAATGTCAATTGTTATGAAATTTGAATCTGAATTCATCTGGGTTGGAGGTCCATAACAATTATGATCATCAAACCCGGGATTTGGAAATTATGTTGATCATTAGACTCACTCCAAGATGTTTTATTAACTTTTGATGGGTATTTTTGATCAATGGTTCTATATAACCTATTCAGCAATTCTCCCTGTATTTCTAAGAATTCCTGGAGTTTTTCGGAAATGAAGGGCTTGACCAACATTGCAGACACTCATTGTTGTGTAATTTCACCAATTCACTGTGTTCTACTAGTAGATTATCCCGGGTTGAACCGTGGTTCATTTGTGTCCATATTATCCCTACACAGTTTGCGATGATGTCTGTTGCTTTCAGAAATTTTTCTTAAATGTCCCTTTTATAATATTCTTCATGGTTTCTATAAGCATTTTCAATTATATTTTCTTTCATGCTCATTTGGGACTCAGGTTTCCTAAACAGTCTTCCTATATAGCCATGCTGCATTTTCGAATCAAGTGGTGGAATCAGGATGTAGAATCAAACTCAAGATTGGATTTAAAGTTGATCAGATCAAATTAGAAATTCCCAAGAAGATCTAAAGAGGTCTCTTAGGTTAAAAACCTAAGAACCTTCCTATGTGTGTGCTCTAATAGAAAAGATGAAGGACTGGATGTGAAATTTGACCTAATCAAGGCACCCAAAGATTTTTTGATGACTAAGATAGTTTTGAGATAGATGATACCTCTGAATCAGAAATTCGCACACCCGAGAAATACCTGGGCAGCCAGGAAGGGAAAGCCTCGCAAAGACCCCTACATGGTAGAGTGTCCCCACGGGTTACAGGGTTTCCCCCACCCGACCTTTCTTGTCACTGCGATTCCAGGTAGACCGAAATGTATGAACTTAAGACCTTAGGACCAATTTTAAGTCTTAATTTGTGCCTTGAGTTTCACTTGATTGGAAGTTGATTTGACTTGTAACCTAATTTGGAAGTTGGTTGGCCCACAATGTAGGTCAACTTCACCTGACTTGCCCTAAAGATGACAGAATGAAATCTAGGTCAAGACCTAGAAATCACCCTGAATTGACTCTCAAGTTATTAGATCCAAGAGTTTTAGGGTTCAAGTGAATTTAGAGCCTGATTTTTAGGATTTTTGTTGATTAGATCTTTTCAACCAAGAGCTTGAGTAGCACACAAATGAGGGAGGGTTATTTCCTTTTATGCAAGCAAAATGTGAACTATTATTTCAGAACCCTAATTTAGAAATCCTAATTGGCTCAATTCTGCATCCAATTTGATCTTAAAATATTCTCCTTGGACTTCAAACAAGAAGAGCGTAGTCCAAGAAGATTAGAAATTATGTGTAGTCCCTAATAGGTACAGGAAATTTAGGTAGGGAATACTAAACAGAATCATCTCAAGCTACAATCAGATATGAAATTTGTTCGTAAATCAAGAAACTTGCCATTTTTAAATGATGATTACTAAAAATAAGGTAGGTGATTCCAAATTGATTGTTTCTTTTTTTTGTCATCCCAAGATTAAGAGGTTGATTAGGGAAGAATAGAAAAGTTACCTCTGGAGTGGCTATTTTGCACGGAAGATAGCCTCGTGATATACGTCACAAAATTACAAGAAATCAAATAGGGCAAGTTAGTGCTCAAATATAATCAAAATATAGCAAGAGAATAGCGGTGAATTACGCGTTGCTCCCCAGCAATGGCGCCAAAATGTTGATGATGCGATCTATCAGGGATTTAAATCAAAGTATTGTCGTCGTAGTTTGAAATCCGCAATAAATCGAACAACAAATAAAATTTATAAGCTAAGAATGTCAGAAATGAAGTCAGAGGTCATTCGCTGTGATCAAATATGGATTTCATGCCCTAATCTCAGTAGATAATATAAATAAGCATAATTAATTACTCAAAAACTAATATGCAATGTATAACATGAGTATATGAGGAGATAAAAAGAACTCTAGACAAACTAATGGTAATTTGGATGACCAATTATTAGCCTAACACATATATAGCAATTACTCAAATAGAATCAAATGAATAAATAGTGAATTAGACGTCTTAAATGTTCAATTGCTACAGTGCAGAGAGTACTTGGTCTTCCTTGATTCTCTCCTCTTCTTTCTTTCTCTACCTTAGCTCTTCTGTGGCTTCTCTTCTTTCTCTTCTTCCTTTACGGTCCTCCTCTTCTTCTACCTTGCCTCTTTTCTTCCTTCTTCTTTCCTTCCTTTCTTTGGCTCTGTCTCTTTTCCTCTTCTCGCAAATAAGTGTCGCACAATTGCATGCAAGAGCAAAACCCCCTAACCCCGCTCTCTCTCTCTCTCTCTCTCCGTTCCTTCTCTTTCTCAAGGGATAACTGGGCACTCGGGTAATCGAGCATGAGTGCACCCGGGACCAAGGCTACCTGCAGTGGGTAGTCGCCGAGGTGTGGGGCTTAGGCAGGTAATCAGACTAGACCCACATGGAGGTGTCACAGGCGAGGCGTGAACGGGTGCGGGGGACCTCACCCCCCAAGTGTCTTGAGGCACTAAGGCAGTGTGACAAAAACAATTTATTTGGCCCCCACACTTTAATGATTTCTGAGGTGGGACTCTTCTTCTTCGCGTACTGCTGGAGGATGAAATCTCCTTTACTCAGAGTAGCTACTGAGGAGAAGGCTTCCAATTGAAGCCTTGTCTCGCAACCTGGAGCCCTTCTACACGACCTGGGGTTGGAGCCTGGGAAAGACAGAGCAAGAACGAGCTTCAAGCTTTGCTCGAAGGTACCGTCAATGGCGACGAAGGAGCGGGTACCTGAAATCAAAAGATGGCCTCTCGGCCATGTCAAAACAACTCAGGAAGCGTCGATGGACAACATGGAGTGTAACGGTGGTGGTGATGTGTTGAGGCAAGGCGTGTGGCAGCTTGACGGAGGTGGAGATGGCCGAAAGAGGTGGGTCTATTTGATGGGTGTTTTGGGTGGATGGGAAGGCGAATAGAAAGAGGGCTTTTGATGAGTGGAGTACGGTAGAGGTTATGGGCGTGTCGGCGAAGGATTTAGAGTTGTGTAGCAGGTGGAGGCCTTCACCAGAGTGGTAGCCAGAGGTGGCAACAAAGGTGGTGGGTGGTGTAGTCGAGGGGTCGAAACAAAGTTTGAAAGGGGGAGAATTAACCTAAGAGTCTAAGGGAACTAAACTACTCCTAAACTAACAGACGAAAGGGGGGAGATCTCCTTGCTAGGGGTATGTTGGCGTCGAAAGAAGAACTCTCCGGTGGGGTAGAAGCGGCGACGACGAGGGGAATTGAGGCGCACGCTAGTATGGTGCGATGTAGATGAGGGGGAGAAAGGAAAATCTGTCACTGGTATTGTGTATGGACGAAGAGGGAAGTCGGAGTAGATTGCCAGACGTCGTGAAGTCTTTCGGCCGAAGAGGAGGGAGGAAGGAGGGGGATTTCCAACCAAAAGCGAGCGTGAGGAAAATAGTTCGCCATGGGATCCTTATATAGGCCTCAGGGAGTCGATTTAAACCTGGGAATCAAGCTTTGCTTAACGGAGTTGGAAACTTAAGAGATACCCAAATCTCTCGTGCGTTTGCATGAGAGATTTGGAAGGTTATGGAGTTCGAAGTTGGGTGTGTTGGAAAGAGAACTTCTCAATAAATCTCCCTTCCAATTTTGGAAGGGATTCGTTGATCAAAGGAGTTCTCTTCAATCAAAGGTCATCGGAGAATGATTCCTCCGCGATAATGGCAGAGGGACCTATTTGCAAATAATGACGGAAAAGATAGGAGCCTATTTTTAATGATTTTGAAAGTTAGGAGCATGTGTGTGAGAGAAAAGAGTCAAATAGAGCCAAATTGTAAACTAGGTTAAGATGATCTCTGATTGAGACCAAATTTTGGTACAAACCTAATTTGGACCTAATGAATATAATGGTGAAGTTGGATTTAGGTTTTGACCTACTTTGACTGGGTATTTTATGCAAAAATCCAAATTAGAGCAATTATCTATCTAAGACTCTATTTGAGTCAAGACGGGTTCTGATGGTCAAACTAAGTATACCAAACCCTAGAGAATATTTTTCTATGAGTTTTAGAGGGTTTATGTGAATTTTTTCCTGACCAAAACATCAGTTAATTAAATGGATCTGTTTTTAGGGTTTCAGATGTCATTTAATTCCTGAAACGTGAGAAAACCCATTTCTGTCTACACGGACCTTCTTGTTAGACAATTATGACCATTTAACCTTTGATTAACCCCTGAAAAATCTCATGATTGTTCTGCAATTGAGATGTGCTGTTAAAACTGCATTTTTACCCCTATTTTACTATATTTCTCTTAGAATGATTATGCAATGAATTATGATTCTCTGGTGGTTATGTAAGAGCATTTATTCCGTGATTATGACTAATTAGAGCTAGATATGGCTGACGATGACGTTATCATCACTCTTCATCCCCACTCCTAGGTTGGTGAAGCTTTCCTCTACCCGAATTCTTCTTACGCCTCATCCCCGACGTCCAGCATCTCTCCTCTGTCCAAGCTGCTGCTAAGTGTCGTCTCGCCAGACATCGGTTTTGGGAGATTTCCTCTCACCCTTATCTCTCTTAGTTTGTTTAGCTTATTGTTATTGTAATAAACATTATTTCACTTCAAGCTATCAAGTTGTGGTTCATCTCTCTACTCTCTTATTGCAAGTGATTTTATCATTCTCCTAAAATATCAAAAAAACAACAAAACCCTAACAACACCAAAAAGAAACAAATTGAAACATGGATATCAAGAAACAAACAATGCCTCCCCGTGTTCGACTCGGGACTCCTTTTCGAGTTTTGATAAATTTTATTTGATAACAAGTTTTGTGACTACGGATATGGGTCTCTAAAACCATAATTTTTCCTCACGAAAACACGCTAATCATTTTGGCATCGTTGCTGGGGAGGCAACGGAATTTACTTTTTTTTCTATGTTTCTTTGCATTTGCTCATTGACTAACCCCTCTTGCGTTTGATTTGCTGTCTTGTAGGTATCCTAGGAAGGAGATCCAAGTGCGGTAGACCAGAGCAAAGTGCGGGTGAAGTGGTTTGTAAATGCCCCCACATTTCCCCCCACTAGTTTCACTTTCCACCACAGAAATAACCAAGACTTAATCTACTTAGGTGTTTGCATAAACCCTAGGATAAAAATTGTGTCTTGTTTGCCACCTCCACTCCTCTCACCCCCGCATATATAAAAAAATAGGTATTTTCTGGTTGTGGAACAAAATTAACACATACACTACACACCCACATTTAAGGCACATAACCTCGTTTGATTTTATTTGCTCAACCGAGATTCCGACCTGTGGAACCGGTACATGCATCAATACACATAAAAGAGTAGAAATCATATTAGGTTAATCATTTATGTGTGCTTTAATTGGTGGTGCATCTCGGTCACTTGTTTGAGCTGTTTAGACCACACCACCTAACTTAAAACTGATTCATCTTGTAGCTGCCTCATAGGATTCAAATAATTAGGTTAAGCTAGGTACTCCATATTTTCTTAATTTACAAAGGAAAATGCTTGAACTCGTGCTTTCAAACTTGGTTTGCCTCACAAAACCTGATTGAATACACCTAATATCTGAATCCTAAAAGCTACTAAGCAAGATTTGAACCTTAAAATTCACCTCACAAAAATTTAATCTTGCTTGAAAAATCATTGGTTGTGCACATACACACTCATGAATCTATCATTAAGGGCATAACCTAATTAAGGGCCCATCAATTTCAGAAGCACTATTATCCCAGGACTTAAATAAAATTGAGAAATGTTGGCCCTAGGATTCATTGAGTCCATTTCAGGGTATTCTCTTGAACACATTTTGAATTAGTAATGTTTGCTTGTTTCAAAAGGTGCTAAGTTGGGGGGCCCGATTGTCAAATGACTTAAGCAGGGGTTTAGCATAATTAGCGGTTCTCGGGACATGCTCCCCCTGCTTTGTCGGCCCAACTTTACTACCTTCGGAAGTAAGAACAACACCAAATTCGTTGTATGGTCAGAGTTTATTTCTGAGGCATAGGTCCTTAAGCTACCCAATTTAAGGATAGGCTTGTATTTTTATGCTGCAAGGTTCCTTTTTCCTCGTCCTTCCGACTTCCTTCCAGTGCATGCTTAGAAGGAGGTCATTGAATCCTCGCTTGAAAGGACCTTTAAACCATTCCCAGAGGCAGAGGTTGAGTTATAGCTAAGCAGATCCCATAGCTGATCAACAATCACCTCCACCACCCCCGAACAAGCAGGTGCTGATTCAGAGGCAGTTGGACCAGTTGCAGCAATGGTTCCAATGGATGAATGGTCAGGGTGCTCGGCCCTTGAAGGACTTTTATGATCCTTCAAATTACGAGGATTGTCCCGGTGTTGTGATCCCCGCTGGCAATGTTGAGTTCAAGCCCCCAGTTTTGAGTTTGAGTAAACACTTTCACGGGCTTGGCTCAGAAGACCCATTCCAACATTTGGAGGATCTAATCACCCTAGTCCAGACCACCAAATCGCGGAATATGGATGAAGAACAGATGTTCATGAGGCTTTTCCCCCATTCACTCAGGGATAAGGCCGCACATACCATTGGAAGATCGATTGCTACCTGGACAGCTTTGAAATCGGCTTGGACGAACCAATGCTTTGCGATGGGCTATTACTACTTTCACCTAGTGGCTGGGGGAACCATTTCATGAGGCCTAGGAGTGATTCCATGATCTGTTACGGACGTGTCCACACCACGAGGTGCCTAAATGACAACTTGTGTAGATTTTTTATCACGGGTTGAATGATCAACTCCGTAATCATGTGGATGCTTCTTGCAGAGGTAATTTCCTCAACAAAGACACAGATAGTGCGTATGATTTGTTTGAGAAAATGAGCAAAAACTCTATAAACCACACCACCATGGAAACCTTCAACCGATCCCAACAAACTAGATCAAATGCCAATGAGGTTCAAGATTCTCATACATTTGATTTGGAATTGATCTGCAATAAAGTAGATAAGGTGGATTTGGTTACTAAATGAATGGAAGAGTGGATGTCCGAAAACTCTTATATTTCTAGATCCACTCAATCCCAGAGCTTGGGATTCCATTCTTCACAAGCTCCTACAGGATGGGAGTTTGTGAACCAACTTGAGTCAGCTCAACCTTCGAGCCAGCTCTTCTTGGAACCTTATGGGTTCAAAACTGGAGCCTTTGATCCCAATCTTTCTTATCCTTCTTATTCTTCATCCTCATCCTACGAGGATGTTCATGTTGTATAAGAGAACATTAGGTCCAACCTTTACTCAAATTCCTATAATCCTGGTCAGAAAAATCACCTTAACTTCTCTTGGAAAGATCAGGGCCAGTAGACCCAATATTGACCCAACAACTATGTACCGCAAAAGCCAACGGGTTAGGGCCATGTATATACTCAGCTGCCCCTGAATCAGGTTAATCAGCCCATGTGGAATGCCCAACAACCTGTCGGGCAGGCTAATTTAAACCTGAAGATGGTAGAAATGCAAGGGTAAATGCTCCAGATCATGTCACAAATGAAAACTTCGCTGGTCACCTTGCAATCCGGACTTAGTGCAAACAACCAACAACCCGGATCTCTACCATCACAGCCTGTACCAAACCCAAGGAATGTGCAGAACCAACGCGTGGCGTTGGGCCTCAAGGGTTTGGTAATAGTGGGGAGCCACATCTCAAGCTCATGCTATCTATCAGTCTACCCCAGTCCCTTCCGGAGCTAACCAAGTTCCTACCATAATCAACCGGGAGTCTCCTATTTTTCCTAACCCTCCCCAACGCACTAACCAACAGCACTTTGTCACTGCAAATACCATCACCTTGAGGAGTGGTAGTAGATACAAGGGTCCCACCCAACCCCACGTCAATACCATTAAGACCCATAATAAGAATTCTAAATTCCCAACTAAGAATGTAATCAACAAAAAATCAGAATCTGATTCGGGAGTATGTTGTTGTGTGGACAAACACAAAAAGTCGGAGGAGAAATTGGAGGAAAGGATGTCCTTACTTTAGGATTTCAAATTAGCAATCATTTTACTCCTCGCGGTTATTGGATCAATCCCCGCTTATGCCAAAGCTTTACTGAATTCATACAAAGAGAAATGTAGAGCGGAATCTGAAAACACTAGGAGAGTATTCTTGTCTGACAACACAAGTACACTAATCTTAAACAAGATACCCCCTAAGAAGCAGGACCCAGGAACCTTGCTAATTTCCTACACAATAGGAAACATTACTTCTGATCGGGCCCTCCTCGACTTGGGTGCTTCCATTAATGTGATCCCAACCTCACTACATAGGAAACTGGGTCTAGGCCACTTGAAACACACTGACATAACCTTGCAGTTAGCAGATAGATCAATTACAAACCAAGAGGTCTCTTGGAAGATGTTTTAGTCAAGGTTAATGATTTGCATTACCTTGTTGATTTCATGGTTCTTGACATGGAAGCACCAAAACAGCTCAACCACACCCCGATTATTTTGGGAAGACCTTTCTTGACCACTGCCAAGGCAAGGATTGATTGTGAATCAGAAAATATAGAAATTTAGGGAATCAAACAAATCGATTTAATAGTTTCGAGGCCTTAAAGAAGGATAAAATTAAGTGTGGTTTGATGGAGGAGCTTGGCATAATAGAGGTAATGGCCATACACACATTAGACTACTCCTTAATGGCTAACTCAATCCAAACTCAGGAAGAAAATCACAAGGTTGCAGAGATAATTGAGGACAATGAAGACATGCAACCATTAGTGGCAAATTGGGATGAGGAAAATATTCATGAAATTAGGAATTTGCTGGAGGATTCACCTGATCAAGTTAAAACCCAACAACGTCCTTATCCTGAATTTTTAGAGTTTAAGGTTCAAATAATGGGTGGAAATTACGAAGATCAAAATGGTTGGATCAAGCACCTGGATTTTAAGGATGGAATTGAACTTTGAGGAGAAACTTTTGAAAAGATTGGTATTCTAGAGTACACACACACATTACAAACCCCCAACACATCACAAAAATCTCATTGTCTTTCTCGCCCAACCATTGCACAAATCCTACACCCACCCAAACCTCCTCTGTACTGAATCAACAAAACTCCTATTGGAGACCATTTGGGTTCTCCCTGCATCACCAGCTTGCCACTTTCATTGATCATCTCTTTGGCAAGCTCACTTTCACTCTTCGGGACCCATATCTAGGGGCTTAGAAACTTTGTTCTTGTAGCCTCAATGTTTATAATTTTTGTTTGACTGTGACTAGCTGAAGGTACTAAACTCAGCACGTGTATAGACTGTTTTGGAGCTGACCGGAGTTTCACGTAATTCAGGTGATATTCTTCCTATTCTACCCTCTTGTATGCTTTTATTTTACAATGAGGACATTGCATTAGCTAAACATGGGGGGGTGGATACTTTGTGATGTGATCATTTAGTCAGCCCGTAACGGTAATTTCCTGTTATTTAAAAAAAAAATTAGAATTAGGAGAAGAAAACTTAGGCATTAGGTGTTGCGAACTTTAGGAAATGATACTTTAGAACCTGAACATGAAGACTCTTCAGGTCTTCAGGCTTAATCAGCTCGGGTGTCCACTCGAATATGCACTTCATCTCGAGTCCACACCAAGTAATTTTATTTTAACTTGGTCAATAAATTAGGGTGATAAGTATACGAATTATTAACATGCCCTCTGATTTGAGGAGACTTTTAATCTAAGCATCTGTATACGTTTTGCACTGACTCGCTTTTGACGATTTTTTTCAGAAATTAGGTAGCTAATGAACCTTTTAGGGTGGTATGGTTGGCAAGTTTCGATGGTAACAGCTCATCGGTCGGTTGTCCAGAGCCCAGCCACACGACTATTCTCTTCGTACTGCCTTTAGGTAAATCTTATATCAGGGAAGCCACTTACGTAGAAAAAAAAAGGAAAAAAATACCCACAAAAAAAAAGAAAAAGGAGAAAACAAATAGAATAAAATATGTCACACTTCATCGCACGAGTATGGCTGACAAGTGGTCGGTGGTAACAACTCATTGGCAGGTTATCCAGAACCAAGCTCACGAAATGCATATATAATTCCTAAACAATTAGAAAGAAGCGGAGAAGTAGAATAAGCCGGGGAGATATACACTGGGTTCGCCCTTGTGTTGACCCCATAGAAATAAAAAGTAGGGAGAAAGCTATCAGTCGGATAGATACATCTTTAGGTAGAATTTCTTTTAAGTTCACCTAAGGACGTAGAAACCCGAAGTCCGATCTAATTGCCGTTGAGTGAGTCTATCACTTTTACGATAAGATGCTTAGCACTTAAAGTCCTTTTCAAGTCTTGGGTGGGTCGAGTAGCCGTAAAAAGTTATCTCGAAACTCTCAACTTCAAAAATTTCAACAAAAAAAAATTAGAAAAGAAGAAAAGGCAAAAAAGAAATAAAAAGTATCTTCCCTTCTAAAAATAAGGCGAGGACTTAGGCGGTCTACATTTTGCCAGATACCCAAGCACTGTTAAGTTTTTGTAATTAGGACCTTAGTGAAATTTTCTAATGTAATCAACAAATATTGCCTAAGTAATCAAATCTTAATTCTATTTTTATACATAGCAATTAGGTTAATTTTGCTAGGGACTAAAAAAAGATAAGCATAAAGGTATGATAAACATGTATGTATGCATGATAAAATGCCTACTTACGATAGTTCCTAAGCTTAGTGTTGCATTCTATAATATAAATACTGCATAACATTATCATATTGTATTTAGTGTGATCTGTATAAATTGCACAGCAATTCATGCATTATTGTGGCTAGGAAGCAGGGTGCGACATTGCGAAGCTTCAAATGCAAAATCCGAATGTACGGATGAATCCAGAGCGATAATCACAATCGGAAAATAGAAATCAGCTCAATCCGAGCATCGTGGCATCCTCTGCAAGCAAAGAAAGGTGGACGGTACAGATGGAACGTGGCACCATTTGGATCACCCAATGTTGCCCAGCCATCCTTCAAAAGGCCTCCAACGTGTGATCTCAGCCGTTAGATGAAAATCCAACAGTTGAGAAGCTGCCTCCATCACGCTTTAGCAACCCCTCTTCTCAACACTCTCGTGGGCATGGCACATTGGTCAAGGCATCCACACCCAAAGGAGGGGTGCAGGTTTGAGACTTGCAAACCCCCCCAATCCTTCAATTGGCCACGAGGCAGTGGCAGCGCACGCACGTGCCAGTGCAGCAGCGCGTGTAGCGCGAAGGGTGCGCCACCAGCACAACGGCAATGCACGGCCAGCGCACGCACGCAACATGGGCATGCAAAGCACACACCAGCGCAGCACAACACAGCGACGCATGCAAAGCTAGCGCATGGGCGAGACACGACAGTGCATAGTGCGTGCCACCAGTGCCGCGTGCGATCTCCAGCGACATTCGCGGCAGGCTTTTAGTGATGTTTATTGATGTGCATACATCTAAATAGCCAAAAATGTCTATTAATGTATGTTCTTAGTGTTATATTAACATTATGCATTGTAAATATTTCATAATATGCATAATCATGCATTTAGGTCAAATTGTATAAATTATATAGTAATTCTTCTTTTATGGCCAGGGACAGGGTGACTTTTAATCAGGACTTCAGACGGAAGATCCAATTGTACGAATCTTATCAGGGCGACGATAGGAGTTCAACGGCTCCAAGATCGCCCTGATCGGACATCTGTAGCACCAGATATAGGCCAAGGAAGCCTAGAGATCAAGGGCCAAGATGGTGTCAATCCGCACTTCAAATGACAAATCTGACTGTACGGACGAGTTCGGATCAACGATCGTAGCCTAATGGCGTGAAAATCGATCCAATCTGACATCCGTGGCACCTTCTGAAAGTCACAGAAGATGGACAGCCAAGATGGCGCCACGTGGTGCCATCCCAGCCGCCCAATCAGCCCAAGGAACCGTTGCTGCCTTTCTCTCCTCAATGTATCGATCAATCTCCGCCACTGGATCATGATCCAACGGCTGAGATCAATGCCTGCTGCTCAACCATCGCGCGTCCTCTCTCTCCATCGCGCGCACGATCAGCTCTGGGCCGTTGGATCTTGATCCAACGGCCACGAGTGTGCACGCTTAAAACGTAAGCGCGACAAAGAGTGGGCCGCAGCGCAACAGTCAAGCGCTCTTTCGCGAGTGCAAGGCGTGTGTTCGAAACGCAACACGCCTTAAATCAGGTGCGGGCGCAAGAGCGGGCACAATTCAGCCGTCAGATGGCGATCGGGCGGGTGAGGAGCGGAGACACGGCAAGTGGAGGAGCTTTGGATCGCGTACACGCACGATGACGCGCTTCTGCATGGCCCATCACACGCACGGGTGCGCGGTTAGGCGAAGTTGAAGCAGACGAGAGATCTGAGCTGTCCGATCTCGTGATCAGACGGTTGAGATTTCTTGGACGTGGGCAGGCGTTGAACGCACAGCAGGCGAGGAGGCGAGCATGCACGCGAAGCTGCGGTGATGTGGGGTCTTTAGTGACGCTTAAATCTGTCACTAAAAACCCTCTTATTTAATGTTTTAACTATGTAATGACCAAATTGCCCCCAATCCTTGCAATATAAAAGGAAACCTCTATCCTACAAAATTCTCATCCCTTCCTTCACCTCTCTCCCTCTCTAAAGCTCAAGAGAAGCTTGTCCTACACCCGAGATACTACTCTAGAGCCAAATCCAAGTTTTCTCGCCCCCGTTTCGGAAGTGGATCCTACGACAACGACAACGTACTGCCTCGTTCTCGCTTCTTCCTACTTCGTCCTCCTTCCTGCTCCGTCCTCCGTCTTCTAGGCGTCGCCCCATTCGACTCATCCTCCAAGCAATCGTCGAGGAGGATAACTTCTCTCTACCTTCTCTTTTACCGCTTTCTAGTGTAGTGGGCAGTTGTAATTGTAATGAACATCAGCTTGTGATAATGATATCCATATTTATTCTGTCTCTCTTTTGCCTTTATTTGTAATATTCTCTCTCTGTCTTCTATTCTTTATTCTTTAAGTAGATAGTTTATATTCAATTCGACTAGCTAATCTGCTTCGTGACAATTAAGCAAATGCGGTTTTGAATCAAACGTCTGCCTCCCTGTGTTTGACCCGAAATTTCTTTACGAATTTCAGTTAAATTTTATCTGTTGATGGATTGCTTTGCAAATCGAACTACGACAGGTATTTCAAATCCAACTTCGATCGCGTAGTTTTCTGCTTTCAACATTTATGGACGTCACTAATTGCCTGTACGTGGGAAGCTTTTCCTCCACCACTATATAAACCCCCCTACAGCTCCCCATTTGCCCTCATCTCTACCTATGCTATTCCCACCTACTCCAAAGCTCTAAAGAGCCCTCCAAACTCCCAAGAGCTTTCCTAAGCTCCAAGGATTCTCCTATTAGTGTAGAAATCCCTTCACTAAATATTCATCCGTTACCTTACCACCTTCATAGGAAATCCTAGAGCTGTCCTCCCACCTCCATTCAGGTAGACGATCACCTACACCTCTTCATCCCCATTCCTAGCTTGGTGAAGCTTTCCTCTAACCAGATTCGTCTTGCACCTCATCCCCGACATCCAGCATCTCTCCTCCTTCGTCTAAGTGCTGTCGTCTCACCAGACATTCGTTTGGGAGATTTCCTCTCACCCTTATCTCTTTTAGTTTGTTTAGCTTATTGTTATTCTAATAAACATTATTTCACTTCAAGCTATCAAGTTGTGGTTCATCTCTCTACTCTCTTTATTGCAAGTAATTTTATCATTCTCCTAAAATATCAAAAAAAAAACAAAACCTTAAAAACACCAAAAATAAATATATTGAAATGCGTATTTCAAGAAACATACGTCGCCTCCCCATGTTCGACCTGAGACTCCCTTTCAAGTTTCGGTAAATTTTATTTGATAGCGAGTTTTTGCGACTACGACGACAGGTCTCCGAAACCCTGATTTTTCCTCGCGAAAATGCACTAATCAACTACTAAACTCATGTTTTAGCTTTTCGAGCTATTCGTGCACACGGGCATTCACTTCTGCCATGCGACACCATTTCAATTGGTCATCTATGGGGATGGAATTCTGATGCTCCTCCGACAAGATTTTTGCCTTCTCTTTCAACAGTTGGATCTCTTTGAGTGGTCTGCCACCGACTGTTATTCGACCATCAAGGTGACAAGTTTAGCCTTATACTCCTCCCTCGCTTACATTTCCAGGAGTGGGTTCCCTTGGGGGTTCTCTTAGCGAGAAGGCTTAGGGTGGGGACCTAGTTGCACCTCCTTCTTGCTTAGTCTTGTAGCTTGACGGCGTCTCCTTGACACAAAGACACTAGACTTTGCTAGACCTGGCTTCTCAAGATTAGCGTGGGAGGAATGGTGCATAAAAGGAGCCATTCAAAAATGCTTAAAATTGAGAAATTTGGTAACACTATACATTTCCCAGACGGTGCCAATTGATCGAGACCCTTGGAATAGGAATCTAGACTCAAGCAAAATAACTTGAGATGTTGGTGACCTAGTTCCACCTGGAAAGGTGTACGTCTGGTGGGAGATAGATACTTTGAAATTTCACTAGCTTTTGGTGAATAGTTGAAGCAAAACTCTCACTCTTTCATCTCTTTGATTGCATAAAAAACTATAGTTAACTCTGCCTAGGTATTTATAGGGTGCGCTACCTTTAATTGTGGGTTTCATAGGATTTCGCACGATCCCATGATCTAGCCATTAATTGAAATTCAATTTAGTAACCGTCAAACGACTACAAACATAAATATTGATGAAACGAACGTGCCTTTCAACTTCGGTCAACAGGACCCATTGACGGGTTATCGGATCCTTAAGTGCACCGAGTTGCCAGATCTAGTTGAACCTGGCATCAGCTGGATCCGTCAGGATACATTCAGCCGAATCTGCCAATGTACTGGGTGACTGGATCCATTAGGATGCCGGGTCAGATCTGCTAAGATGCAAGAGTTTATGAAGAGGATTTTTCTTCTATCAGTAGGACTCGTGAAAAGAGATTTAAGAAACCATGTAAGGTGTCACTTGTAAAGAGGAGAAAGAAGAAGTTGATAGAAGGTGGTACATCAATATTGAGATCTAATTTTGAATCTTAATTTGTAGATATTTTTTTATTGTATTCATGTAAGTATAATTTTTTTAAAAACGAATTATGTTTTTTCAATACATTCGCTTTTAGTGTAAGAGAGATGTTTAGAATTTGATTATATAAGAGGTTGATTTCATTTTACACCGTAGTATTTTTATATTACACTGCTTGAACATAAGAGTTCGACGTATTCTTATATTCCACTAGTTGATTTTTAGTCTAGATGTATCATTGTGTTTTAACTTCTTTACATTGGTTGAAAGCAACAATCAACTAGTGTGTTCTCATATTCCACCGGTTGATTTCATTTTAGATCTATTCTTTTGTGTTTTAACTTCATTCCACCTGTTGAAAATGATAATCAACAGGGGTATTTCTTATTTTGTACTGATTAAAAATGTTAACTAATTGATGTATTCTCATATTTCACCAGTTGATTTTCATTTTAGGATATTTTAGCATTATCTCATGTTCCATCGGTTGAAAATAATAATCAACCGGTGTATTCTTATATTCCTCCAGTTGATTTTCATTTTATATCTATCCCTTTGTATTTTAACTTCATTCCACCAGTTGAAAATAATCATTAATCGATGTATTTCTTATTTTGTATCGACTGAAAATGCTAATTAACCGATGTATTCTCATTTCCACTGGTTGATTTTCATTTTAGGGTATTTTTACGCTATCCCATATTCCATCAGTTGAAAATGAAACTCAATCGATGTATTCCCATAATCTACTGATTGATTTTCATTTTATATCTATCTCTTTGTGTTTTAACTTCATTCCACCAGTTGAAAATGACAATCAATCGGTGTATTTTCCTTCTTTCGACTTGTATATTGATGAAAAACCTCTTTCAACCTATCAATGAAGCATTCATCACACAAATATGAACATTGATAATATCTTTGAATCTAAAACGAAGTCTATATACATTACATGGAATGATATTTAAATTAGTTACAAGTTTACAAATGAAGTCTAAATGTTTTCTCCATAGGTGCATCTATAGAGAAGAATCATTGAAATGTACAATGCCCTATACTTATGTACATTAGTGTTCCTAATTTGCTCTATTGGACCAAGACCTCGTAGTAAGCATTCTATTCATCGAGCAACAAGGATAACACAATCGTTGCTTGTACCCCATTATTGTGGCACATCTATGTAGTGGTGCTCTTACCACGCTTCTTTTTCCAATCCTCTTCTTTGAAACAATATTTTTTCATGACATCAAGTTGAAATCGAAATGTTTTGTATGGTTATTTATCTTATATATATATATATGACACAAAGAAAAGCAATAAAAATATACTTACAAGCATTTGAGCATCTTTATGTGTCTTGTCAGGGTAGTAGTGCATGTTACTATCATATTGGGTCATCTTCTTTTCATCTATGTTGACCACTACTATCCAATGCAATACATCCTTTGCATTTACAGGTATTGCTATGTATTTACATCTTTCAAAGAATTCTCCCTCATCATCTATGAATGCATTTACTTGTCTACTATTTTTGTAACTTACATACACAAAATAATTTGTGCCTAGGGTCACTATCTTTGTTATTTGCCCTTCTTGTACAAGTTTGTCTTTCACTACTTGTATAATGACATCTATTGTTTGCAACTGATTTAATTTAGAATGTTAATGAGACATTTTCAAATAATTCAATGCTTTAGAAAATATTTTCTAGACTTACATTGTCATCCGTGAAGCCACTTGTGATTAAAACATCTTGCATCGACTTCCTCTCTACAAAGTAGTCACCCATTCTCTACAGCACATCAAGCTTGTCTTTCCTTACCTTCGTCAATTTATCAATCATCACTTTCTCTGAAGTTGATAAGCATTTCAGTGCCTCTTTACCCAAGCTTATTATTTTGCTATATGCCCTTTGCCTTGGTTTTTGTGGTTGTTTCTTTGGAGGAGGCCTATGTGCTTATTTCCTTTGTCGTTGTGGAATGGTGCTCCTCCTTGCCCTTCTTCTTTCTTTTTTCTTCCTCTTGTATTGGAGTTACAATCCAATCATCCTGTGTCTACTGATTTGGGTTATTTGTATTTAATTAGCACACAACTAAATTAATATAAAACTATAACTTACTATCATCCTTAGGGTATCTTCTGGCACATGTAGTTCCTCTTTTAAATCTATACAACCAGGATGCACATGATATTAATGTAAAAAAGTGCTAGATTACTGCTAAATACACCAGTTGAAATCGAACTACACTAGTAGGTTTATATCTTTGGTTTTCAATATAAACCCAATTGAAAAACCAAATCAACCCAATTGTATGAGTTTATTGACTCCAGATCCTCTACGGTATCAAATTGTGATGCAATGATTGGTTGATCTCCATATAGTAGTAGGAACGATCCAAATGTTATGAGGACTAGCAACTTGGTTTCCTTTTCAATTTGATTCTTTCGATCCTCAATGGTTTCTTTTTTTTCCCTTCTCATTTTCCTTGTTGAATTCGTACAATTTCTTTGCTATATGTCTGACCTTTGACTTCAATGTTTGGAAGTTTTCACTCCATAAGCTAGGTCTGTCATTAGGATTTTTTTTCCATCAATTAAAATCAGCTTCCTTCCTTCATTTCCCAGTCCAATCATTTTCTCTATCTGATCAGTTGTTAGTATGAGTTTTAATTCTCCAAGCTCAAACTCCTTTGTGTCAGCATTATATGAAGTTACAAGTTGACCATATAATTCCTTGTCCTTCAGCTATGAATAGAGATTTTCCTTGTTAACAAGTTGAGCAAAGGTTTTCTTTTGAAACTCTTCTTTTAAATCTTCCTTCATGTGCTTCAGTACTTTTTTGATGGAGAGCAAGGTGCACTTGTGATCAATTTCCCAACAAAAGGAGGGTAGATATGTTAAACCAAGCAAATCAACCGATCGATTCTCGTTTTGGATTGAGTAATCAAAGACTTTGGTTTCAATTATTTCAACAAGTTGATTCTTGCTTTTAGCTAGTTGATTCTAGTTTAGGGTATTACATTTAGGGATTTTAGGATTTCACCTCTTCACCGGTGGATTCTCATTTTCCACAAGTGGATTCACGTTTCCAACCTCTAAAACCTAAGCCCCCCTTAGTGTACTGCAATTTTGGATGATTTCACTGGTGGATTCTCCTCTCCAACTACTTAGACCTAAGCCCCCTAGTGTATTTAGATTTTTAATGGTTCTACCGGTGGATTCTCGTTTTCCACTGGTGGATTCACATTTCTAACCCCTTAACCCTAAGCCCCTTAGTGTATTGTGATTTTCAATGATTCCATCGGTGGAATCTCATTTTCCACTGGTGGATTCACGTTTCCAAATGCTTAACCCTAAGCCCCCTAGTGTATTGTGATTTTCGATGATTCCACCAGTGGATTCATGTTTCCAACCTCTTAAACCTAAGCCCCCTTAGTGTATTGCTATTTTCAATTATTCCACTGGTGGATTCTCGTTTCCCAATGTGGATTCACATTTCCAACCTCTTAAACCTAAGCCCTCCATAGTGTATGCAAGTTTGGATGATTCCCCTAGTGGATTTACATTTCCAACCTCTAAAACCTAAGCCCCCTAGTGTATTGCGATTTTCGATGATTCCACCAATGGATCCTTGTTTTCTACCTGAGGATTCCCATTTCCAACCTAGTAAACCTAAGACCCCCTGGTGTGTTTTAATTTTAGATGATTCCACTGGTGGATACATGTTTCCAACCTTTTAAACCCAACCGCCCCTTAGTGTAATGCTATTTTGGATGATTCCACCGGTGGATTGTCATTTTCCATCGGTGGAATCACATTTCCAACCGCTTACCCCTAAGCCCCCTAATGTATTTCAATTTTCGATGATTCCACTGATGGATTCTCACTTTCCACCTCTTAGACCTAAACCCTCAAGTGTATTGCAATTTTGGATGATTCCACTAGTGGATTCTCATTTCCAACTGGTGGATTCACGTTTCCCACCGCTTAGACCTAAGCCCCCTAGTGTATTGCTATTTTGAATGATTCCAGCGGTGGATTCTTGTTTCTCACCGTTGGATTCACGTTTCCCACCACTTAGACCTAAGCCCCCTAGTGTATTGCAATTTTAGATTATTCCACTGGTGGATTTCCGTTTCCAACGTATTAAACCTATGCCCCCTAGTGTATTGTGATTTTGGATAGTTCCACCGGTGGATTCTCATTTTCCATCGATGGTTCACGTTTCCAACCTCTTAATCCTAAGCTGCCCTTAGTTTATTGCTATTTTGGATGATTCCATTAGTGGATTCTCGTTTTCCACCGGTGGATTGATGTTTCCATCCGCTTAGCCCTAAGCCCCCCTTAGTTTATTGCTATTTTGGATGATTCCACCGGTGGATTCTTGTTTTCCACCGTTGGATTCATGTTTTCAACCGCTTAGCCCTAAGCCCCCTAGTGCATTGCAATTTTTGATGATTCCACTAGTGCATTAACGTTTCCCACCGGATGATTCCACCAATGGATTTCCATTTCCAACCTATTAAACCTAAGCCCCACTACTATATTGCAATTTTGGATGATTCCACCGATGGATTCTCATTTTCCACTGGTGGATTCACGTTTCCAACCTCTTAAACCTAAGCCCCCCTTAGTCTATTGCTATTTTCGATGATTCCACCGATGGATTCTCATTTTCCACTGGTGGATTCACATTTCCAACTGCTTATCCCTAAGCCCCAGTAGTGTATTGCAATTTTTTATGATTCTGCCGATAGATTCTCGTTTTCCACTGGTGAATTCACGTTTCCCATAGCTTAGACCTAAGCCCCCTAGTGTATTGCAATTTTGAATGATTCCACCAGTGGATTCTCATTTCCCACCAATGGATTCATGTTTCCCACCACTTAAACCTAAGCCCCCCCTTGTGTATTGCTATTTTTGGTGGACTCACGTTTCCAACCTCTTAAACCTAAGCCCCCCTAGTGTACTGCGATTTTGGATGATTCCACTACTAAATTCTCGATTCCAGTCTATTAAACCTAGGCCCCCTAGTGTATTGCTATTTTGGATGATTCCACCGGTGGGTTCACTTTTCCAACCTCTTAAACCTAAGTCTCCCTTAGTTTATTTCTATTTTCCAGTAGTGGATTCTCGTTTTCCACTAGAGGATTCATGTTTCCAACTGTTTAGCCCTAAGCCCCCGTAGTGTATTGCGATTTTCGATGATTCCACTGGTGGATTCTCATTTTCCCCCTATGAATTCACGTTTCTAATTGGTGGATTCACGTTTCCCATCGCTTAAACCTAAGCCTGCTAGTGTCTTTCTATTTTGAATGATTCCAATAGAGGATTCTCGTTTTCCACCGGTGGATTCGCGTTTCCCACCGCTTAGACCTAAGCCCCCCTAATGTATTGCTATTTTGAATGATTCGACTAGTGGATTCTCATTTTCGACCAGTGAATTCACGTTTCCCACCACTTTAACCAAAGCCCCACTTATTGTATTGTGCTTTTGGATGATTCCATGGGTGGATTCTCATTTTCCACCGGTGGATTCCCATTTCCAACCGATTGTACCAAAGTCCCCTAGTGTATTATGATTTTGGATGATTCCACCAGTGGATTCTTGTTTTCCACCAGAGGATTCACATTTCCAATCTCTTAAACCTAAGTCCCCCTTAGTTTATTGCTTTTTTAGATGATTTCACTGGTGGTTTCACGTTTCCAACCACTTAACCCTAAGTTCCCCTTAGTTTATTGCTATTTTGGATGATTCCACCAGTGGATTCACGTTTCCAACCGCTTAGTGCTAAGCCCCCTAGTGTATTGCAAATTTCGATGATTCCGCCAGTGGATTCTTGTTTTTCATTGGTGGATTCTCGTTTTCCACTGGTGGATTCATATTTCCAACCGGTGGATTCACGTTTCCCATCGCTTAGACCTAAGCTCCCCTAGTGTATTGCTAGTTTGAATGATTCCACTGGGGATTATCAATTTCCACTGGTGGATTCACGCTTCCTACTGGTGGATACATGTTTCCCACTGCTTAGACCTAAGCTCCCTCTAATGTATTGCTATTGTGAATGATTCCACTGGTGGATTCACGTTTCCAACCACTTAAACCTAAGCCCCCTAATGTGTTGCAATTTTGGATGATTCCATCGGTGGATTCCCATTTCCAACCTAATAAACCAAAGCTTCCCTAGTGTATTGTGATTATGGATGATTCCACTGGTGAATTCACGTTTCCAACCACTTAAACCTAAGCCCTTCTTGGTTTTATTTTGGATGATTCCATCGGTCGATTCTTGTTTTCAATCGGTGAATTCATGTTTCCAACTACTTAGCCCTAAGCCCCCCAAGTGTATTGCAATTTTCGATGATTCCACTAGTGGATTCTCGTTTTCCAAGGGTGGATTCTCATTTTCCATCGTTGGATTCATGTCTCAAATAGGTGGATTCACGTTTCCCACTGCTTAGACCGAAGCCCCCCCTAATGTATTGCTATTTTGAATGATTCTACTAGTGAGTTCTCATTTTCCATTAGTGGATTCACAATTCCCACCACTTATAACTAAGACCCCCTAGTGTATTATTATTTTGAATAATTCCACCGGTGGATTCACATCTCCAACCTCTTAAACCTAAGCCCTATATTGTATTCTGATTTTTAATGATTCCACCAATGGATTCTCATTTTCCACCGGTAGATTCCCATTTCCAACCTCTTAAACCTAAGCCCCCTAGTGTATTGCAATTTTAGATGATTCCACTGGTGGATTCACGTTTCCTACCACTTACACCTAAGCCCCCCTAGTGTATTGCTATCTTGAATGATTCCACCAATGGATTCACGTTTCCAATCGCTTAAACCAAAGCCCCATACTGTATTGCGATTTTGGATGATTCCACTGGTGGATTCTCACTTTCCACTTGTGGATTCACGTTTCCAACCTCTTAAACCTAAGCCCCCTTAGTTAATTGCTATTTTGGATGATTCCATCGGTGGATTCTCATTTTCCATCGGAGGGTTCACGTTTCCAACCATTTAGCCCTAAGCTCCCCTAGTGTAGTCCGATTTTCGATGATTCCACCAGTGGATTCTCATTTTCCACCAGTGGATTCACATTTCTAACCGGTGGATTCACATTTTTGATCGCTTAGACCTACGCTCCCCTAGTGTCTTGCTATTTTGAATAATTCCACCGGTGGAGTCTCATTTCCCACAGGTGGATTCAAGTTTCCCACCACTTAGACCTAAGCCCCCTAGTGTATTTCTATTTTGAATGATTCTACCAGTGGATTCACGTTTCCCACCGCTTAAACCTAAGCCCCACCAAGTGTATTGCGATTTTCGATGATTCCACTGGTGGATTCTCATCTTGCACTACTGGTTCACATTTCCAACCAATTATACCTAAGCTCCCTAGTGTATTGCGATTTTGGATGACTCCACCAGTGGATTCTCATTTTCCATTGGTCGATTCACATTTCAAATCACTTAAACCTAAGCCCCCCTTAGTTTATTGCTATTTTAGATGATTCCACTGATGGATTCACGTTTCCAACTGCTTAGCCCTAAGCCTCCCTTAGTTTATTGCTATTTTGGATGATTCCACCGATGGATTCACGTTTCCAACTGCTTAGCCCTAAGCCCCCTAGTTTATTGTGATTTTCGATGATTCCACTAGTGGATTCTCGTTTTCCATTGGTAGATTCTCATTTTCTACTGGTGGATTCACATTTCTCATAGCTCAGACCTAAGCCCCCCCTAAGTGTATTTCTATTTTGAATGATTCAACCAGTGGATTCATGTTTCCTACTGGTGGATTCTTGTTTCCCATCGTTTAGACGTAAGCCCCCTCGTGTATTGCTATTTTGATTGATTCCACAAGTGGATTCACGTTTCCAACCTCTTAAACCTAAGCCCCCTAGTGTGTTGCTATTTTGGATGATTCCACCAGTGGATTCTCGTTTTCCATAGGTGGATTCCCATTTCCAACTTGCTAAACCTAAGCCCCTAGTGTATTGTGATTTTGGATGATTCCATTGGTCGATTCACGTTTCCAACCTCTTAAACCTAAGCCCCCCTTAGTTTATTCCTATTTTGGATGATTTCACTGATGGATTTTCGTTTTCCACCGATGGATTCACGTTTGCAACTGCTTAACCCTAAACCCCCCTTATTTTATTGCTATTTTGGATGATTCCACCAGTGGATTGTTGTTTTCCATCGGTGGATTCATGTTTCCAACCACTTAGCCCTAAGCCCCCTTAGTGTATTACGATTTTCAATGATTCTGCTGGTGGATTTTCGTTTCCCATCGTTGGATTCACATTTCCAACTGGTGGATTCACGTTTCCCACCGGTTAGACCAAAGCCCGCCATAGTGTATTACTATTTTGAATGATTCCACTGGTGGATTCTCGTTTTCTACTAGTGGATTCTCGTTTCCTACCTGTGGATTCATGTACTCACTGCTTAGACCTAAGACCCCCTAGTGTATTGCTATTTTGAATGATTCCACCAATGGATTCACATTTCCAACCTCTTAAACCAAAGCCTCACTAGGGTATTCCAATTTTCGATGATTCCACCGATGGATTCTTGTTTCCCATCGGTAGATTCCCGTTTCCAACCTCTTAAACCTAAGCCCCCCAGTGTACTGCGATTTTGGATGATTCCATCGGTGGATTAACGTTTCCCACCACTTAGACCTAAGCCCCCCTAGTGTATTGTTATTTTGAATGATTCCATCGGTGGATTCTCATTTGCCACCAATGTATTCACGTTTCCCATCACTTAGACCTAAGCCCCCCTTAATGTATTACGATTTTGGATGATTCCACAGATGGATTCTTATTTTCCACCGGTGGATTCCTATTTCCAACCTATTAAACCTAACCCCCCTAGCGTATTACGATTTTGGATGATTTCACTGATTAATTCTCATTTTCCACTGATGGATTCATGTTTCCAACCTCTTAAACTTAAGTCGCCCTTAGTTTATTACTATTTGGATGATTCCACTGGTGTATTCATGTTTCCAACTGCTTAGCCCTAAGCCCCTGTAGTTTATTGCTATTCTGGATGATTCCAAGGGTGGATTCTCATTTTCCACTAGTGGATTTATGTTTCCAACTGCTTAACCCTAAGCCCCCCTAGTGTATTGCAATTTTTTATTATTCCACCAGTGGATTCTCATTTTCACTTGTGGATTCACGTTTCTAACCAGTGGATTCATATTTCCCACTGCTTAGACCAAGCCCCCTACTGTTTGGCTATTTTAAATGATTCCACTGGTGGATTCTTGTTTTGCACCGGTGGATTCACATTTCCCATCGCTTAGACCAAAGCCCCCTAGTGTATTGCTATTTTGAATGATTTTAGCGGTGGATTCTTGTTTTCCAGCTGTGGATTCTCGTTTTCCACCGGCGGAATCTTTTTTACAACTTATTAAATCTAAGGCCCCCTAATGTATTGCGAATTTGGAAAATTCCACTGGTGGATGCTCGTTTTCCACTGATGGATTCACATTTCCAATCTCTTAAACCAAAGCTTCCCTTAGTTTATTTCTATTTTGGATGATTCAACCGGTCGATTCTTGCTTTCCACCGGTGGATTCTTGTTTTCAACCACTTAGCCCTAAGCCCCCCTAGTGTATTCCGACTTTCGATGATTTCACCAGTGGATTCTAGTTTTCCACCAATGGATTACATTTCCAACTGGTGGATTCACATTTCCCACCGCTTAGACTTAAGCCCCCTAGTGTATTGCTATTTTGAATTATTCCACCAGTGGATTCCCATTTCCAACCTATTATAACTAAGCCCCCCTAGTGTATTGGAATTTTGGATGATTCCACTAGTGGATTCTCATTTTCCACTGATGGATTCACGTTCCCAAACTCTTAAACCAAAGCCCCTCTTAGTTTATTGCTATTTTGGATTATTCTACCGGTGGATTCTCATTTTCCACTGGTGGATTCACAATGCCAACCGCTTAGCCCTAAGCCCCCTTTAGTTTATTACTGTTTTGGATGATTCCACCATTGGATTCTTGTTTTCAACTGGTGGATTCACATTTCCAGATGCTTAGCCCTAAACCCCTAGTGTATTACGATTTTTGATGGTTCTGTTGGCAGATTCTCATTTTCCACCAGTGGATTCACGTTTCCAACTGGTGGATTCGCGTTTCCCACTGCTTAAACCTAAGCCCCCCAAGTATATTGCTATTTTGAATGATTCCACCAGTGGATTTACATTTTCCACCGGTGGATTCACATTTCCCACCGGTTAGACCAAAGCCACTTAGTGTATTGCTATTTTGAATGATTCCACTAGTGGATTCATGTTTTCAATGTCTTAAACCTAAGCCCCCTTAGTGTATTGCGATTTTGGATGACTCCACTGGTGGATTCACATTTCCAACCTATTAAACATTAGCCTCCCTAGTGTATTGCAATTTTGGATGATTTCACCAGTGGATTCTCATTTTTCTTTTTGACAAAGAGAAAGGACCACTACCGTTCATAGTAGTTGTCCATTTTTATTCACAAAATGAAAATTATATCACATGTTATCCAGCCATAGCCTGGCGTGGTAGGCTACATCGGCACATATATTCTCTACCCATGCATTCCCTCCATTGAAGGTAACATCATTTCTCATTCTCCAAATGGCCCAAAAGGTGGCTACCATGTAGATGCGCGAATTGTCTGCTGATAAGAAAGAGGACTAGAGTACCACGTGGGTAGTGAAGGGGAATGGAATCTTCTCCAAATTGCATGGGACACCAAGCACGAAGTAAATAGGTGCCTGGTATCATCTTCTTCAAAGCCACAAAGTGGGCATAGAACTACCACAGTACCCATAACCCTCCTCCTGTAGGCACTCATCACCAGACCCTCTTGCTTAGACAATTACAAAAAAAATTGAAACTTTAATGGGATTTTCAACTTCCACAAACACTTTAACACACGTCTATGCTCATCACTCCCCTTATCCCCAACAAGGATCTCGTAAGCCTTAAACGGCGTATATATACCCTTCTGCTAATGGAACATGTCTAGGCCATCCTGTGGCCTAAAGGCCTCTAATGCCAACTGTAGCCTATGCGCCTCCTCCCCAGTTCTTATGGACTGCATTCCACCAGACAGGATCCTCCAACCATCCAGATCCCCCTACCACACATCAGCCACCGATGCATCCTTTAGGCCAAAGGATTCATACACACATGGAACTGAATCTTTAAGCCTTCCTTTTCCACTCCAATCATCTTTCCAAAAGTGCAACTGCTCACCATTGCCAAGCACAGGGGAGAAATTGTCCCACTAGACATAAAGGGCCTCAGAAATTGACTTCCAGAAAGGAGATGCGTTGTTGTTGGAGTGGATCAGATCTACCAACTTGCCCGTGTCAACATTGGAGTCTTTAATTATCTTCTGCCACAAACCTTCATCACCCCTCATGATGATCACACCCTATTTAAGGAGTGCATGACCAAACTCTCTAAGGCTTCTAACCCCTAATCCACCTTGCTTCTTAAGCGTGCAAATCGTGCACCATTTAACTGGTTGCATAAATTTCCCTTCCTGTGATGGTCCCTTTCAAAAGAAGCACTTACGCACAATATCAATTTTCTTTATAATAGAGTCAAGAGGCCTGAACATAAAAAGAAAGAAAACAGGCATAGCGAATAAAACAGAGTTTAATAGAACCAATCTGCCTCCTTTAGACAGGAATCTCCCACACCAATTCTCCATCTTCATGGAGATCTTCTTAAAGAGGTATATCCAGTCTTTCTTCATTCTCTTGGCCTGGAGTCGAAGGCCAAGGTAGAGGATAGGGAGGTTGACACACGGTGTCTATAGGATCTGTGAAATCGTATCTTTTATGTTGCAACTCCTACCAAAACAAATTAGAGAGGATTTTGCACTATTCAACATAAGACCTGTCACAGAGCTAAAAATGTCCACCACATGCTTCAATGTTCTTGCTTCAAAAACCCCCTTCAATGAAGAACACTGTATCGCCTATAAATTGTAGGATAAGGGTCAGTGCACGCTAAGAAGATAGTGTGTATCCATATAATAAACCTCCCATGCAAGCTTTAAAGGCAAAACACGCCAAAGTCTCTACTACCAAAATAAAAATTAGAGAAGCAACCGGGCAACCCTGCTTGACTCCCTTCTGAGGTTGTATCCATTTTCCTGTATGGCAGCCGTTGATTAGAGGGGAGAAAGAAGCAATCGTGATACATCACTTGATCCGCTGAACCCAAGTTTCTGGAAAGCCTCTTCTAAAAATTTTCCAAAGATACTCCCAGGAGACTGAGTCGTATGCCATAGAAAAGTCCACTTTCCACGTAAAGGCTTGTTTTTTTCTCCTCACCCATCCTGACACCATCTCTTATGCTAGTATAAAAGACTCCTGTAGAGATCTACCTTTCAAAAATGCTGACTGCACCGGGCTAATAATAGAAGGCAGCACCTCCCTCAAACGGTTGGCGAGAACCTTTCCAATTATCAAGGAAATTGAATTCGATAAGGTAATGGGCCTAAAATCCGAAAGCAACTGTGCACCCGCCTTCTTTGGAAGAACAGAAAGGATTTATTTATCCTTTCCATACCCACATTACCCCTCCAAAATTCTACCATCACATCCATCACCTCATTTTTTAATAAGGGCCAAAACTCCATATAAAATAACATAGGGAAGCCATCTGGACCTAGCGACCCCTTTGCCTTTAAACCCTTCAAGGCTAGTTTAACCTCCTCCACCCGAATCGGCATAGAAAGCCTCACGCCATGTTCTTCACTCAACCGCAGCATATCTGAATGGGATAATCTCCACTCCCACCTCTAGTTTGCCTGTGGAGTCTACATAGTATTTGTTTGCCAAATCATTATGCTGGGTAGGAGACGTGGCCACCTGGTCTTCATACCTGAGTGTAGAGATCAAATTATACCTCCTTCTTGCATTGGTTGCCGCATGGAAAAATTTCGTATTTGAATCGCCCTCCTCAAGCCACAGCTGTGTCGATTTTTGGCGCCAATCCATCTCCCTCTGTAGATCCTTAGCAATAACATTCAACAGATCCTTCCTCATTTAGAGATCCACGCCCCTCTTTCTCATCCAGCATTTCCACCTTCTCCATCACCTCCTTCCTTTTTTGAGCTTTCACCTATGCCATAATTTTTTTAAAATAAAAAAGCATAAGTCGAAGGCCTCTCAACTTTACTGCAAGGCACTGGGTAGCTGTGCCTTCACCTTCCAAGGAAGACCACCAAGAAGCAACCAGGTCTCTAAACCCCTCCTCTGCTAGCCACGATTTTTGAAATTTAAAATAAGAATGTGTTCGGAGACCTTCACCACTCTCCCATACAAGGGGCATATGATCAGAGAATGGCCTGGCCATCGCCACAACCAAAGCCAACTGGAAGAGCTCATCAACTCCACATTACACAAGAAACGATCTACCTTGAATTGTAGACCACCACCATTTCTCCACATGTAGGTTGCCCCAAAAGATGGAATATCTGCCAACTCTAACTCTGAAATCACATTCTGGAAACCAAAAGTTGAGGAGTCTATTCTACCATCCGGTCTGTCATCAACCACAAGAGGAGGATCAAAGTCTCCACCCAGCAACCAGGATTCCCCCTGGACCCATCCAGATGCCTCCCTCAACTCCTCCCACAGGATCGGCCTTTCACTTTGAGAACACAGCCCGCAGACTAAAGTGATACACATGTCGGCACTGTCCAATCTCCTGGTGAATTTGTAGGTTAGTGGGAATCTACCTACCTTGCAATCTTCCAACTATAGAACATTTTTGTTCCATCACAGGCAAAGGCCCCCTGATCTCCCCTAAGAGGTGACACATTTAATTAACCCTTCACCACTATTCAACGGGTTCCAAGCACCATCATCACCCCCTTCAGTATGTGTCTCTTGCAAAAGGGCACAGTCTATACCCCACTCCCATAGGTATCTACTTAGGATACTTCTTCTAGCACGGTCCCTAAGACCCCTTACATTCCATACAAGGACCTTTAACATGAAGTACCTTGTGTACCCCCCTTCATATTTGATACCTGCAAAATAGTGGCAACTTGATTCACATCAACCTAGTTGGAACCCTGGCTTCTAAGGTTATATCTTCCTTTGTTTGCCGCGCCTGAACTACTCACTTTGTATGACCTCGGATTATATTCAGTCCCTGCAGGAGTAGAGAAGACAAAGGGGCTTTCTCCCCTCTTATCACTGCACTACTGTGGCATGTCATCTTTCCTAGGGGTTGAACTGACCCCCCCTGTGTATAATAATATCCCGGCAAGTAGACACATGATCCCCGACTTCATCTTCCTACACTTGAGCTTTTTCTGTATCACCATTGCCATCTATGCTTCCCACTGTAGTTCCTACACTGGGTGCCATTGCATATTATCTTCTCTCGCTTCTTTGGAAGGTGGCTCAGGTTCCACATCTTGGACTCTCTTCTAGGCAACACCTGCACTGCAATGGATAGTAACCAAGACGATCCTCCACATTGAAGAATTGCCTTCTCATGGAGCGGTCCTCCCCACTTCAGATTTACCCCTACCTTGACCACACTACCATCACCATCAGTCAGACCCACAATCGTCCCCTCTGTCAATGAGGCGTATCTAGCAATGATGTTATTGACCACATCGTTAGAACACAGATGCAATGGAAGCCCTCTGATTTCCACTGTGCCTTCATGAACATACACACGCTGCAGAGGCCTCTCATTCATAGCCCCATTAAACGGGAAACCAAACGCCATCTAATAGAGATAGAATTGAAAGACAAGGATCTAAACTTCAACCCATCCACATCAAAATCCGAAAGCCAAACAACACGGACCTCGATGGCTTCAACATAGAAATCTTCCACATTGAGGATGAGAGGGAAAGAGATCTTACAAAAGCTCTAAGGTCGTTCATGGACGGGGCACCCGCCATGATTTCTCCAACAAGAGCTCCACGTAGGAGGGTTTCAACCGCCAAGACCTCCGACATCAAGGGCACCTCCACGTCCAATGGTGGAGCCATGGGCGGGGGAGGTGGATTCCATGCACGTCTACATTGGTCCTCCACATGATGTGCACCCACATGTAGGCCCTCTTGCTTCTCCACGCGATAGCTAGGGCTAAGGGGCCCTCTAGGTTGGGCGACTCCACTAGGACCACCACGACCTACATTGTCAACGTAAGGTCTTCTACACATGCTCCTACAGTGGCCCAAACCTCCACAACCAAAGCACACAATCGCATTTCGACATGAGGCAGCCATGTGCCCCCTCTCTTGGCATCTATAGTAAATCACGCCTTTGCTAAACCTCCACTGAGCATCCCCTCCACCAAACCCTTCAACCCTAGTGCCGTCGCGACCCCACGGCCTCCCTCCTACTGGTGGCCAGCCTTGCTCCCCACCCCTCTGTCATCGCTCCACTCTCCTCCACACATCCTCACCGTCACCCTTGAGATCGCCTCCTCTCTCCCTCCCTCCTAAATTTCCCTACCTTCCACTGGTGGATTCACGATTCCAACCTCTTCAACTTAAGCCCCCCTTAGTCTATTGCTATTTTGGATTATTTCACCTGAGGATTCATGTTTCCAACCACTTAGCCCTAAGCTCCCTAGTGTATTGAGATTTTTTATGATTCTACCGATGAATTCCCATTTTCCACAGGTGGATTCAAATTTCTAACCAGTGGATTCACATTTCCCACTGCTTAAACCTAAGCGCCCTAGGTTATTTTGAATGATTTTGCTAATGGATTCACATTTCCCATCGCTTAGACCTAAGTCCCCCTAGTGTATTGCTATTTTGAATGATTCCACTGGTGGATTCTCATTTCCCACCGCTTAGACTTAAGGCCCCCTAGTGTATTGCCATTTTGGATAATTCCGCCGATGGATTCTCGTTTCCAACTTATTATACCTAAGCCCCCCTAGTGTATTGTAATTTGGGATTATTCCACTGGTGGATTCTCGTTTTCCACCGGTGGATTCACGTTTCTAATCTCTTAAAGCTAAGCCCCGCTTAGTTTATTGCTATTTTGGATGATTACACCAGCGGATTCTCGTTTTCCACAAGTGGATTCATGTTTCCAACTACTTAGCCCTAAGCACCCCTAGTGTATTGCGGTTTTTGATGATTTTGCCAGTGGATTCTCATTTTCCATCGGTGGATTCACGTTTCCCACCTCTTAGAACTAAGCCCCCCTAGTGTATTGTTATTTTGAATGATTCCACCGGTGGATTCACATTTCCTACCAGTGGATTCATGTTTCCCACTACTTACACCTAAGCCCCCCTAGTGTATTGCTATTTTGAATGATTCCATTGGTGGATTCACATTTCTAACCTCTTAAACCTAAGGCCCCCTAGTGTATTGCGATTATGGATAATTCCACTAATGGATTCCCATTTTCCATCTGTGGATTCCTGTTCCAACCTAATAAACCTAAGCCCGCCTAGTGTATTGCAATTTTAGATGATTCCACCGGTGGATTCTCATTTTTCATCGGTGGATTCATGTTTCCAACCTCTTAAACTTGAGCCCCCCCTTAGTTTATTACTATTTTGGATGATTCCACCGATGGATTCACGTTTCCAACTGCTTATCGTTAAAACCCCCTTAGTTTATTGCTATTTTGGGTGATTCCATCAGTGGAGTCATGTTTCCAACCGCTTAACCCTTAGCCCCCTTAGTGTATTGTGGTTTTTGATTATTCCACCAGTGGATTCTCATTTTCCGCTAGTGGATTCTCGTTTTCCACCATTGAATTCACATTTCCAACCGGTAGATTCACGTTTCACATCGCTTAGATTGAAGCCCCCTTAGAGTATTGCTATTTCCATCGATGGATGCTCTAAATACGTTAGTTGATAATCTAAAAATCGATTTCTAGATGCGTACCTTGCTGATGTAGTTGTTTTCTCCATCTTCTTGATGTCGTTGTTTCCCTTCATTGCTGTTCTTCAAGAAGTTTTCGTATAGTGTCGCTTGTTGCTGCTGCTTCAAAGGAGATGATTGGACAGAGTCAACGTTGGTGATGGTAGGGGGCGTGATGATTTCTTTTCCAAACATTTTTATACTTTATCATATTTTTGTTATTTAATAAATTTTGAAGTCCGTGCATAGCAACAAGGCGTGCATTGCATTTTCCGTTAACAGCATGTTTCTTTACTTACATCCAAAAATAATTTACAATAAAATAAACGCATCATAAATTGTGACAAAGATTTATAAAGGAAAATCCCAACAGGTTAAAAACTCTACCCAAGTCTCCCAACTTGAGATTTTGAAATCCAATTATCTCTTCACGAGAGAATCGCTATTCCACTAATAAAAACTAAAGTAATTAATGAGTTACTTCAACCCAAGGTACAATAGTTAAAAGAAAAATGTAAAAGGTGTAATAGCTAAAAGAAGAAAATAAGTATCGAGTGCTAGCTAAAGTGCTTAGCACAACAAAATAAAAAATCATGAGCAAGATATAGAATTTGAGTATAGAATTCCTAGAGCCTCCCTTTGATGTAATATTTTTAGAACAAGGTTATCGATAGGAGATTTATGAAGGATCAAAGTAGAAAGCCCTTGATCGAATTTCAAAGGGAGCAAGTGTTTTGGGAGTGTGGTGAAAATGATAGGTTTGAGGGCACACAATTGCTTTTCTAGCACCGATGACTTTTCTCTTGTGTGTTGTGTATGCTAGGAGGTGTGAAAAGGTCATATTTATAGATTTCTATAGGCCAAAGTTTGAGTTATAGTGTTAGACACAAATAAGGAAACAAGTCAATTTTAAATCCACCCAAAAATGGAAAATAGATATGTAATAGTAGTATGATGCAAAACAAAGCATATCGGTACAAGGCACATACATGTTTGGCCTTATTTCGTATCTAATCTTGTTATAGAAGAAACAAATCATGCAAATTTCACACTCGTCATAATATAGATAACATGGTGAATAACCAACCTGCTGGACATTAATTTTTTCGCTCATCATGTGTAAATATAATCATGCCAAATGTTTCTAAATGGCCAAAGGTGAGCATCGGATATATCATTTCTACAGCACTACAACTTCCATAAGGTATATACAAAAGTAGCTTGGGAATGTAATTTCATAGTAGTTCGCATAATTCCTTGGGTATTCATCCGATGAGGAATCCTTGTTTGGTTGGACACGTGCGTCTCTTATTTCAGTGTTCCGATTCAACTATTGCTGTATCCATTTTCAAAGTGTATATTCCTATACGATTTCTGTTTCTCATGGATATGGATATACATTGTAACTTTCATCTTGATATAAATATCCATTCACAATGGCATGCCTATTTGACTAAGAATGTAAATTTATTAGTTTCCAATATTTAGCGTAATCCAAAATATATTATTTCATCCTTTTTTTTATCGAAGAGTTTTAAGAGCTAAGAAATATAAATTACAATATTAAAAAATGTAAAGCATTGCAAACATTTTGCACACCCATTCTGTTAACACCTTTGAGAGATTTGCTATCCATTGGATAATCCCTTTGAAATTCCATATCTTAGTAAGAATGCTTTTTGAGGGATCCTCATCCCAACTCTACTCATCCATCAGCAAACTTATATCCTTAGTGCCCCAAATTGGGTGAGAAATCCAAAAAACTATCACCTCCACATTCCTGCTCGTCATGCTTATTAGGCGAGGGTGTAGCTTAGAGGGTTGTGATTCTTTCTGTGGGTTAAGGAGAAGATGGTAGCAGCCACGGGGTCGGTGGATGGAAAGGTGGTCGTTAATATAGTAGAGGATGATGATCACATATAAATAGGGAGGGAGTCAAATAAAAAAATTAAGGGGAGGCAGTGCCAAGATGTTCCAAGTTCTTAGTAAGATCCTAAGATAAAGGAACCTTCCATGCCAAAATAATATGCCAAATCATTTTTCTGAGGACTCAAAATAGAAAAAAGATCCTCCATTAAACCAGAATAATCATGTTCCTAGTGTGATATGTTACTGGTAAAAGCATGAATGGATTACATTAATTTTGAAGGGTTGTGAGTGAAAATTTTGATAAGAGCTGAGAAAGAATAAAAAAACTCAAAAGAAAAATCTCTACAACCGAATATGGATAGAGTGCTATCTTACCATATGATTAAGCTATATCAAAAGAAAAATTTCTCAACAAATTAGATCGATCTACGTTATTTGGTGAATATATACGATGATTCAAATATACTTGATGATTTACGAATGGATACCAATAGAAAAAATCACTAGGCACAAAAAAAAAAAAAAAAAAGAATCATTGAACACAAAAAATTACTGATCCCCAGACACCGAAAAGGATTGATATCGATGGTAGAAAATGAAGAGAAGGATCCTGCCCTTCCAGAAATACATAAATAAAGCTGTCGAATATGCTTACCATCTTGAAGAGAAAGGCTATTGCCAATGTAAGATGAATTTCAGGTGTTCTAATTTCTTTCATGGATTTTTCCAAGTTTGACGACAAAGGCAACCTTGTGGAAGTATCTGGAGAGGAAAGATAAATTCATCCAAAGAACCAAAGTGGGATAAACAAATGGCAGTAGTGGTAGATTCAACTCCTTTGCTGAAGCAATAGAATAGAGCTGATTATACTGTCGCAACTGAGGGGTCACGAGGACCTCTCAGAAAACAACAGTCTTCTCTCCATATGGCAGCACCCGCAGCTCACAATATGACTTCAACGCCCTTACCAAGCATTGTTTCTCAAGATTCTCAGATTTTTGTACAAAACTTTGTAGGTCATCCCTATGCGAAACACTGTCAATCTGTGAGATGAGATAGCCATGCAACAGTTAATAACATTAGCTAACAGAAAGAGTTATTAATAACCAATGAAGCATCTCAGTTATGTATTAGAAGCATAACGTGAACCATCGTATATTGTTATTATGAAATTATATATTATCATATACATACATATTTGACATCACATTTATGATCTATAATGTGATCTAGTTATGATTCTAGATTACTCACATCTCGTAAGGGTATAGGATTCACACATAGAAACTGTAAGGGAAATATAATTTTGTGATGGGTAGAATTGTCATTTCTACTCTTAACGGTTATGGTCCTCGAAGGAATGTGCAAGGAGTGAGCATTACATTTTTTTCTGCATCCCATCGCAGAAAATATAAAAGGGCTCATAATAGAACTCAAGACACACTCTATCTTCTTCCGCTCTCACTCTCAAAATCCTCTGGAAGCACCATTCCCATCTCTCGAGAAGGATCTCCATCGTCCACAAGAGGATCTCTACGTGCATCCTCTATGAATCTCCTTAAAATGATGGATTCAGGCATGCTTCCATCATCTTCATGTTTATCCTTCGTTATGGATTGATTTAATGATTGGATGGTTCTTGGGTTTAATGAAAATCATTTACAAATTGACATGAGATGTTTGATTCGATTTTCATACGGAATAAATCCATCAAGTGGTATCAAAGCCTTTCTTTTCATTGTATCATTGTCCTAACGATTGGTTCTTTCAAGAACAAATCCCATTAGGTTTTGGGATTATTCTTAAATCTATGTTTGATTCTTTTTGGACCCATCTTTGTTGAATCAATGCAAACTAATGTTTATTTTTATGAATTCATGATTGTGTTTATCCCATGTTTGATCCCTGAAACACAGATTTGATTAAAAATCGTGTTTTAGAATGATGATTGACACTTTCGATTCCAGATTTCCACCCTGGAACAGACCTAATGTTCATACGGTACCGATACTCATGAGTACCGGTACTGGTTGGGTACGAAATACCATCGGACCGCTTTGGAACCTAATTTGTATCATACAGGTACGGGTACTAAAGTTTAGTACCGGTACATATGGAATACAATTTTTCGCTCTAGAACCATATCCAAAAATCGATGTGGTGTCAGTACATAAGACCAGTACCGATACACATTATTTTAGGTGCCGGTACTTGAGGTTGAGTACCGATACACATGGGTTACTGTTTTTCAAAACTGTACCCTATGAATACTGATACTCAATGTGGGGACCGGTACTCATGAATATGGATAGATTTGGAGTGAACAATACCTGGCAGGTACCGGTACTCAAGATAGTACCAGTACATAAAGAAACCTAGTATCGATACTTAGTACGTTATTAAGGATGTACATTTATTATCGTGAATCATTTGATATAAATATTAGTATTTGGTTTTAATGTATTAAATATTCTAACACATTTAGTAATTCTAGTCAAAGCAGTTTACTTCTTGTGCTTAGTTTATTTGAAACATTAAAATAACTATGTATGTTGTATTCTTGTGTGGTGCTTAGCCCAAAAGAGAATCACCTCATGACTGAATATATATACGTACACATCTTGATAAATTGTACTATTGAATTATTAGGATTTAAGTTGGTAGTTAAGTTAATCCAAAGATGACTTAATAATTTCGCATGATTTTTTTCAATAGTTGTTTACCATTTTAAAGATTACTGTTTACAATATTAATATTTCTGTTTAAAGACTAAGTATTGATCTTGTATTGTTTAGTTTATTTCATATTAAGCATGTCTTTGTTATTCTTTTGTTCTTTCCTCTGCATCTACCATTATTGCCAACCATAATTCTATTTCAAAATTGAATGGATCCAATTTTAAATTCTGGAAAGAAAATATCCTTATTGTTTTGGGATGTATGGATCTGGACCTTGCACTTCGAATTGATCTCCCATCCCCTCTTACGGATAAAAGTTCTTCTAATGGTATAGAGAACTTTGCGAGGTGGGAGAGATCAAATCGCATGTATCTGATGATCATGAAGCGTTCCCTCCCAGAAAATTTTAAGAGTGCTATCTCAGAGGAATTGAATGCTAGGAAATTCGTTGATAAGATTGAGAAAATATTTATTGAGAATGAGAAAGCTAAGACAAGCAATCTCCTTAGCAAACTTATCTTACTTAAATACGAGCCACTGGAAAAGTTAGGGAACATATCATGGAAATGTCCTATTTGACCTCAAAACTAAAGGCACTAAAGTTGGAGTTGTCGGAAGACCTCATGCATTTAGTTTTGATCTCCCTCTCTGAACAATACGGGCAGTTTAAGGTCAGTTATAACTGCCAAAAGGAAAAATAGACTCTTAATGAGCTCATTTCTCATTGTGTGTAAGAAGAAGAGAGACTTAAGCAGGACAAACCAGAAAGTACTCATCTGATTTCTAGGCCTAAAAGAAAGTAGGCTAAAGATACAACTGCTACCAGTTCGTCCTTCTCAAAAGAAAATCAGAAGAAGCCAAGGCATCTTGCTTCTTCCGCAAGGGTCAAGGACACATGAACAAGGAATGTACCAAATATCACGCTTAGCGTGAAAAGAAAGGTACATCACTGTCTTTTGTTTGTTCAGAAGTTAACCATGCTTTTATACCCTCAGACATTTGGTGAATAGATTCTGGAACTCCTATTCGCATTAGTGTGTCTCTGAAGGGTTACTTAAATTGTCAAATGTCAAGCGATGTCGAAAGATACATCTATGTAGGTGACAGCAAGAATGTGGAGGTAGAAGCCATTGCAGATTTCAAGTTGCCACTAACTACCGAAGACCAATTAGAATTAAAAGAAACATTCATTGTATCGTTGTTTAGATGAAATTTAGTTTCTACTTATCTATTGGACAAATTTGATTATTCTTGTTCATTTGAAGATAAACAATTTCGTTTGTTTCTTAACTCAAATTTGGTTGGTTCTGGTTCTTGTATGTTAATGATAAGTTATATATGTTTTATACGATTTCCCCCAATTATTAAACCTTTAATGCAACCTCGAGTAGTACAATGTGTAAATCGAGTCAAGAAAATTCTACTTTATTATGGCATAAGAGTTGAAAAAAAATGATTTTCCCTAATTACCAAGTCGTCCTTACACCTCTTTATATAGAGAGAGGTAAGGGCAAAGTTACAACATAAACCCAATGAAATAATAAAAAGGATATAACACCTCTAACAATATAACGTAACTCAACACTCTCCCTCAAGTTGAAGTATATATATCCACCTTGCTCAGCTTATTTCTACACTTCTCAAACTGAGGGCGAGGCAGTGGCTTCGTAAACATGTCAGCGGTCTGGTCTGAATAGGCAAGATAGGTAGTACGAAGCAAACCCTGCTGAATCAAACTCTTGGTATAATGACAATTCACTTTCACATGTTTCGTTCTCTCGTGGAACATGGGATTGTTTGCAATGTATGTTGCAGCTCGGTTGTCACAATGTATCTCCATTGGCTCCTTAATGGTAACATGAAGATCTTGTAACAAAGATCTTATTCATATTACCTCAGTTGCAGTATGTGCCATGGCTCGGTACTCAGACTCGCACTAGAGTGTGAAACCACACTTTGTTTCTTACTCTTCCAGGTCACCAAGTTCCCGGCTACAAAAGTATAGAAGCCAGTGGTAGACCACCTATCTTCAACATCTCCTACATAATCTGCGCCTAAGTAAGCAACAACAAACATAGGAGCCTTCTAAAATAGAAGGCCTCTACCAGGACATCCCTTGATGTACCTCAACACCTGCATTACTGCCTGCCAATGAACATCAGTGGGTTTGTTTAAGTACTGACTTAGCTTACCTATTGCAAGACCAATATCTAGCCTGGTGATGGTCAGATATAACAATTTGTCCACCAGCTATCAATATGCCTTCTTACCCTTTAGCTTCACTGTATCATCAAAGAGATGAACTTTAGGATCCATAAGAATATTGGCATCCTTGGATCCTAGCATGCCTGTCTCCTGAAGAATATCAAGAACATATTTTCTTTGTGACATAATTATCCCTTGCTCACTTGTGGCAATCTCAATGTCTAGAAAATATCTCAACCTCCCAAGGTTTTTCATGACAAATTGGTGTGCCAAGTACTTCACCTAAGAAATACCATCTGTATCATCACCTGTGAGGATAAGGTCATCCACATACACAAGTAGAGCTACTGTACCACTACTGGTCTTTCTCACAAATAGTGAATGGTCAGATGAAGACCTCTGCATCTCAATAACAGACAATGCCTCAGACAAGCACTGAAACTAGGCTCGGGAGCTTTACTTAAGACCATAAATGGCCTTACAAAGTCTATATATACACTCCCTAAAACCTCAAATCCAGGCGGCTGCTGCATATATATCTTTTCCTCCAAATCTCCATATAGGAACGCATTTCTAACATCCAGTTGATGTAGATGCCATCCATAATGAGCTGAACAGAGACTAGTATTCGAACAGTGGAGAACCGAGCAACTAGGGAGAATGTATCAAAGAAATCAACCTCATAGGTTTAGGTGAATCCATTGGCCACAAGGCGAGCCTTATATCGAGAAATAGACCCATTTGGGTTGTATTTCAAGGTAAAGACCCATCTGGCTCCAACAAGGTATATGCCAGACAGTAGAGTAGATAGCTCTTAGGTGGCTATGTCAATAAGAGCAGACATCCCTTCCATAGCTATCTTCCAGTGTGGATGCAGTGGAACCTACTGGTACAAGGTAGGGATCTCAGCGCTGGAAACTGCAATAGTAAATGCATGAAACTCCGAACCCAGAGAATCAATAGAAATAACACTCCCAGCAGCACGATAATGGGCACAACATCATGGAGCCTTCCTGATAGCAATGGGGATATCCTCATCTGTGGGCATAGAAAGAGAACTTGTAGACATAACATCGGGAGAAGGATCGTCAGTACCCTCAACACATACCTGAGTGGGGGAGGACGATGGTAGCTCAATAGGGACTGAGGGGGTGTGTCTTTTCTCTGTACGTGACAGGAAGCTGATATGTAATACTCTTAAAGGTCTTATCATCAGGTGGTATAACTTTAAATGTGTCCACAGTCTGCTCTGTAATAGGTACACCACTACTCTGAGAAAAATCCTTCATGGCTACAGGAGGTGCAGGCATTGGTATAGCTATCTCAACCTCTTTCAATTGATGTCCTAAGGTGAAAAAGTATGGAAGACTTATGAAAAGTTACATCCATACTAACATAGTGCCTCTGATGTATAAGGTCAAAACACCTATATCCTTTTTGAGTGCGTAAATAACTAAGAAATATGCACTTAACCGCCCTCGAAGCCAATTTGTCACAACCAGGCCCGAGGTGTACAAAAGCCACACAACCAAAAGTCTTTGGCGACACAAGAAATAAATCTGAATCAAGACATAAAATATTCCATGGGATTTGCTCATGAAGTACAGAGGAAGCCTGTTAATGAGATAACAGGCAGTAAGAATCGCATCTCCCCAGTAAACATGCGGAACACTATTTTAGATTAGTAAGGCTCTAACTGTATCCAGAATATGACGATATTTCTTTCAGTAATCCCATTTAATTGTGACATGTGAGAACACGATGTCTGATGTACAATGTCAAGTGACCCATACAAGTCAGCCAAATTCTTATTACAGAATTCTAAAGTATTATCAATTTTGATCTTAATGCACACACTAAACTGAGTTTTCACAAACATCACAAACTGCTGAATAATGGAGCCAACCTCTAATTTATTCTGCATAAAAAAAGTCCAAGATAAACGAGAGAAATCATTTACAAATAACAAATAATACCGATAACTTTGTCGGTCTGCCATACGACTAAGACCCTAGATATCATAATATAATAAATCAAAGTAAGTAGAACTACTGAACTGGATAGAGGCTGGAAAACTAGCACGGTGATGCTTCCCCAGCTGACAGGTATCACACTGAATCTTCATGGCAGGAGAAAGATGAGGGATGATCCGACGTAGCTTGTCTAGTGAAGGATGGCCTAGTCGTTTGTGCCACTGCAAGGCACTCCCCGTAGTAGTACTCCTTTGACAAGCTACAACAATAGGACTCTGAACCAACTAGTATACACCCCCTCCTCATGGCCACCACCAATCGTCCTCCCCGTCATGTAGTCCTGAAACATACATCCAACTGCATCAAAAATAGCACAACAATTCAACTGCTTAGTACTAGTATCAGCAGATAATAGCTGCATTGCTATGTCGGGCACATAGTAAAATAAGAAAGATGCATGGAGGGAGTAACTAATACCCTTTCCTTACCACATATGGGGACATGCCTACCATCTGTAAACTACACTATGCAATTCTGTGGTATCTTTTGCATATTCCCAAAACACTAGGAATTCCCTGTCAAATGATTTGAGACACTTGAATCAATCAACCATGAGTTATTTATACTTGATGCGAATGCATAAGCAGCTGTGCCTAAGGATCGAGATTGCTCATTGGTCAACTAGGCTAGACGTTGCACAACTGCATCATAGTCCGCCTCTACAAGGGTCACTGGCTCAGCAGACACGGCTGGAGGTATAGTCACAGAAACTTGGTTGGCAACTGCAGGCCATCCAAGTTTGTTCCAACACTTGGCCTCAATGTGGCCAGGTCTCCCACAATAACATGTGGGCTTACCATGACCACCATCAGCACGCCCCCTGCCCCCTGCCTTTGCCTTTGAAGGCTCCCGTCCGTCCTCCATGAGGACTCACAACTGCATGAGCAGAGGTGTTACTAGTAATACCCTTTGGCATAGACTAGATCTGCAACCTGCTAAGTCTTCTGTATATCTCCTCAATAGGAGGAAGATCAGATAGTATCAAAATCTGTGAGCATGCAGTAGAATAGCTGTCATTAAGCCCTGCCAGAAACATGTCTAGAGAACTCCTTCGTTTAATCCCTACATGTGGCTAAGGTACACATAGACCTGCATGCATTGTATTTCTCTAAGAGTCCCTTCATGGTGAAATAGTACTGCCAAAGACTCATGGATTCTTGCTTCAAGTGACAGAGATCATAATGAATCTAAAAGACCTTGGTGGAATTGAGTTCATGAGAATAAGCGACCTTCAAACCATCCCACATCTCCTTGGCCGTCATGTAATACATACTTCATCTCCAATGTGAGGTATAACACTATTGAATATCCAAGCCCTCACCATGGCATCTCATCTCTATTTCAAGTTGTATATTTACCTATCTTCTGCTCTGGTGGTGCTTCTATGAGAACATGCTGCTTCTCATGTCCTTCCACAGTCACAAGAAATGTCTGAGACCAACGGAGGTAATTGGTCTCATCAAGCTTCACAATAGGGGCAAAGAATGGATTCTTGTAGACTACACTATCTCCAGTTTGTTCTGATGTAACTTTGTATTCTGATGATGACGTGGCCATAGTGGCAATCAACGACAAACACCTTCAAGAACAGATATGAAATTTGACAGAAACAGGGAATACACATCCTAAAAAACTCCGCTCACACCTGGTCAACAATCTAAGGGGAATACACACCCCAAAATAGTAATGAAAAATTCTGATTTGATTATACCATCAAAGATGAATTTCAAAACTTTCCGGAAGATCCTCATTTTAGAACTCCATAAAATCTGACAGAAACGGGGAATACACACCCCAAAGAATGCACCAAACAGGGAATACAGTCCCAGAAACTCCGCTCACACACGGTCAACAATCCAAGGGAAATATGCACCACAAAACATGCGTTAATACAGAATACACACCCCAAAATAGTAATGAAAAATTTTGATTTGATTATACCATCAAAGACGAATTTCCAAACTTTCTAGAAGATCCTCATTTTAAAACTCCATCACCAACATGCGAAGGATCTTCCTAGACCCCATTGCAAGGGAAAATAGGATCTATAGCCCTCTCCTTAGTGACGGAAGGGGCCCAGCAATAACAAGAGAGTGCTGAAGAAGAGAAAGGAGGTGGCGGTGCCCTCCTACTGCTCCTCTTGCTGCTGTAGTGGGCGGCGGCACCAGTGCTGCTTGAGCGGCGGCCCTGCTACTGGCAGCGGTGCTATTGCAAGCAACGCTGCTGTGGGCGGTGGTGCTGGTTGGCGACAGCGATGGTGTTGCTGTTAGCCGACACGGCTGCCAGTGGCAGCGGCGGTGGTGAGGCTTGGTTGTAGGGTTAGGGTTTTGGAGGTGGAGTCCCCAACTTAGCTCTGATATCAAGTTGAAGAAAATGATTTTCAATAATTACCAAGCCATCCCTACACCTCTTTATATAGAGAGAGGTGAGGGAAAAGTTACAACATAAATCCAACAAAATAATAAAAAAGGGCATAATGCCTCTTACAATATAACGTAACTCAACAATAAGCGTTTAGGTCATATTTCTAAACAGAGAATGCATAGGCTTATTTCTAATAGAATTCTTGATTCCTTTTATTACACAGATTTGGATATATGTGTAGAATGTTAAAAGGGAAAAGAACAAAAGAGATGTAAGTGCCACTAGAGCCTCAGAAGTCTTAAAATTAATACATAGGATATCTATGATCCATTCCCTACGACTTTTTGGAATGGGCAATACTACTTTATTGCATTTATAGACTACTCTAGATACGGCTATTTATTTTTTCTTCGTAAAAAATCATAATCCTTAGATACGTTCAAATCGTATAAGGCCGAGGTAAAAACCCAACACGGGAAAAGAATTAAAGTCGTTAGATTTGACAGTGGTGGTGAGTACTACAGTAGGTATGATGGATCAGGAGAGCGTCTAGGAACTTTTGCTTATTTCGTTGATAAGTGCGATATGGTACTCCAACATAACATGCTTAGAACACCAAGCATGAATGGTGTTGCTAAGCATCGTAATAGGACTTTTAAAGATATGGTACAAAGTATAATTAGTCATATCTCTTTACCTGAGTCCCTATGGGTAGAAGTATTAAAAACAGTTTTATACATCCTCAATAGGATACCAACTAAAACAGTACCTAAAATCCCTTATGAAATGTGGACTACCAAGGCACCTGTCTGAAACATTTTCATATCTGAGGGTGTTTAGCTGAGGCCAGACCGTATAAGCCAATCGAAAGAAAATTGGACTTTAAGACGGTCACTTGCAATTTTGTAGGATACTCTGAGAGGTCAAAGGATTATAAGTTTTATAATCCAACGACAAGCACATTTTTTGAGACGAGAAATGCTCACTTCCTTTAGGATGTTGATTTGGGGGGTAATCATCACCAAAAACTAGATCCTATTCATAAGGAAACTATTATACAAGGTCAAGTTCTTATTCCAAATGTTATTCCAAGATTAGAGGAAGAAAATAATGTGGATAATCTCTCCATTAGTCAAACCAAACAACCTCAAAGTATTCCAAATCCAACACCCATTAGAAGATCCAGTGAAAAAGAAAAAGCGCAATATCAAGTATTTATGTTGTATCTCTCTAGAAACTAGAGGTAAACCAAATGGATATGGATCTCATTTCGGTCACTCATGCCATGAGGAATTCCAATTCTCAGGATTGGATCAATACCATAAATGAAGAGATAAATCCATAAGTGACAATGAGGTTTGAGATATTGTCCTATTACTTGAAGGTGTGAAACCCATTGGTTGTAAATAGATATTTAAAATCAAACGATATTCAGATGGCAATGTAGACAAGTATAAGGCTCATCTTATTGCCAACGGCTTTACTTAAAAAGAATGCATTGATTATAGAGACATTTTCACCAGTTTCATCTAAAGATTCTTCAGAACCATAATAGCTTTGGTGGTTTATTTTGATTTAGAGCTAAATCAAATAAATGTAAAAATAACGTTTCTTAGTAGAAACATTGATGAAACTATTTATATGGTGCAACTAGAAAACTTTATATTATGAGATATAAAGAAAATGGTATACAAACTAAAGAAAATCATTTATGAATTAAAGCAAGCTTCAAGACAATGATATTACAAATTTCATAAAGTCTGATTTAGTTTTGAGACATTCGGTTCATAAATGTGTATACCATAAATTCTGTAAGGGAGAACATATCTTTTTGATTTTGTATGTGAATGGCATTCTCCTTGCCTAAAATGATGATGGTTTGCTTCATGAAATCAAGAAATTTCTTTCAAATAATTTTGAAATGAAAGATACCGGTAAAGACTCCTATGTATTAGAAATCCAAATACGACGAAATTGTTCTCATGGTATTCTTAGATTATTGAAGAGGAGATATATTGATACCATTTTAAGGCATTTTGGCATGGACAATTGCAAACTAGGAGATACTCCAGTAGCAAAGGGAGAAATTCTATCTTGACCAATGCCTCAAGAATGATTTTGAAGTAAAGAAAACAGAAAACAATCCCTATGCGTCTGTAGTGAGAAGTTTGATGTATGCCCAAGTCTGCACGCAGTCAACCTTGAAAGTTTGGACCTCCTAGGAGTGGGTGACGTAATAATTGCGGAAATAAAATAAACAATCTCAAAAAAATCAATCGCACAAGTACATAAGTAATTTTTAGGTGGAAACCCAAATCGGGTGAAAACCACCACCTAACCCTCTCGAGTTAGGATTTTCCGATCAACCTAGTTGATCAAATCCACTAACCGAATCACTTTAAAACGGGGGTGATTCAACCTCAGTACAACCACGCTACAAGTACGAGGGTAGCGTTCCTCAACCCCTTCTCTCCACGAGAAGGATTTTGTCCCACGAAGGAGACGGGAATTCGCAAAGCGAATACCCAACCAAAAGACAAAGATAAAATAAACAACAAACCTATAGAGCCAACAAAGTAATAAACCTAAGCTTCTACAGGAATTAGGAAACTCCCCTTTGTAAGGAGTGCGTCGATGACGCGGATGCGTGAGCCACGCGACGGCGCAATGTCGCTCTCGTGAACAACGGCGGGAGAGCGGGTGCGCGAAGGTTTGATGCTCTCAAGGGAATGGAGCTTAAGCTTGGAGAGCAAGATCTTTTCTGGACACAAAAGAGTGTGAAAGTGTGTAGCTAAGTGTATCCAAGTGTGTATCTTGTGTCTTTCTTAGTGTATCTAGGTGTGTAAAGGCTCCCCTCTATTTATAAAGGCCTTAGGAAGGCTTTGGAAGGCTTAGGAAGGTTCTATAGCCGTTGGGAACAAAGTCCAAGAGAATCAGGCCGAAATCAGGACAATGATTACATTTGACAAGGTTATCGGACGTCTAACTCTTGCATCAGACATCTGGAATGCCACTTTAAGACGTCTGATTACAAGGTCAGACGTCTGATTCTATGCGGGTTTCCTCCTGACTTCAATCAGATCTAAGAAGGGTTTTTGTGCAAGTCCATCAGACGACATACAGGACGTCTGGAACTATGTCTGGACGTCTGGAAACCTACTTCTACTGTGGGAATTGATTTCCAAACGTTGCAACGGCTAGAAAATCTCTGAGAAGAGATTTTGGGTTAGCCGATGCAAAATGGTCATTTATCAGACGTCTGGAAAGGCCTAAGGACGTCTGATAAGCCTCTAACGGTCATAATCTTGAGCGCCTGCTAAGCTAGCCAACGGTCCACTATCTGGACGTCTGGAAAGTCCATCAGACGTCTCCTAAGACGTCTGGTATAATGTCTGGACGTCTGATTTCATCAGACAGAACTAGCTATCCCAGCCTAACAGATATCAGACGTCTGAAACAACAGTCAGACGTCTGAAACAACAGTCAGACGTCCTAAAATACTTTATCAGACGTCTGATTTGGGAATTAGACGTCTGGAAGTACTGTTTGAACCCTATATTGGTTTTCTAAGTATTCTACAGAAAACCTAAGTATCCTAAGGTTGTGCCGGTGTTCTTAGGACTACTGTTAGGGTTCTTTGAGGCTCTTTAACATAATTTTCTAAGGAAAATAAAAAGAGCAAGAAAAAAAAGACAAGAGATACAAGCCCACGCGAACCTCCTCTGTTTTCCGTCAAGCTCCTCCAATCCATCCTGGATGCGAGCTCGAACTCCGTCTAAACACGTCCACATTTGCAATTGACCTGAAATCTAGGACTCAAATTGCAAATGTTAAATAACACGTGTTTTATTATCATCAAAACAAATGATCGTGGTGCTCTAGCACCAACAATCTCCCCCTTTTTGATGATGACAAAATCGTAAATAATAATGCATAAAAATCCTCCCCCTTTTTGACATTATCAAAAAGGTTTGATTGGTTTTACATTTCCTATAACTCCCCCTTAAAACATGCTCTTCTATGAATTTATTTTAACAAAGGTGATATTCTCCCCCTTTTTGTAACAAGATAGCTATTATTTTTCTCCCCCTTACTAAAGGAAAATTAGCTACCTTATATCTCCCCCTTAAAAATTGACAATTAGCTCATCATTTTTTAACTCCCCCTATCTAAATGATTATGATAAAAAGATAGGGTAAATGATTTTACCTCACCTACCATGGCCAATAAAATGGCCCGAATGGTGGTGGTGGATGCCACATCGGATGGGGCGCCCATCCGTAGCTTGGAGGCCCGGGCATCGGCGCCGGTCTCCAATCTGGTGGTCGACGTGCGGCGGGTCCGTCGTTTGTTCGCCGTCTCGTCGGTCTTCTTGTTCTCCTCCTTGGTCTACTCCTTGGTTCTCCCAACTCGAGTTGACCAGACTTGAGCTTATAGGTCCAGTCCTTTATGTTGTAATTATCCCTGAACCCTACAAAACAAGATTCTAATTCTTTTTTCGGTATCCAAGTGGGCTTGGATCCGGATTTGTTAGCGGGTCTCCTTGATGGAGATCCTTTCTCAATCTTAGGGCTATAAAACTTGTCTACTTTGTTGATTAATTTGTTAGAATTTTCCCTAAGACATGCAATTTCTTTTTCTATAGTTTGCATCTTAGTCTTTAAATCATAGATTTCTAACTTTAGACTATCATTTTCCTCAATCAATTTATTATTTTCATTGATTAGGTTATGATTTTCTAATAATAGGTTATCATTTTTAGGACTAGCTTCTATGTCCTTAGGTTATTTTTCTAACCTATCATTTTCATTTTTAAGAAAGCTAAGATTCTTTTTCATGCTTTTGTTTTCTATTTTAAGTGATTTACTAATCTCAAATAGTTCATTAAAAGCTTCTTGTAAATCGAAATTTACCTCATTGTCGCTGTCGTCGCTTCCGCTTTCGCTGTTGCTTCCTCTGGCCATGAAACCAAAGCAAGCGGTTTCTTCCTTTTCTTCTTCCTCCGAGCTGAAATCGTCCCAAGTGGCTTGGAACGCCTTCTTCTTAGATTTCTTTTCCTTTTCCTTTTTCTTCTCCTTTTTGAGAAGAGGGCACTCTGGTCGTAGGTGCCCTTTCTCGTTGCAGTGGTAGCAACGTCTCGGGCTTTCCTTCTCCTTTTTCTCTTTCTTTAATTCCTTACAAAACTTGGAAAAATTTTTAAGTAAAATTCTAAAGTCTTCGTCGTCGGAACTTACCTCGCTATCCGACGCGACTCTGAAGGCAAGAGTCTTCTTCAGTTTGGGCTCCGGTGTATCCTTCTTCTTCTGCTTCAACTTTGTCTCGTAGGCCATTAGATTGCCTAGGAGATCTTCCATGTTGAGCTCCTCTACTTCGTTCGCCTCCTCGATGGCGGTGACTTTCTGTTTCCACTCCGGTCCAAGGGAACGAAGAAGCTTCCCTTCAAGCTCCCCCTTGATGAAGATCTTCCCTAAAGCTTTTAAATTGTTTACTATGAGAGTGAACCTAGTGTTCATCTCACTTAAAGTTTCGTTAGATTTCATAGAGAAAGCCTCAAATTCTTGTGAAAGTAAATTGAGTTTAGAAGTTTTTACCTTAGAGGTACCTTCGTGAGTTACCTCAAGTGTGTGCCAGATCTCGTATGCGGTGGCGCATTGCAAGATTCTGTTGAACTCCTCCGAGCTGAGCGCGCAATACAACGCATTCATTGTTTTTGCGTTGAAAGAGAGCTCCCGGATATGCTGCTGCGAGTATCCTCCGGCGGGTTTCTCTGGGATGTCGAAGGGGGTCTCGCACCTGGCCCAGACTGTGAAATCCGTGGCTTGAAGCCAGGTCTTCATCCGCAACTTCCAGTAGGGGTAGTTGCTCCCGTCGAAGAACGGTGGACGGGTTGTGGACTGCCCCTTGGAAATCCTGCTTGTGGAACAGCTTCCCTCCAAGATCTTTTTGTCGGGTGTTACTCCGAACTCGCAAGAACCTGCTCTGATACCAATTGAAAGTTTGGACCTACTAGGAGGGGGTGACGTAATAATTGCGGAAATAAAATAATCTCAAAAAAATCAATCGCACAAGTACACAAGTAATTTTTAGGTGGAAACCCAAACCGGGTGAAAACCACCACCTAACCCTCTCGAGTTAGGATTTTCCGATCAACCTAGTTAATCAAATCCACTAATCGAATCACTTTAAAACGAGGGTGATTCAACCTCAGTACAACCACACTACAAGTACGAGGGTAGCGTTCCTCAACCCCTTCTCTCCACGAGAAGGATTTTGTCCCACGAAGGAGACGGGAATTCGCAAAGCGAATACCCAACCAAAAGACAAAGATAAAATAAACAACAAACCTATAGAGCCAACAAAGTAATAAACCTAAGCTTCTATAGGAATTAGGAAACTCCCCTTTGCAAGGAGTGCGTCGATGACGCGGATGCGTGAGCCACGCGACGGCGCAATGTCGCTCTCGTGAACAACGGCGAGAGAGCGGGTGCGCGAAGGTTTGATGCTCTTAAGGGAATGGAGCTTAAGCTTGGAGAGCAAGATCTTTTCTGGACACAAAAGAGTGTGAAAGTGTGTAGCTAAGTGTATCCAAGTATCTTGTGTCTTTCTTAGTGTATCTAGGTGTGTAAAGGCTTCCCTCTATTTATAGAGGCCTTAGGAAGGCTTTGGAAGGCTTAGGAAAGGTTCTATAGCCGTTGGGAACAAAGTCCAAGAGAATTAGGCCGAAATCAGGACAATGATTACATTTGACAGGGTTATCAGACTTCTAACTCTTGCATCAGACGTCTGGAAGGCCACTTTAAGACGTCTGATTACAAGGTCAGACGTCTGATTCTATGCGGGTTTCCTCCTGACTTGAATCAGATCTAAGCAGGGTTTTTGTGCAAGTCCATCAGACGACAACAGGACGTCTGGAACTATGTCTGGACGTCTGGAAACCTACTTCTACTGTGGGAATTGATTTCCAAACGTTGCAACGGCTAGAAAATCTCTGAGAAGAGATTTTGGGTCAGCCGAGGCAAAACGGTCATTTATCAGACGTCTGGAAAGGCCTAAGGACGTCTGATAAGGCTCTAACGGTCATAATCTTGAGCGCCTGCTAAGCTAGCCAACGGTCCACTATCTGGGCGTCTGGAAAGTCCATTAGACGTCTCCTAAGACGTCTGGTATAATGTCTGGACGTCTGATTTCATCAGACAGAACTAGCTATCCCAGCCTAACAGATATCAGACGTCTGAAACAACAGTCAGACGTCTTAAAATACTTTATCAGACGTCTGATTTGGGAATTAGACGTCTGGAAGTGCTGTTTGAACCCTATATTGGTTTTCTAAGTATTCTACAGAAAACCTAAGTATCCTAGGGTTGTGCCGGTGTTCCTAGGACTACTGTTAGGGTTCTTTGAGGCTCTTTAACATAATTTTCTAAGGAAAATAAAAAGAGCAAGAAAATAAAGACAAGAGATACAAGAAAGGATTAAAAAGAATCTATCATATTCTCCTTGTCTTCTATCTTCAATCTGTCGCTCCACGCGAAGCTCCTTTGTTTTCCGTCAAGCTCCTCCAATCCGTCCTGGATGCGAGCTCGAACTCCGTCTAAACACGTCCACATTTGCAATTGACCTGAAATCTAGGACTCAAATTGCAAATGTTAAATAACACGTGTTTTGTTATCATCAAAACAAATGATCGTGGTGCTCTAGCACCAACAAACCTAACGTACACTGTTGACATATTTGACAACGATTTAAGCAAAGCCCGGATCTGACCATTGGAAGGCAGCCAAACAGGTCATGCACTATTTGCAAAAAACAAAGGATTTCATGCTCACATATAGGAGATCAAATCATGTAGAGGTCCTCGGATATTCTGATTTCGACTTTGCGAAATGTCAGGATACCCGAAGATCTACTTTGGGATAGATTTTTTTACTTGTTGGAAGAGCTATCTCATGGAGGAGTGCTAATCAAACTTTGATGGTCACCTCCACTATAGAAGCAGAATTTATAGCTTGCTTCGAGGCCTTAAATCACTTAGGAATTTTGTCACAGCGCTATGGATTATTAATGATGTTGAAAGACCACTTCGGATGTGACAACAATTCAGTAGTGTTGTACTCCAACAACAGTTCTTCGAAGTCAAAGCACATTGATATCAAGTTTCTAGTGGTGAAGGAACGAGTTCAAAGTAGAAAGGTGTCCATTGAATATATTGGGATAAACTCCATGGTGGCAAACCCTCTCACTAAAGGACTAACGTCAAAGGTCTTTCATGGCATATTGTCTGGATGGGTGTTGTATGCATTTTATGTTTGCGTGTTTCACATATGGACATGTTTCTAGTTATGCGCATAATAAATTCACTTTGGAACTCATTTGTCCTTACCATGTGATCTCTTATATAATAAAGTTTTTGAACCGATTGAAAATAGGCATGAATAGATCACATTAACATGCAATTTTCATGCTATATACCTATATCAGATCTATGCCATTACTTGTGGTAATGTATATGATCATTGCTTGGTCTAGTCGATTTCATAATGACAAAAACTAACTTTAGTCGTATGTTAACAGAATATGGACAAGATTGGTAGAGATGTGGTTTATTGTGATGTATTACAGGTATATGTGAACGTATGGTTATAAGAATAATATTTGTGGTTCGAGTGGGAGATTATTAGATTCATAATGTGAACCATCATATATTATTATTATGGAATTATATATTATGACATACATACATATTTGACATAACATTTACAATCTAGAGAACTTAGGGGATTTCAGGTTTGAGAGGGGAGAGGATGAGAAGAGAGGAGAGGAGAGGTTAGCCATGGCGAGGATGAGGAATGGTCAACTTGGCGGTCTAGGGTAGGGCGGAGAAGAGTATGGGCGATGGCCGAACAGGGAGGGAGAGGTGGAGAAGGGTTAACAGGGAAGTCTATTATCGCTATCAAAGAAGAGGCCATCTGGCGACGATCTGCCGATCCCCCCTCATCTGCCTGGCATGTGGACGATATGGGCATAAGAGAGATGCCTGCATGAGGATCAGAGGGGGACCTGGTCAAACGTCGGCCTGGCACCCTAAGTCGACACTTAATGTTGGACCACCGCCACCACCAAACAGCTACAAGGGGTTTACCATCAACATTGAAGTTCCTATGTCTAAGGATACAAAGACCTCCAAGCTTATGCTTAGAGGTGCATTGGTCGGGGAGGTGATGGCTGGCAATCCGTCAATAGATCGCATCAAAAACTTGGTAAAATCCCTTGCACTCTCAGTTGACGGTTGGAAGATTTCTACCCTATCCCCTACAAGATTTGTTCTTTTCGATTTGGGTATGATGGATGTTGAGCGACTTTGGTTTAAACCCTCTATGTTTGAGAATTTAACTGTGATCTGGAGGCTCGTCTCGCCTTTTGATGGAGCCTTGCCAGATCGGCTGCCTCAAAGGGTTAGCTCTCGATCAGAGACTATAGAAATCAGTGATCTGTCGCTACACCTTAGGTCACGAAGTGTGGTAGCATCTGCTCTAGCTGGATATGCGACTGTGGCAAAGGATGCAGAGACTGGTTTGAGGGAAGGGGATGGCAGAGCTTTATATGTTAATGTGGAGGTCCTCAAAGGAGGATCGCTACCAGACAAGATCATTCTCAGATGTGATGAGAGTTCATGGCTCCTGAGGCTGAAACTTGGGGAGGTGGTGAATGAACTCCATGAGCAGAAGGTGCAGTGAACCTATGCAGAAATTGTTAGAGAGGAGCCCTCATTGGAGCAAGTAGGGAGATGCACACCTGAGGAGGCACCCGAACCAAAGAAGAGGAAAGATCATCATTACAAGGAGATGGAAGAGGAGGAGATGGTTGTGATGGGGGATGACCACACTGCACAAGAGGAAGAACAATCTGTGGGGGTATTGCAAGAAATCCCAGTGAACTCGATGACACAAACTTCCCCTTTCATAGCTGCCAAAGACCTGACATATGGGCCTGGAGCCTCGTCAAAACCAACCTCGGGGAGATCCCCCTATAAGCTAAAGCAAAGAAGAAAGAATTCGGTGACCAAGAAGGTGGATGAAAATTCCATTGCTTTGATACTTAGAGCTAAACGCATGCCTCAAGCAAACATAAGGGATTCTCAAAAGGGGAGATGAGAGTTCTCTCCTAGAATGTGCGTGGGTTGCGCGATAAAATTAGAAGGGCCTTGGCTATGAGATATCTAACAGAATGGGACATTGAATGTGCTCTCATTCAAGAAACACATATTGAATGTGAGAACAGTCCACATGGGACTGATTTGAAGAAGAATGGATATGCTGGCTGTGTGGCAATAGAAGCAAATGGAAGAGCTGGAGGGATGGCCTTTTGGTGGAAGGAGGCATGCTTAGATGTGCTTGGGGTCATTAAATCTAGGCATGCTATCTCCTGCAGATGGAATGTCTAATCACTGGTGTGTATGGCCTGTGCGCTGCGAGCAGTCGGTCTGAATTGTGGGAGGACTTGACAGACCTTGCGAGACACTCACAGGGACTGCCATGGTTAGTCGGGGGTGACTTCAACTGCACCTTGACAGAGTCGGATAGATTGAGTGGATTACTGGACAATGCTTTCCTTGGATTTCAGCTAACAGTACAAGAACTGGGATTGAGTGAATTTACATGGGGTGGGGTGGAATTTACATGGAGAAGTGGGAACGGCTCGTGCTCCAAATTGGACAGATTCTTTGTGAATGCGGAGCTAATGGAAAAATTCCATTTATCCTCGGTAGCAAGGTTGGAGCATCCCTTCTCAGATCATACGCCGCTGATCTGGGACAGTGGAGACAACATCCATGTTGGGTCTTACTTCAAACTTAGAAAGTCTTGGCTTAGAGAGCAGGGATTCCGTGAAATGATTGAATCTTAGTGATCTAACCAGGCTAAAGGCACTGTAACTGTCAAATTGGCTGCCAAGCTTGCATCCATGCATTCCATGCTGAAAGAATATGGCTCCACATTGGCTATACTGAGGAACCAAAAACGCAATGAAGCTCTGGCGGTAATACAACTGGATGTGAAGGAGATTACCAATCTAACTAAACAGGAGCTGCTTGACAGGAAAAACTATCAGGAGACAGTGGCTGAGGAAGACTTAAACAGAGAAATGGATTGGTGTGAGCATTCACGACAACTTTAGTTCAAAGAGGGGGATGCCAATACCAAATATTTCCATTTGGCAGCCAATGCACGAAGAAGATATAACCTTATCTCCTCCATTGTTGTGGCCAGTCAAGAAACTTCATCCTGAAATCAAAGCTGCAGCCATTAGATACTTCAGGGACAGTACTCGGGCAGCAAGAAGGGGGATGTGGAAGATGGCAGGGTCAATTTTTCCTCGCATCTTTATGCAGCAGGCTGGCAGCTTGGTGACTCCCATCTCTGAAAAAGAGGTCTTGGAAGCTCTGAATGATCTGAACAATGAAGGTTCGCCGGGTCCAGATGGCATACAGGTCTGCTTTTACAAAGAATTTTGGATTATGTTGAAGGGGAAGGTGATGGAAGTAGTTGGGGAATGTGAGAGGGGTAATTGTGGCTTTGATAAAATTAACAGATCATATCTTTTTTTACTCCCAAAAAAGCCAGGTGCAAACTGCTTCTCAGAGTTTTAGACCAATTGCTTTGTCTAACTCCATATACCTATTGGTGAGTAAGGTTCTAGCAAACAGATTAAGGAAGGTTCTTCAAGACCTCATTCTCCCAGTGCAGTTCGCTTTCCTCCCCAACAGATCATTACAAGAATCCTTCATTATGGCACAGGAGATGGTGATCGGGTGGCACAGGAGAAAGTGTAAAGCTTTCCTCTGGAAAGTTGATTTCCGGAAGGCATATGACTCGGTGTCATGGCAGTATCTATGGGAAATATTCAAGAGAAGAGGGTTTTCACCTTTGTGGCTGCAATGGATGAAAAGGTGCATCACCACTACTTCTTTCTCACCCGTGATTAATGGTAAGCCTTGTGGGACATGGATTCAGCCTCAATGTGGTGTTAGACAGGGATGCCCACTTGCTCCGCTTGTGTTCAACCTTGCGGTTGACACTTTAGTGAGGTATGCTTGCAAATTGTCGGAGGTCAGTATCATCAGAGGATATTCCATCTCCAACAGGAATGCCCTAGCTCTTGCTTTGCAGTATGCTGATGATACAGTTTTTTTTGTAGAAGGGAATGAACAAGAAGCACAAGCACTGCTCCACATGGTACAGATATTTGGGGAAATATCGAATCTAAAATTGAATGGTGATAAATCTTCTTTAGTGTGTTTTAGGCTAACTAGTGACAAGCAAACCGCCATCTCCTCAATATTAGGTACCCCCCTGGTTACCCTCCCTATCAGATATTTGGGCTTGCCTTTGAAATATACTAAACTTAAGAAGAGCGACTGGCATGTTTTATTTAATAAAATCTCTGTCAAGCTACAAGAGAGGAGCAGTAGATATCTATCCAAAGGGGGCAAACTTATTCTCTTGAACTTGGTGATAACCTCCATCCCTGTATTTTTCTTCTCTATGTTTAAAGCACCCAAGTCCATCTGGAAGTGTATTGATGTGATGCGGAAACACTTTTTCTAAAAGGGAGCAAATCATGAAGGTAAATTTCTCCAACCAGTGAAGTGGGATAATCTATGTATGCCAAAAGATCAAGGTGGTATGGGAATAAAATCTCTTAAAGAGTTCAATGATACTTTGTTACTTAAGTGGGCCATCAAATTTCTTAATGAAGAGAATAAGAATTGGGTGAATCTTATTAAAGAAAACTATGACAGCTCGCATAGCTCTCTGGACTAGCTCCAACCACTTAAGCCATCTCCTTTCTGAAAATCTGTGATACAAGCTATGAAGAACAACTGGCAGATGTTTCAACCTATCCTAGGTGATGGACGCTCCTTTAAGTTTTGGCAGGAGGAATGGTCTTCTTTGGGTCAACTAAAGGAAGTATATCCTAGAGCTTATGCGGCTGACATGAATAAAGGGGATCCGGTTTACAAGTTATGGTCTGATGGGAATGATGCCTAGCGGATTGGAGGGGGTGATGCTAACAGAGAAGGCACAAGAACATGGGAGGAAAAGACACGCCTGAAGCAAGACTTGATGGCTTTTAGGCTGCTGCCTGGTATTGAAGACAGATATAGCTGGGATGGAATCTTCACTCCTACAAGAGCATACGAAAAGATCATGAGGCACTCCCACTCAATGGAGGCTAATGCGGTAGGAAAAAAGCTATGGCTACTGAAGATCCCAATTAAAGTCTAGATTTTTCTTTGGCTATGCAGGAGGGATGGATTGGTGGCAGGTGATCTCAGACATAGAAGATTTGGTGCTATGTTACAATCCTGCCTGCTATGTGGTTTGCCCACCGATAGCTCCACTCATTTTTTCTTCATGCGTAGTCACTAATGCCATCTGGAGAAGAGTATGCAGGGAACCATTCCCATGTGGGACAATCTATGGAAAATTTTTTTGTTGCATGATAAACTGCCCTGTCATATGGCGACAGTCATGTGGTGTGTTTGGAGAGCAAGAAATGATTTTTTGTTTCAGGAAAGGCCAGTATGTGGAGCAAATTGTAAATGTATGTTGATCTCTCATACATATGTGGGGTTCTACGTTGTAATCATGTCTTTATATTAATCAATAAAATGCTCTCCCGAATTACTATCATTGCACGATAGCTTTTCTTATTGTTTAAAAAAAAAAAGCATTTACAGTCTATAATGTAATCTAATTATGATTCTAGACCACTCACATCTCATAAGAGTATAAGATTCACACATAAAAATCATAAGGGAAATACAATTCTGTGATAGGTAGAATTGTCATTTTCACTCTTAACAGTTATGGTCCTCGAAGGGTTGTGCGCGAAGTGGGCATTACGTTTTTTTTGGCATCGCATCGCAAAAAATACAAAAGGACCCATGATAGAACTCAAGACACTCGCTCTCAAATCCCTCTGGATGCACCATTGTCATCCCTTGAGAAGGAACTCCATCGTCCACAAGAGGATCTATACGTGCATCCTCTGCGAATCTTCTTAAGACGATGGATTCAGGTATGCTTCCATCATCTTTGTTTTTATCGTTCATTGTGGGTTGATGATTTAACGATTGGATGGTTCTTAGGTTAAACAAAAATCATTTACAAAATGACATGAGATGTTTGATTCAATTTTCATACAGTATAAATCCATCATCTAATTGTCTGGGAGTAGTGGCCCCAAAGTTAGTTTTGGCAGCAAAAAGAAATAGTTGTAACAAGTATTAGTTGAGCCTATGTCGTTGGAAAGGTGGAAAGGTTGTTGGACAGGGCAACCCAATTTGTGGGCATCCCCTGTTATAAATAATTGGAATAACAGACTTAGGGTTGCATTGTTATTAGCTACCCTCCTCAATTCCCCTATTCTTCCCTTGTTCCCCTCTCTTCTTAGCATCCTGGTTGTTACTTAATCTCAAAGTAAAGCCAATTCTTCTTTGTTGCAGATCTTGGACATCTTGTGAATCTCTAAATTGGAGATCATGAGATGCTATGTGAATTGGATGGCAAGGAAGTCTACCTTGCTAAGTTTTCTTTCTTTAATTTGGTTTCTAGTTTTAAACTTATTTTTCTAGGAAAGTTTGTTATAATAGAGATTTATTTTGATTATAGATGAATTTTTCCTATTGTAGAAGATTGTAATAGGATTGGAAAGTAGGATTGGTCTCTCTATATAAAGAAAACAAATCCCATTGTTTTTGTAAAGGGAAAGAGATGTTCTATTCTCTGTGAAGAAATCCTAGTCTCTTTTATATAAAAGAGACTTGAGTAAATTACATGCTTCTTCCAATGTAGAAATAAAAATGACACTTCACTAGATATAACTAAATACATTCACTCCCGCTTAAGTTGAAGTGTACATATCTTTAAGCTTCACCTTGTCACATAATAACACGTCTTTTCTTGGCAAGAGCGTTGGGGAGGATGTCTACAAGTATCTCAGAGGAAACATGAGGTGTACTAATCTTTCCTTCGATAACAACATTCCACAGAATGTGACAATCGACTTCAATTGCTTTGTTCGCTTATGTAACATAAGGTTGGAGGCTATGTGGCAGATATATTGTTGCAATACAAAAGGATTGGTGCAGGTATCCCAAGATCATTCAAGAAACATACCACCCTCATAATCTTGCATGTTGCGTGTGCCATTACTCTATGCTCTGCCTCCGCAATGGATTTAGCAACCAGAACTTGCTTTGCCATGACACTAGGTTCCCACCATGGAAAGAGATATCTCGGTATATCAATAATATATCCATATCCCCAAAATGACTCATATTGATATCACAGGAATATCATTTTTCCAGGATATGGGCGATATACCATCCATATCAGTGGGTCTTAATAGATATCCCTAAATATCGAGGTGGTTGATAGGGATCTTGTGAAAACATCTTTCGAGCCAAGGTGTGTTAAGCTTCGGGATCAAAGAATGATACGTAAGAGACCAAACTTAGCAACCGGTGAGTTGGCTCCTGCTTATCATTGTAATCCACCTTCAAACTTCGGATAGAAACCCAAAGGCTCAGATGGTCTACAGGGAGGAGATGATTAAAGACATTATATTAAGGAGCTCAACCGATGGAAGTGCTTTCTATCTAAATGAATATCCCATAAATCAAGAACATGTTGTAGTATGTCCTTGATATTGTTGTGTCCATTGAATTGTTCTTAAGTTCAAAGTTCTATTCGCTTTGATTTGCAATTTTTTAGACTCTTCTCAAGTATCTAGCCCTTCCCCTTCTTGAATCTCTTCCAATTCTCCACTTTCTCTATTATTTAAGGTTTTATTATCCCTTCATCTCTATTCTTTTTATATGATTTTATTTTGTTTACTTACTAATCAACCTTTAACAAACATGTGAACAATGCTTAGCTCATGTTTATACTTATGTTGACTATTCTAATAAGTCATATGTGTAACTAATCTATGCTTACATTTTTTTTTTTAGCTTGCCATCACTCATCAACTCATACTATATATGAAAATTATGCTAATACTTAGCTCATATTTAATCTTGTATGCCACTTTTTTCATGTTTTCTCTATCTATCATTGATCTCATAAATAATATACTTCAAATCTTGCGTAGCTCATGATCATTATGTCTAGTTATCATGTTTTCATGATCTTTCTTACTAATGAACTATTAATACTCCTTGTTTATTATGATCATTAGAAGTTTAGTTGTCAACTTTTGACTATCTTCATTTTATAGTGAGTTCTTATACTTATGAGATTATTACCATGTCTTTTATTATTCCGTTTGAATGCTATGAATGTAATGTACTGCTATTGGCATTTAAAAGTTAGTTCTGATCTTTATAGACATTTCATCATGGTATAGTAATAATTAAATCATAATTTTATATACTATCAATAAAATAATAATTTTACAAAATCTGTGCCATTTTCAACCATTTTGAACCAATTCTGGGCTATCGACAATATATTAGCAATATATCTCCGATATGTCCCCTTTTTAACTTTTGATATGGTATTGATATTGACATCTGAAACCTTGGTTTCCACTAAGGAAAACTACATGCCTTGTGGTTGATCTTCTATCATCAATATCTTCGACATAATCCATATCTGAGTAAGCAACCATGTCAAGGGAGCTATGATCTTTGTAATGTAGTCCTTTTTCCCAAGCTTTGTATCTTAATATGAGACACACATCACACTCGTTTATGTATGTCGGCATCCCTGCATACTAACTACAAAACTGATATCTAGGCAAGTCACTGTCAAGTAAAAAAGCTTCCAATCGTAATTTTGTATTGCATGACATCCTCAAATGGAAGGTCCTCAAGTAGCATGGCCTTCTTTTGCGGCTTAGTAGGCACCCCAGATGGCTTGGCTCCCAATAATCTTGCCTCTAGAATTTGCAAGGTATACTTTCTCTATAATAATGACAAACTAGATGTTTGTTTAATTGCCTCAATTCCAAGAAAGTATCTCAAGTCTCCTTGTCTAACTACCTCAATACCAAGAAAGTACTTCAAGTCTCCAAGATCCTTCATAACAAATGTGGTACATAGGAACTCCGCTTGGTGTGTACCATCCTCATCGCTGCCTATTAAAACCATATCATCCACATAGACTGCTAGGATAACCACCTTCTGAGCCAGTCCCTTGATGAAAATAGAGTGATCAGAGGAGGATTGACTAAATCCAATTGTCTATACTTCTATACACAGCCTTTCAAACCATGCTCGGCTTTGCTTGAGGCATAGATAGTCTTCTTTAATCTACACATACCCTCCCCCGAGTCACATAGCCTAGTGGCTATTGCATATACACCTCCTCGGTAAGATTTCCATACAAAAAGCATTTTTAATATTTAACTGATAAAAGGTCTAAAGGTAGTTTTATTGCCATAAATAGAAGGATACGAATGGAGACTCATGCCGCTGGGGAAAAGGTCTCAAGATAATCAACCCTAATGTCTATGTGAATCCTTTGGCCATGAATCGTGCCTTCAATTGATTCACTGAACCATCTGCGAGATATTTGACGGTATAGACCCATTTGCACTCAACAAAGGTTGCACCTAGAGGAAATGAAACTAATTCCCACATGCCATGTGAAATCAAGGTAGTCATCTCTTTAACCATGGCTACTTTCCAATGTGAATCGTGTAAGGCCACAACGTAGTCTTTAGGTAATATAGTACTGGTAAGAACCGTGGCATAGTGTTGTACATTACTCTGCAAATCTGTTGTAATCGTGTAGCTAGAGATGGGATGCAAAGTGCACGATCTACTAGGCTTCGTAAGTGCAATAGGCCTATCATCCACATCATGTTGAATAATTGGCGATGATCCTTGTATTGGACGATCCTCTGTAGACTCTAGCGCAGTGGGTAGACCTACTCTATGATAAACCTGTGTCTCTCGGGGGCAAGATAAATGCTAGCACCTTCAGAGAAGGAACTTTCTCAAAGAACGTTTGTTAGTGTAGCATTCTTTTATTATTGTCTCTGTATTGTTTTTCCTATTTATGTTTCCACTTAGACTTATGTTGCAATTTACCCTTTCACCTCTATATAAAGATGTGTTAGGTTTCAAGTTTATTAGATTCTTTTGTTATTTCCGACTTGGTATCAAAGCGGCGATCCTATAGATCGATGCTCCGGTATCCCACCTGCATAAGCCTCCATACAAATCCACCTTATCTCATTCTCTCTTCCTCGTTGGATCGCAACTGAATCGCAAGCGGAGAGGGGCAAGCCGGTATAGCAAATCAATCCCCAGTTTGCAAACCGGTGTCGCCCCACTGCATCGGCCAACCGACACCACCGCTCACTGATTGCCGCCATCGCCTTGCCTAATCGGGCACTGTAGGCCATCTGCCACCCTATCGGCGACCACAGACTAGTGTTGGGTGGTCCTGTAGTGGCCCACCGCCGCCGGTTGTGAGGTGGTGGTGATTGGTGGGGTTCTCTCTTCCAGCACCCTTAGAGGTGCTGTTAAGGGTTTTCCACGTACCTTAGTATGCGCTAAATCCACATCTAAGGGGCTATTGTGGCTATTGAGATGATCTCTAAAGTTTCTAGATCTTAGATTTCATGTTTAAGAAGTCACATTTTCTCTGATTTCAAAATTTTTCATATTTAAATATAAGTTTTAGATATCTCTTGATGGCGTATTGTGATCATCCTAAGGCACAATGGTATCCTCTAGAAGTTCTGATGTGACATCGGCTACTGCTATGGACGTTGGGAGTTACAAGATCTTTTCTTTGTTCTATTGCCAAGTTGAACAAGACCAATTATGCCAGATGGTCTCAGACGTTCCTATGACAGTAGACGGGCATGATAAGGAGCACATTCTGATGAAGGGTGAGCCACAGAATATGACAGGGAAATATGCCACTTGGAAGAAAGATAGTGGCATGGTCAGAGCATGGATCATGAACTCGATAGAGCCCTAGATCGGAGATGATATCATGTATTACAAGATGACCAAGGAGATGTGAGATTCTCTTCGTGACACCTATTCACACGAAAAGAATTTCAGTAAGGTGTTTGAGATTCATAATGCTATTGGTGGTCTCAAGCAGGAGGGCCAATCACTGTCTCAGTACTATGCTACTCTGAAGGGGCTCCTGGAGAAGTACAATGCCTGCCATCTAGTCTACACATGTGACATTCAGAGGTCAAACATGAAGAAGTTTATGGTTCTTCAGTTCCTAGATGGTTTTAGACCAAACTGAGGTTGCCAAGTCCCAAATCTTGACTGTTACTAAGCTTCCATTTCTGGAGGAAGCATATAGTCGAGTGAGTAGGGTGGTTGTTAAACCACCTATACCCAATGTTGGACAGACTTCGACCTTGGTGGCTACTGGAGGACATGGTGGATGTGGTGCCTCATCTATTAGGGTGAGAGGCCGTAGTTGGTGCATGTCTGGCAGACCCCGAACCATATGTTCTCACTGTGGCAAGGTTGGACACTTAGAGGCTACCTATTGGTCCAAGCATGGTAGACCTCCTATGGCAAACCAAGCTATCTCTTCTGAGGAAACAAGCGATACTATGTCACGTGCTGACTATGATGCAATGGCTTAACATCTTGTCCAGTTGACTCAGGAGCTTGCTACCACCACTGATACTGCTGCATTGGCCTCCTCAAGTATAGCTTCTACCTCTACATCTAGTAGTGCTGTTTCTGATGGTACTTTGTGGCTGGTAGATTCTCAGTGGTGATTAGACTTGTTTCAGACATATTCAGATTGTTCCTCTTGGTACAACTGTTCAAGTGGTTGATGACAGACATTCCAAAGTTGATGGCAAAGGAGATGTGACATTGACTCCCTCACTGAAATTGCCTGATGTTCTTTTTGTTTCTGATTTCCCTATTAGACTTCTCTGTTAACAGAATTACAAAAGACTTACATTGTTGTGCCATTTTTTATGAATTGGGTTGTCTTTCAAGACAAACCGATGAGGAGGACGATTGGTGGCAAACATTAGGAGGGGTGTATTGCCTAATCCAGACTCCTTTTGCTACTATGTGCCAAGCTGAGATTGCCTTTAGTGCTAGCACAACTCTTCACTGGCATCCTTGAATTGGACACCAATCTCTAGATAGGCTACAACACGTCATCCCTCACATTTCGCCTATTGCCGAAATTTTGTGTTACTTATCAGCTAGGAAAGCATCACAAAGATAGTTTCCCTTCTAGTTCATCTCAGAGTTCTACTGCTATTTTTTATTTATTGCATATGGATGTATGGGGTCCAAGTGAAGGTTAAGGTAGACTGGGTCACCGTTTCTATCTGCTTATTGTGGATAATTTTTCCAGAATGTCATGGTTATTTTTATCAAAGAATAAACCTGAGGTTGGATCTGCTATTGAGACATTCATTTTGCAAATAAAGACTCAATTCTCTACTATTATAAAGATCGTGCGCTCTGACAATGTCTTAGAACTTTGCACAACAAAGCTAACATCGTTTTACAGGTCTCTTGGGATCATTTATCAGACATCTTGAACCCATACATCACAACAGATGGGGTAGTAGAGGAAAACATCGCTATTTGTTGGATGTAGCTAGGGCGTTGCTTATTCACCACCATAACATGTCACAGATTTATAGGGGAGATGCAGTGTTAACTACATGTTACTTGATTAATAGGTTACTCAACTCAGCAATTGACGAGCAAGTTCCATGACATGTTCTTCACCATGATAGGGATTTGTTTCAGGTGCCACCTTGGGTATTTGACTATGTAGCCTTTGTTCATGTTTTAGGACCTGGCAGGGATAAACTAGTACCAAAGGCAGTAAAGTGTATCTTTCTAGGATACAGTAGCACCCACAAAGGATACAGGTGTTATGACCCTTGGGGCAAAAAATATTATGTGAGTGCTGATGTCACGTTTCATAAGTTTGTGCTTTATTTCTCTACTAATGGTCATCAATTGTCATTTGAGGGAGATTCTGCTCCTATGCTAGTGCCACCAATTCCTTTGGAGCAGGTTCCCATTACTCATAGAGAGGATGCCATTGCTACAGAGACCACTACTAAGTAGGAGTCAAAGATTACTCATATATAAAGACTTCCTATTACATACAGATAGCATGCATGGCGTCAAACACACCCACCCCTTACCTCAGTCACCTGTCTCCTCCCCTAGTCAGGTATGTATTGATACTGACGTGAGTTGTTTTAGTGGTGGTTGTGCAGGTACTTCTAGTGATTCTACTACTATTGAGGAGAAGGCTCGACCTATTTCTATTACTGAGTCTATAGTGGAGGATCTTGACGTTCTAATTACTGTTAGGAAGGCCCCTCATAGTTGTGGACATTATCATATAGCTAGAATAGTGGCTACTAATAACCGTGGGAGATCGTTTGCTATGTTCACTACTACCCTCTCTGCAACACTGATTCCCACTTCCTAGCAGCAAGCCTTGCTTGATCTACAGTGGCGTCAGGCCATAGAGGAGATGGCTGCCTTACACCCTAGAGGGATGTGGGAGCTTGCAGATCTGCCCAGACATGCCAAGACAATGAGATGCCGTTGGGTTTTTTCCCTCAAGTACAATCCAAATGCCACCATATCTCTCTAGAAGGCGAGATTAGTAGCAAAGGGATTCACCCAAACATATAGGGTGGATTTTTTTGATACCTTCTCTCCTGTAGCACAGCTCCCTACTATTCGTATTCTATCATCTGTAGCTGCACACTATGACTGGCCACTTCATCAGCTGGATGTAAGAATGCCTTTCACTATAGCGACCTTCAAGAGAAGGCCTACATGCAACAGCCTCTGAGGTTTAAGACTCAGGAGGAGTATGTATGTAGACTGAGGAAGGCCATTTATGGCCTGAAGCAAAGCTCGAGGGCTTGGTTCTAGAGACTCTCAAAAGAGGTGCAGACCATGGGACTTGTGAGGTCTTCTATTGATCATTCACTCTTTTATCAAGAAGAGCACAGGGGGAGTTCTTGCACTCGTTATCTATGTTGATGATGTTATTTTTACTGGAGATGACACTGCTGGGATAGCTGAGGTGAAGAAGTTTGTTGAGGCTTTTATGATGAAGGATTTGGGTGAACTCAGATATTTCTTAGGCATTGAGGTGGTATGTAGTAAAGATGGCATTGTCCTAAGTCAGTGTAAGTATGCTCTTCATGTACTGTAAGAGACAGGGATGTTGGGATCTAAACCTACCAATATACCAATGAATCCCAGAGGGCATCTCTATAATACAAAGTCTCAGCTTATAAACAGTAGATCTTATATGCAATTAGTTGGTAAGCTATTATATCTTACTATTACACGTCATGATCTCTCCCTTACAGTGGGAAAACTTGGTCAATTTATAAACAAACCAACCAAGCAATATTGAGATGCTGCAATACAGGTGCTTAGATATGTGAAGAAAGCACCAGGTAGAGTTATTCTATTCTAGAAGGGTGCATCTATGAGTATTATTGGCTATCTGGATGCTGATTATGTAGGGTGCATGGTAGACAAAGTCCACGACTAGTTTCTATACCTGTGGCAAGCAATCTTGTGACCTGGAAGAGAAAGAAGCAACAGGTGGTGTCCAGGTCAAGTGCAAAGTCAAAGTTCCAAGCTATGGCACAGACTGCTGCAGAGATGATCTAAGTTAGATCAGTATGCAAGATTTGCATGTACAGGTGGAGGGATCAATAGAGATGAGGTGTGATAACCATGCTGCTACCTATATTGCAAACGACCCAATGTTCCACGAACATACAAAACATGTTGAGGTTGATTGGCATGACACCAGAGACTTGATACAGCGTAGGATTATCTACGCTGCCTCAGTTGCTTTTGAAGATCAAAATGCGGACATATTCCTGAAGTCGCTTTCTAGATCCACATTTGATATATCTTATTCCAATATGAGCATTATTGATATATACGCTCTAGCTTGAAGGGGAGTGTTAGTGTAGCACTCTTTTATTATTGTCTCTATACTATTTTTCCAATTTATGTTTCCACCTGGACTTATGTTGCAATTTACCCTTTCAACTTTCTCTATGTAAAGAGATGTTAGGGTTTCAAGTTGAATAGATTCTTTTGTTATTTCCACCTGTCCAGGTGGAGAGATCAATGGAGATGAGGTGTGATAACCATGCTGCTACCTATATTGCAAACAACCTGATGTTCCATGAACATACAAAACATGTTGAAGTTGATTGGCATGACACCAGAGACTTAATACAACGTAGGATTATCTACGCTGCCTCAGTTACTTCTGAAGATCAAAATGCGAACATATTCCCGAAGTCGCTTCCTAGATCCACATTTGATATATGTTGTTTCAATCTGAGCATTATTGATATATATGCTCTAGCTTGAGGGGGAGTGTTAGTATAGCACTCTTTTATCATTGTCTCTATACTATTTTTCCTATTTATGTTTGCACCTGGACTTATGTTGCAATTTACCCTTTCACCTTTCTCTATGTAAAGAGGTGTTAGGGTTTCAAGTTGAATAGATTCTTTTGTTATTTCCACCTAGGTTACATCTGCAATCACAATATTATACCTCTTGTACACGAGATCATACCATTTATACCGGTTGAAAAATATGATATGCAGAAGCAAATCAACAAAATATCATAGTATAAACAAGAAATAACACTTGGTTTATGTAGAAACCCCACTCATAAGCAAGGAGAAACCTATAAGAGAAGGCTTTGATAAGGCGAGTTTCTATATTGATCTTCTCAAAGAATAAATAGAGGGGTACATGCCTCTTTATAGCCATTATACACTCCATAATCCTATAATAGATGATGTAGGGCTAAAGTAACTACATATACTCCAACAGTCCCTCTCAAGTTGGAGCACACAATGCTTAGCCTGTACGACACAGAAATCTCATTCTACACAATAGAATAAAAACTCACTATAGTTCATGCTTGTAGGCGGGTGTGCTAATGACAAGGTTGGAGCTGGTGGACGAACTGCTGTAACTGGCTCTGATAAGGGCCTCCCCTCTAGAGACCTCAACTAGTGCTTGTAGCTTCTCATTCAGTATCCTTGTCATAGGCCTTCCTCCGAAGACCTCGAAACTGGATCTCCCCTCTAGAGTCCACGAAACTAGATCTCCCACATAGAAACCTGACATGAGCCCTTTATCTGAGGATCTCGAAACTGGATCTCCCTCCTGAAGACCTCGAAACTCTAAACCTCCCAGACTTGTAATTTCTCATGTTGTGACCTCACATAAAGGGACTCTTAAACGGAGGATGACTATAAGAGGATCCACACTCCCATGTTCTCCCACTCATATGATAGAAGAAAAAAACATAGAGAAGAATAACAAGAGAAGAGCTTCTTCCCCTCTTATCTTAAAACTCATCATTTTCTTTTTTCTTTTTGTTTTACCATTTTTCCTTCCTTTTTATTTTTTTATATTTTTCTTCTCTTTTTTTTCCTTTCTATTTTTCCTTTTTCTCTCCCCTTTTTTTCTCCATATATTCATCTCCCTTTTTTTTTTACTCTGACTCAAATTGTAGACTTAGTTGATTTATTTTAGTTTTTACATTTCTTTGAAAGGTATGCAGTACACCTTTTGTCTTTCATTAGGTTATATTGCTATTTACCATTTTGCTCTATATAAAGAGAGGTATGAGTTATCATAATAAACTGAGTCTTTCATTTCTTCCCACATGGTATGAAAGAAGTGACCTAGCTGGTGCCCTAAATATTCCACCGAAATAAGCTGTTGACACTCGCCACCTTAACCCTAGCAACGTCGTCGACAGCCTTCATTGCCGCCGCCACCTCTCCACAGCGCAGTCACATCCACCAGGCTAAGCGAGGAGGCAACAGGGCTTCCTCAGCCTACTGCTGTGTCGCCAAGGGTGGCGCAACCCCTCCATCCCTGCAATCACTAATAACTACCGGTGCGGGGGTTGCGCCACCGTTATAGGCTGTTGCGGTGCCGCTACCTTTCCTGAGCACTGCCACAGTTGCCATTGGAGCCCGCTGCAGGAGTTGCGATGCCTCTTACCTCCACTGACCGGTAGGGGTGCCTACAGGTACTCTCCTCCCTCCATTTGACCTCCTTGTGGGGTTCTAATAGGGAGAGGCGATCCATTCTTACTAGATCTCATCTAAAGAAGGGTCACTACGCCATTCAAGTTGTGATTCATGATCTAAAAAGCCAGTTTCTGACCATGTTTTAGCAATTTCAGATCTAATTTTTGCTTTAGTTGGCTATGTTTTCATGTAGTGGGTGACAGGGGATTGCAAGATGGCATCCTCGAATTCTATTAGTTTCAGTTCGTCCGAAATCGCATCGGATACTTCTACGGACATCAGGGAATATAACAGTCCATTTTTTGATCCAATGATCAAGTTGGATGAGACTAATTATCCACGATGGTCCCAGATGTTCTTGATGACCGTTAGGGATCATGGGAAGGAGCATATATTGACTTAGCCTGAGCTCATCGATAAAACAAGAATCAATGATTCATGGGATTGTGATAATGCAATGGTCTGTGCCTGGATGATGAACTCAGTGATACTCAGGACAGGCATGAGATTATGTACTATCCCACTACAAAGAAGATGTGGGATTCTCTTTGTAAGACATACTCATGAGAAGAATTCTGCTCGGGTCTTCCAGATTTATCATGAGCTTTTTCACCTTTATCAGAATGGGAAGACATTGGCACAATATTATTCTTAGGTCAAGGGATTATTGGAGCAACATAACTCCTATAGACCTAGTTGCACATGCTCCTCTTGGCATGCCTTCAAGAGAGAACTTGCAATTTTCTTGTTTCTGCCTAGTTTGGAGCCAGAGTATGCAGTTGCACGAGATCAGATAATGACGATGACTGACTTGTCTACTCTTGAAGAGACATACAGTAGACTTAGCATGATTACTATTCATGTTGCTTCTACTAAGACAACTGGCCAGACAACTGCATTGCTTGCTTCTCATGGTTCTTGGAGAGGAGTGCCTACCCATGGTCGTGGCCGTGGACAAGGTTCAGAAGAACGTCCCAAGCCACCGTGCACTTATTGTGGCTGACTGGGTCATACCAAGGCCATACGCTAGCAAAAGTATGGGAGGTCAGTTACTACTCACCAAACGACATAGACCACCTATACCTGATACCGTGGCCAGAGCAGAGTTGAGGAGCTATTACAGAAGTTCAGTCACCTTTCCCAGCCTACTCTCTAAAGACAACAGTAGTTGCCTCCATGTCCAGTATCATTGATGCTTATTCATTGTCTGCACTTAGTACCAGAGATTGGTTGGTGATTTAGGAGCCTCACAGCAGTTATGTTGTACTTCGGATGCCTTTTTCGACTTGAGATTTGTCCCCACAGGCAGGACAGTGCAGGAAAATGGTAAATTGTCACAGTTTGCGGGAAAGGGGGGAGTATCCCTTCTACTTTACAGTTGTTGAATGTTTTTTATTTTCCCAATTTTCCACTATCTTCTCTCTGTTAGTCGTATTACCAGAAAGCTTAATTGCAAAGCAATTTTTGGTGCAAACTGTTGTGTCTTGCAGGATCGACTAACAGGGAGGACATGCGGAAGTAGGGGTGTATCGTCTAAGTCGTCGTCCCATTACTACTGTTGTTTCTGTGAGTCAAGGGGAGATTGCTTTAGCCACTAGATCTCCCATCCGTGGCATCTTCACCTTGGCCTTCTTGTGGAGAGACTTAGACGTGTTCTACCCCACATACCTGCTAGAACCACCATCACTTGCGATGCTTGCCAGCTTGGCAAACACCACTATGCTAGTTTTCCCATTTCTACTCATATTAGGTCTTCTGTTTTGATTTTGTCCCTATAGATGTGTGGGGTCCAAGTCGAGTTCTTGACTATCTTGGACATCGTACTTTCTTGTTCTTATTAATGATTTCTCCTTTGTTAAGTAGTTATTCTTGATGAAAAATAAATCTAATTTTGGAACTTGTTGAGAAGAAAAGAATGTCTTATTCTAAATGAGAAACCATAACCTTTCTTTTATGTTAGAGAAGTTTGAAAAAATTACAAAGATACCCCAAATAATATAAATAGTAAAGAAAGTCCCTTGGCTCAACACACTCTCTCAAGTTAAGGCGTAGATGTCTACAAGATCCAACTTGTCGCACAAGAAGTCAAGACACTTCTTTAGAGCCTTGGTAACTATATTAGCCAGCTGAAGCTCTGAGAAGACATATGAAGTACTAATCCTGCCATTAAGAACAGCATCACGAACAAAATGGTAGTCAACCCCGATATGTTTGGTCCTCATGAAACACTAGATTAGAGGCAATATAAGTGGAAAATTTATTGTCACAGAGAAGTGGAACAGGTAGAGTAGTCTGGACACCAAGATCTTGCAAGAAGGAAACAATCCACATAATCTCACATGCAACCTATCCCATGGCTCTATACTCTACCTCAGCACTCGAACGGGCCACAACATCCTGCTTCTTGCTCCTATAGGAGACAAGATTCCCCACAAGATAGACTACAAAGCCTGAGGTAGAGCGTCGATCATCCATAGATCTAGCATAATCAGCATCAGTGTAAGCAAGTATATCTAAGTTGCCACCATCTCTATAATATAGGCCTCTACGTGGTGTCCCCCTTGAGGTACCTCAGAATGAGGCAAACCTTATGCCAGTGGCTGTAACGTGGAGCCTGCATGTGCTAGCTAGCTCTGCTCACTACAAATTGATAACAGGCCTTGTGATGGTAAGATAGAGTAAGTGATCCACTGTACTACAATAACAAGTAACGTCCTCGTACAATGGATCCTCTACATTAGAAGGACGTCTAGGGGATGGCTCCAAAGGTATACCAGAGGGCTTAGTCTCGACCAAACCTGCCTCCTAAAGAATCTAAAGTGTATACTGCCTCTGTGATAATGACAAACCCAACCCATGTCGTACAGCCTCAATCCCGAGGAAGTATCCTAACTCTCCTAAGTCCTTGGTAACAAAGGTAAACTGCAAGAAGGACTTGGTCTGGGCAATCTCATTCTCATCATCACCAGTAAGAATCATATCATCCACATACACAACTAAAATAACAAACAAGTATGCCCTATATACTTAGTCTTCCTGATGAAGACAGGGTGGTCAGAAGTAGAGCGTTGGAACCCAATATTCCCAATCTCTGTACTAAACCTTTCAAATCAGGCACGAGGACCCTGCTTCAATCCATATTTCGCCTTTCTCAAATGGCAAACATGCTCCCCCTCACTGTTGTAACCTGGTGGCTACCTCATGTACACCTTCTCAGATAAATCACCATACAAAAAGGCATTTTTAATATCAAGCTGATATAGAAGCCATTTCCTAATCGTAGCACCAGAAATGATAATTTTAACAAACGTAATACGAGCTACAGGAGAAAATGTCTCAAAGTAATTTACCCCATATGTCTAAATAAAGCTTTTGGCAACAAGACTGGCCTTATACTTATCCACTGTCCCATCAAGCATATACTTGATGGTGTAGACCCATCTGTAATCCACCACAGTAGCATCATCAGGACATGATACTAGCTCCCAAGTCTATCATGACTGTAAGGGTTGTATCTCCTTGTCCATCGCAGCCTGCCACCTTATCACAGGAGGCCTGAGCAAAATCCCTGGGAAGAACAGAAGTAGTAATGGCTGAAGAAACTGACAAATGTCATCCTCAAGAAGAGCAACACCTATGTACTGAGAGAGAGGATGGAGTGTGCATGCTCAACTGGGTTTCCTCAGAGGTAACTGCTCCTCTATGTCTGAACTACTCTCATCTGCCAAATCAGAACAAGTATGTGACCTCTGGTGGTAAACCTAAGTCTCTTTTAGGGTAGCTTGTATAGACGTTCCCTCCTCCGAGAAGGAATCTTCTCAAAGAAGATAACATCTGCAGTGACAACAACTCCTGCAACTTGGGTCATAAAACCTATACCCTTTCTGGGTTTTGAAGTACCCAAGAAAGATGCATTTGATTACCCTAAGAGAGAACTTGCCCTGATTGCCATATGCCTGGACAAAACAAGTACATCCAAACACCCTCAAGGGTAGAGCAAAGGGCCTGTCACAATCTAGATGAATCACCTGGAAAGGAATCTGTCCTCAAATAACTGACGAAGGTACTTGATTAATCAGGTAGGCTGCAGTGAGTATAGCATCTCCCTAGAATTGCTTAAGAACTTTCATATGGATCATCAGGGTCCTAGCATTGTCCAGAAGATGTAGAAGCTTGCGCTTAGCCACACCATTCTGCTGGGATGTGTGAGCACATGACATTTGGTAAATAATGCCTCAGGAAGAAAAGACTCTGCACATCTCGCTGCATAAAATCCAAGGCATTATCACTATGAAAAACTCGAACTGTACCATCATACTAAGTCTGAACCTCTGCTAAGAATTGCTGAATAACCTAGGGAATCTCTACATGATTCTTCAACAAGAAAACCCAAGTAAGGCAGCCATGATCATCCACAATCACGGTGTAATATCGGTGTCCTGGCGTAAGCACTTTGGATGGCCCCCACACATCATAGTGCACTAAGGCGAAGGGAACAATACTCACTCCAGCATCCCTTTGTGGATAGGTACTCCTGTGGTGTTTCCCAAGCTGACAATTCTTGCGATGTAACGTCAGAGAATCTGGCAAACTAAGATACATTTGTCGCATCTTCTCGAGCAAGGGGTGCCCAAGTCTCCTATGCCATAGCCATGGGTCAGATGCTATGGACGCTACTCCTGCAAACAAAGTAGGTGTGTCAAGGTAATACAGTCCGTCTCGCTTTATACCCCCACCTATAATATCTCATGTCTATCTATCCTAGAAATAGCAATGGCCCCATCTACCACAACATGGAACCCAAGATCCCTACAAATGCAACTCACAGATAGTAGATTCATCGGGAATTCAGGAGTATAGTGAACATCTCTTATCTGCATCTTCGGGGAGGCATGTACACGGCCTACAACTGCGATGGGTGATGTGGCTCCATTGGCCACCCTAACATCTTTGATCCCTCACGAAGTTTTGGGATTCATAAGACGTTTCACATCTCCTGTAAGGTGGATAGAAGCCCCGGAGTCAATTATCCACCTTCCTTCGATCCTCTTCTTCTTCATGTCTCCTTGGGTTGCAAATGCAAACCCTTTCAAGTTTGAAACATAACTTCTTGGTGCATGGCTCCCATCTTCAATGCACGAGAGAAGACTCATCGCGCTTAAGGAAACAACCTTTGTCACCAATGGCGAGAGAAGACTCATCACCACTTAGGAAGCGTGATATAACTTCATCACGTGAGAAACTACATATCAGATGGCCCGATGGAGCCACTGATAGACCTTCCACAAGTGTATTGATGCCCGATGGGTGGTTGGTGATCCTGTTGGCCACACATAGAAGGTCGTTGACCTTCCCATCGTAATCGACGATTTGCTGCACACCTCCGACAAGGTTGCTAGCCCCTTGCTGGAAAATAGAGGCAACCTTGAGGCCAACAACAGGGGCAGCGGCGACAGCGTGAGTGTTGTCACTCCCGCTGGAAATGCTCCCCCTGTCCTTGCTCCTTGCCATCCTTCGGATCATTGATTAAATCACCACAATATTGTCGATTCAATCAGGTGGAATATTTGGTGGAATATCGGAGCACTACCTAGGATCGTTGCTCTAATACTATGTTGAGAAGAATGCCTTATTCAAAATGAGAAACCCTAGCCACTTTTTTATATTAGAGAGGTTTGGAAAAATTACAAAGACACCCAAAAAGTAAAATAAATAGTAAAAAAAGTCCCTAAACTCAATAGAACTATTATTTAGAATTTTGTTATGGAAATAAAGATTCAATTTTCTGTCACTATTAAAATATTTTGTTCTGATGATGCTTTAGAGTTTCATACCTTGCTTGTTGCAGTTTTTTCATAGTATGAGATTGTTCACCTAACCACTTGTGCCCATACCTCTCAGTAGAATAGAGTTGCTGAGAGAAAGCATAAGCACCTTTAAGATGTTGCATGCACCCTTCTTATCCACAATATTGTGCCTAATTTATATTGGGGGGATGCTATTCTTACAGCCTGTATCTTGATCATTAGAATGCCGAACTTTGTCATTCATGAGAAAATCCCATGGCCAGTTCTATATCCTAGTCATCCTTTATTTTCTGTTATCCCTCATATTTTTGGGTGTATTGCATTTGCTCATTATTTGACTCTTGAACAGGATAAGCACCACAGGCTGTCAATTGTGTTTTCTTAGGTTATTCTAGAACCCAAAAAGATACCGATGCTTTGATCCACTTAATTCCTGGCATTATGTTTCTACATATGTGACATTTCATAAGTCTATATCGTATTTTTCTTCTACCAGTTGAGACTTGTTTCCTGTGACTAATGGGCTCCTATGCCTATTCCACCAATTCCTTTTGGTGCGATACCTGTGGATGAGCGTCCTACTCCTACTAGTAAGAAGGAACGGTTTAATGATCCTATTGTTACATATCAAAGGCCACATACTACTTTCCAGATGCCTCCTCCCACGCCTCCAGCCTCCCCACATCAGGTGGGCATACGATCTTTAGACACTAATGCTTTGGTGCCTAGGATGATGTAGGGACAGATGAGGTACTTGCTGATGATGATCCACAAGTGGACAATGATCTTCCGATTGCTATTCGGAAGGCTCCCAAGTCATGTGCCAAGTACAATGTGGCAGGATATCTACATACAACTGACCTTGGTACAACATTTTCTGGGTTTCCTAAAGCCCTACTTATCACTACCGTGCTTGCCTCTTACCAAGAAGCCATGCTTCATTCAAAGTGGCATCAAGCCATGGAGGAGATGGCTGCACTTCAAAGCAGAGGCACGTGGGATCTTACACCACTTCTGCCAAGAGCCAGCCTTGTAGGGTGCAGATGGGTATTTGCACTTAAGTTTCATCTAGATACAAAGCACGGCTAATAGTAAAGGGGTTGGGTCACTACGTTGTTCAAGTTTTGATTCATGGTCTAAAAAGCTAGTTTCAGACCATGTTTTAGCGATTTCAGATCTGATTTTTGCTTTAGTTGACTCTGTTTTCATTTAGCGGGTGATAGGGGATTGCAAGATGGCAACCTCGAGTTCTTCTATTAGTTCCAGTTTGTATGAGACACAGGGGGAGTGTGTAGGATGAGGAAGGCTATATATAGACTCAAGCAAAGTCCACATGCATGGTTCTAGAAATTGTCTCAGGTGGTGGAGTCTAATAGCTTTTAGAGATCTTCTGCAAATCACTCCTTGTTTGTCAGGGAAACAGGGAAAGGTGTGGTAGTATTCCTAATTTATGTAGATGACTTAATTGCCATAGGGGACAACATAGATGGTATTGTGCATATTAAGGAACGATTGGCCAATCAATTTATTATGAAAGATTTGGGTCCATTATGATATTTTTTGGGAATAAAAGTTGCTCGTAGCAAGCAGTGCATAGTTCTATCTTAGAGAAAGTATGTACTAGATGTTCTGCAAGAGGCTGGGATGCTTGGGGCAAAGCCTGCGAATATATACCTATGGACCCAAAGGCACATCTTTATGATGCTGAGGCACCTTCTATGGATAGCAATCAGTACAGACAGCTTGTGGGAAAGCTATTTTACCTGACTATTACCAGACCAAACATGGCTTTTGTAGTTGAAAAACTGAGTCAATTTACGGCTACGCCTACGAAATAGCATTGGGATGCAACCATGATGGTTTTGAGATAAATTAAAAAGGCACTTGGACTTGGTCTTCTATTTACTTGAGGTACTGCCATGTCTGTAGTGGCATATTCTGATGTTAATTATGCAAGTTGTTTGGCGAATAGAAAATCTAGCACAAGATTTTGCACCTATGTAGCTGGCAAATTAGTGACTTGGAAAAGCAATAAATAGGTAGCTATTTCTAGGTTAAGTGAAAAATCAGAGTACAAGGCTATGACACAGATAGCTGTTGAACACATGTGGGTGAAGTCACTTTTGGGAGATTCACACATACAGATTACTGGTCCTATGGAATTAAGGTGCGATAATGTTGCTGCCACATATATCGCTAATAACCCAATGTTTCATGAAAGGACCAAACATGTTGCGGTGGATTGCTACTACATTAGAGATCACATTCAGAAAGGCTTCCTATATACAACCCCAGTTGCTACAGATGATCATACGACAGACATTTTTATCAAGTACTTCGTAAGTCTACTTTTGATTCTTGTTGTTCCAAGCTGAGCATGATAGATATATATGCTCCAATTTGAGGGGAAGTGTAGACTTATTTATTTTAGTTTTTACATTTATTTGTAAGGGAGTGTTGTACACCTTTTGGTTATTCCTTTTCCTCTCTTTGTATAAAGAGAGGTAAGGGCTCTCATAATAAACTGAACCTTTCATTTCTTCCCACACAAACCTCTTTCCTTTTTTCTCCTTTCTTCTTGCTTTATTCTCATTACATCATTTTTTTTAATTGAGAAGTGTAAAGGCCACAAGGGGTAAACAAAGGAAGGGCATAATTCACGAGATCTCTCCAGTGTCAGGCTCCTCTCCTCTAATGCCAAGTCACGATCTCGCATGAGATCATTGCCGTGATCCTTGCCAAAGTTTCTGCTGTGATCTTCGTCTTGTCACAATCCTCGCCACGATCTTCGCTGGAGATCGCTCCACTTGATCGCGATCGCAAGCGTGCTTCCTTTTCTTCTTCCTTTTCTTCATCCTTGCTGCTACCTTTGATCGCTAAGTGCCACCTCTTCGCTAGCTCCCCTGCTTCCTCCGGTAGGCAATGTAGTAGTAATAACACCACCAGCATCATTGTTGGTGGTGACTCGGAGCCCTCACACGCCGCCGTTGGGGTCCACTTGAGTTGTAACGGTGCTACTTGCTACCACCAAGTGCTCCATCACCAGCGAGGCTCCACATGGCACTGTAGTGTTACCTGGGCTTCCACGAGCCGCCAACACTCACCTGAGCACCGCCTAGGCTTCGCACCACCTTGTGCGCATGCCTCCATCGACAATCGATGTTGTCGCCATTACCGAGTGCACCACCACGCACGACGATGCATCGTGTGCTCCTTCACCTTTTTTGTGTTGTTGCTACATTAATAGTGGTTGTTGATTGGTCCACTTTGGTGGACGAATTAAGTAATTAAGCATAGAATATTTTTGGATCTATATGTTGTATATAGCTTGCATTAGGAACCAATTAGAGTTTAGAACTTTAGTTAGGTGCTTTACATTTTTTTGAATAATTACTTATATGATTTTGATTTTTTTCCTTTTTCCCTCTCTGTTACAAGATCACTGCAACGCCTGACAGTGGGAGTAATGGTGTGCCACCCTCGTGCGTGAGTGCACATGCCTTTGTCTTCATAAGGCATATGAGTGCTAGTGGGGAGGGGGGGTGGGTGGGGAAGCATTACAACCCACAACAGCGTAGTCAACCATCACCACGACCGCGATCCACCTCCCATCATAACTCCCACAGCGCTATCACCGCAAGTCTCAACTGCGCATCCCTACCACGGGCGTGCGTGGTGACAACACGTGCCGTCACCTTGAAGTGTTGCATCTCCACCATGCTTTTGTCTTCGTTTTCTTCTTTCTTTTTCTTTACATTCAACATGCACACCATTACCATCGCTCATAGCCACCACCGTCTAGTCTACCACCTCCGTCCACCTTCATCTCGACCACTGCCATCCACAACACCCCTACTCCCTTGCTTTTCCTCCATCTCCTCTTCTTCCTTCTCTCCTGTTTCACCCCCATGTGAACCCATCATAGCCACCACAAAAGAATAAGCAGAGCGGTACATGCCTTTTTATAGGCCACCACAGACTCCATAATCCCACAATAGATAATGTGGGACTAAACCAATTACACATACTCCAACAATATCCTTTTTTAGTATGGGAGTATCCCAAAAAGGCACACTTCACAGCCTCGAGCGGAGAACTTGTCATGGGCTCTAAGGCCTGAACAAAACATGTGCAACCAAATATGCAAAGCGACAAAACAAATGGCCTATTTAAATATGGATTTAGTAGTTGATAAGGTATCCCACCTCAAGGTACTGATGATGGCACTCTTGATAAGATAAGTTACCGTCTGGACAACACCACCCCAAAAGTGCTTTGGAACCTTCATGTACAGCTGAGTGTCATCCAATATCTAAGTAACAAAGTCTGCTTTACAACTCCATTCTGCAGTGACGTATAGCACATGACATCTGATGCAAGGTTCCTTTGCTGGTAAAAAAAGCCTGAAGATCTGTCTGCATGGATTCTAGTGCATTGTCACTTCTGAAGACTTGTATCGTAGTAGAATATCAAGTCTGTATCTCTGCAAAGTATCACTGCACAATCTGGAGAATCTTTGAGAGATTCTTCATTAAGAAGACCCAGGGACCTAGGTAGATCTACTGTAGTCATCGACACACCACAAAGTACCTGTGGCCTTCAACACTAGTGACATGTGCAAGTCCCTAGATGTCACAATGTACTAGATTGAAGGGAAAGGTGCCGATCCCTAATGTGAAACCGTACTACAATGAATTTTCCCTAATTGACATGGCTTGCAATTAAAGGCAGTATTCGATGGTAGGTTAAGGAACATTTGACACATCTTCCCCACATAGGGATGACCAAGCCGTTGATGCCATAGCAGGGGTCTGTTAAGATAGAAATTGCAGCTGTAAACTAAGATGGGATATCGAGGAAGTACAAGCCATCCTTCTCGATCCCACCACCAATGATCTCATTTGTTTATCCTGGAAGTAGCAATGTCTATCATCGAATATAACACATCGAAGATCTTTGCAAATGCTACTTACAAACAAGAGATTCATGGGAAACACTGGAGCACAAGGTATGTTAGAAAACTCTAATCTCGAAGATATCTTTACATCACCTACTGTGGTGATAGAAGTAGACTTGTTTGCTACCTTCACCCACTTCACACACCTTGACTTGGTAGGCATCTTCAAAGGGTAGAATCTCTAGTCAATGCTCCAGAGTTAATTATCCATTACCTAGCCACACCTTGCAGCATCAATCTTCAGTGAATCCATAGACACATAATCCATGTTCCTCCTGACAACACCATGATAGGTCCACTTTAGTTGACTAAATTTAAGTCTAAATACATATCATTAAGTTAAATATTTGATTTTAAAGCATGCATTGCATTGCTAAAATTAAATAAGCTTCTAATTTGATGTTCCTACATTTAGTTGTACTTTGCATGCATATGATTCGTTAATTAATGTGCAATCGTATATTGATATATTATTTATGTGGACATCTTTTTTTCAGGAATTGATTGAGGACCAAATGGGGAATGCCACCAGAACATCTTAGATTGGCAACGAGAAAATTTGGCAAGAGGTGTTCAAAGAAGGAAATTAAGAAAGGATTTCTTAAATCCTTTAATTGATCTTTTGAGGGGACGATTCTCTCTAAATCAACGAATGAAACACTTTCCTTTTCTATTCTCTCGTTCATCGAAGGCACATGGCTCTCTTAAAACACACATGCAGAGACACGGGGGGAACGGCCCCTGTCTTCCACCATTTTGCATGCGCCCCTAACGCCTCTCCTCTCAAGCCCTCATGTTCAGTGAGATTAACGAAGAATAATACCAAACATGTTCAGTTCCAAAAAAAGAAAAGAATTCTCGATGATTTAAGTTTAGGAGTGACTTGAAAACACAAGTTGATTAGATGAGTTCCCACCGCAAAGAGTAAATACTCCCCTTGAAGATGCATTATAGCATATCGTCTCCTCAACGCTTGTCTCCTAGGATATCTAAATATTCTACCGAGGGCATGTAAGCACCTTGTGTTGGCTTAGGTGCCATGGGCGACATTATCCCGAAATGTCGATTGGTAAGGTTTGGATTTAGCTACAGAATGCCATGGGTAGCACTATCACTAAGTGTCGATCGCCAAGGTTCCAGGGGTTGCCATGGGTTGTGCTATCCCGAAGCATCGATTGCTAGAGACCCTTCGAGGATTAATGATGGGAACGACGAATTTGATAACAGACCATGTTGAGGGTCAATCCAATGTTAGATTTAGGGGAATCATAAAAAAAATTACAAAGAAGAGAAAATCACAAGAAATTATCTACTCAAAAATACACTGGCAAGTTGAACCTGGACCTTGTTGCATGAACGCACAGGTACTTTAACCGCTAGGGTCAACGAACCTCTAGGCACATTCTGGGGCTTTGGAAACCTTTGTTGTAGACCTAAGGCTGAGGCTGGCCAGTTTGTATCTTAGCTAGTACTTGAGTACCTTTAGGTCTAAAGTTGGTATTTTGATCTAGTCTCTGGAGATGCAGCACGATAAGGCATCATAACAATAAAATCCAACTTACAAACCTATTCTGATCCATATGATTTTGCTCGGGACTAGCAAAACTTAGAAGCATGGTTGTATTTGATAGATCTACTTTAGTGGATTAAATTTAAGCCTAAGTACGTTATCATTAAATTAAGTATTTAATTTTAAACATACATTGCATTGATAAAATTACATAAGCTTGTAATTTGATGTTCCTATATTTAGTTGATGTACTTTGCATGCATATGATTCGTTAATTAATGCGCAATCATATATTAATATATTATTTACGTGGACATCTTTTTTTCAGGAATTGATTAAGGACCAAATGGGGAATGCCACCTCAACATCTTAGATTGGCAATGAGAAAATTTGGCAAGAAATGTTCAAAGAAGGAAGTTGAGAGAGGATTTCTTAAATCCTTTAATTGGTCTTTTGAGTGGACAATTCTCTCTAAATCAACGAACGAAACACCTGCCTTTTCTGTTCTCAACCATCGAAGGCACATGGCTCTCTAAAAACACACATGTAGAGACATGGGGGGAAGACCCCTTTCTTCCACCATTTTGCATGCACCCCTGACCCCTCTCTTCTCTCAAGCCCTCATGTTCTTTGATTGAACACAGCACCCCCTCCTCGACTTCGACCTCCAGCGACCACCTACTCCTTATACAACCTCCTCACGACCGTGAGCCGTCCATGCCATCAACACCGCCACTGCAAGCCACCACCGCGGTCGAAGGTGACAGCTCCAACGTCCACCGATCGCAACCACCTTTACTTCCATCACTGCGGGATCATCCTCGACTTCCTCTACACTATGACCGCATCCTCTGCAGCAGACCCACCGACCGTGACCACTACGATCACTGCATACACATTTTCTCCGTCTTCATCTTCGAACACTACAACTTCAAGAAGAACCCAATGCCACTACCATGCTCCACGAGTCACCGCCACTATGCAACCACCACGCACGCACCAACCACCGCAGCCACAGGAGTGCCGTGCTCCACCTCCCCCAACTGCGAGCCACCACAACCGTACGCCTCCTTCCCACGCTCTTCCTCTCCATCTTCTTCATCTCCACCATTGAAGAACCCAACAAACAGCGAGAGCACCTCCACGCAGCAACCACTACTAACCTTCGTTCTCCGCACCATCGACTCCATCGAGCTCACCTTGACGCCGTGCACCCAACCAAGCCCTCAGTTGTGCCAATCGCGACCCATGTGCACACATGGACACACCCCCACCAGTGAGCTCCTCACCGTCCGATGAACTCTGGCCACCTCCATCGACACCGTCACCGCCATTGGAATCCCCTCCGTGTCCTAGACCTCCTCCGAGCTCCACACGACCGACCGTGCTTTCCTTCCACACACGCGTGCAAGGGGAGTATATCCCCTATTTCTCTACGGTGAAGGCCCAATTAATATTTACATGCTTGTGTCATTACCAATTCTTATTTTCAATTTTAATATTTGATATATTGAGTCATTTGCTAAGGTGCCCTTTTCTTTCCCTTTATTTGCTTCAGCATGGGATCTATTTCACTCTCTCCAATTAGAGAATGAACTCATTAAACATTCCACAAATTTCTCTATAAATTTATGATTGTGAATGCGAGATATATGTGAGTTTATTGGTTTACTACTCCTTGTGGATATGACAATGTAACTTTTCGTGGTTAGTTTCCATTAATAAATATTTTTATTCAAGATTTTTTCACCACGCGATTCACTGCGACAACACATCTAATTATCACCATTTCTCGATATTTTCTAAAGCAAAATTTTCACAATCACACCATTATCAAGTAGAACGTAGGCAGATATTAGGAGGCAATCCGAAGCACATTTGGGGTGGTGATCCCAAATAGACAAAGGGAAACACCAACTACTTCCATTATTGGTACTCCCACGAGATCAACACCACCAATAAAGCACACACACAACCGCTACCAACACTAGAAGATCTACACACAACCATACGATCTTCACACGATCACAACCAACAATAAATCATCACCAATAGGTCTATGGAATCACCTGCACCATCATAGCAATCGATCACGTATAGAAGCAGATCACCACATTACCCATCATCACACAGCATGATCACGCACAACAGATCGCCTTATTGCTCAGCATCAGATCACATAGAGGTGATTATCATGCCCAGCAATAGTAGCAGATCAAGCACCAGATCTAGGTTCCATGCACACCAACCTGATCTATGTTGGATCTAGATTCCATGCGTAATTTGATAACTGCTTAGTTAACACACTTAATATGTCTAATTTAGCTAAGTTCCTAGGTAAACACATCACATATATAGTGTAAATGTCACATTAGATGCATTCTAGGAAATATTAGGATCATGCATACATTTGCACGCAATTTATACATATAATTTGTTGTAGGACTCCTTTGTAATTTTTATTCTTGTTTGGTCTTGTTGCACTATTTATCCACACCTCTTATTATAAAAAGAGGCGTAGGGCTTTTCTTTTGGAATAAGACAAAACATTACTTCCTACTTTGTATTATATCATTGATCCTGGACTGTGGCCCTAGTATCCCACCCAAGAAAGCCTCCAAACCCTAACCACCGATATCCCTCCTCTACTCACAATTGTCGTCGGCTAAGCACCCCTACCAGGCCCTGATCAACCGATAGTAGCCCCAATAGGGTGCCGCCTGGGCTGCAGGATCGACTGAGACCCATCACCGATCCCTACACAGGCCCTGTAGGGTGCTGCCACCCTTCACCGGTCCCTGACCTGGCCCAATAGGGCACCGCTAGGACCCCCAACGTTGCTGGGCACCACCACCGACCGTTGATCGGCCTTGCAGTCGCCAATGTGGTCTTAGCATCCCTCCTGTAGTCCCTATCCTGATTGTAGGGAGACCTTGATCCTCTCTCACCGATAGGCAGAGGCTCCACCGGTGAGGGTTCTCTTTGTTCTTGACGACAAGGAGGGGTAGTAGCCTTTAGATGACTATGCTAGGGTGTTTCCCTGCATCCTAGTATCGCCTCTATTAGTACTAGCAGCTACTCTGGGTCTCTTGGTTTGATTTCAATGCAATGCTTGCTTGGATCTTGTGATCGAGAGATTCTACTTCAGATTTCAGAGATTCTTTATGGTCTGAAAACAATGTTTTAGATCTAATTTCTGGATCTTTCCTCCCTCTCACGGCACGATGGCCTCATCAGAATCTTCAGAAGTGTCATCGAATATTGCTAAATGTATAAAAACCTTAGTTTTTGGGCCTATTTCCAAGCTTGATGAGACCAACTATGCCCGATGGTCTCAAACATTCCTCATAACCGTGGAGGATCATGACAAGGAGTGCATATTGCTCGAGCCTGAGCCTGCCAACACGACAAGGAAATATACAGCTTGAAAGAAGGATAATGCGATGGTACGCTCATGGATTATGAATAAAGTTGAGCCTCGGAATGGAGATGGGATTATGTATTACAAAATGGCCAAAGAGATGTGGGATTTATTGTATAATACATATTCCTATGAGAAGAACTTCATCAAGGTGTTTTAGATTCACCATGATCTTAGATGCCTCAAGCAAGAGGGACAATCACTTGCTCAATATTATACTTCTCTTAAGGGAGTCCTTGAGAAGTATAATGCCTCCAATCTTGTGTGCACCTGTGCCAGCCAGAGGGAATACCATCAGGAGTACGCAGTACTCTAGTTCTTAGATGGTCTTGGATCAGAATATGATTGGGCACGATCTTAGATTTTAGCTCTCTTAGAGCTTCCCTCACTGGAGGATACTTACAGTCGACTTAGTAGAATTGTGGTCAAGCGATCTATTGCTGATACTCTAAGTCAGACGATTGCCTTGGTAGCCTCTGCAGGTCGTGGAGGATGGGGGGCACCCTCCACTCGTGGCAGAGGACGTGGACAGGGCCAGTCTAGTAGGCCTCGAACTACGTGACACTTTTTGTGGTAAAGTTGGGCATGTTGAGGTTACATGTTAGCTCAAATATGCCAAGTCTCCTGTGGCTAATCAGGCCACCACTTCTTTTGAGGATCAGTTTGATATGGTTTCCCATATAGAATATGATGCGGTTGTTCAGAGGCTTTCCCAGTTGGCATAGGATTTTGCACCTACTACTGATACTACAACTTTTGCCTGCTCCTCAGGTAGTACCCTCACTTTTAGCTCATATACTAGCTCTGCAGATAGTGCTATGTGGCTTGTTGGCTCAGGTGCATCTAGGCACCTAAGTGGAGATCATTCTTCTTTTAAGAAGATGCAAGTAGCTCCACCAGGTCCGATTGTATAGGTCACATACGGTCAACATACTTAAATAGATGGACAAGGGAATGTTGTGGTTACCCCTAATATTAGATTGCCTAATGTGTTGTTTGTTTTCTGATGAGCTTAGAACTACTAAGGAGCACAATTGTCGTGTAATTTTTGATGATGTTGGATGTACATTTCATGACAAACTTATGGGGAGGACGATTTGTGGCAGACATGAGGAGGAGCGTGTTATCGCCTGGTCCGATCTTCTATTGCTACTTCTTGCCAGGGGGAGATTGCTTTCACTGCTAGTACAACATTATAATGGCATTAACACATATGACATCTTCCCTTGAACAAACTACAGCAATTGATACCTCATATTTCACCTACTATTGAGCCTCTCTGTGATGCATGTCAAATGTGGGAAAACATCATCGGTCTTCATACTCTGCTAGTTCTTCTTTAAGCTCTATTGCCTATTTTGATATGTTCCATATGAATAGTCGGAGAAAACAAATGATCTTATTTCTCAACGGAAACCCTATACCTCTTTATACAGGGAGGTGTTGGGTAATTTGTAACATAAGTCTAGGAGGGAAAAAGGAATAATAAAAACAATCCAAAAATATAAAGGAAAGGTGTTGAGAGAAATGTGTGATGTTATTTAATCTCACATAGTGGAGTGAAACTTTTGTTATGTGTGTAGTTGCCTATAAATAAGCGTGTATCCCCCACCTATTCCTTTGAGAAGAAATAGTAAAGATACATAACTTATCGTGATACTTCTCTTGTGATTTTCTCTTTACTCTTCGTAAATGAAATTTTCACGTAAACACAAACATTATACATTGATTATTAATTTGATATTTCATGCCTCTGCTATATGTTAAATGTCGGAACAAGTTTTGATCTTAAGTTTTATCCTTTCTTTATTACACTTTGTTTTTACTATTTTTTCTTGAGATCTTGCTTCACATTATTCTAAAGATCTCGTGGTGCCTAAAGAACGTGGTGACGGAGGAGCACCCAAGGGACACCACCGTCCTCCTCCATGCGATGCCCCACCGTGCCATCTACACCCTGATGGACGACGTCGAGTACCTCTTCTCGGAGGAGATCGTGGAGAGCATGAAGAGGTCTATAGCAAGGAGGTCATTGACACCGTCACTCAGAAGGCCAAGGCCGTGTGCAAGGACGCCGCCAAGAGGAACGTCAAGGTCGAGGCGAAGGTGCACTGGGGGACGCCAGGGACGTCATTTGCGAGGCTGTCGAGGAGATCCACGCCAACATCCTCGTCATGGGCAGCCACGGCTACGGCATCCTCAAGAGGGTGTTCCTCGGGAGTGTAAGCAACTACCATGCCCAGAATGCGAAGTGCCCCGTTCTCATTGTGAAGAGGTCGAAGCCCAGGCGGGGCTTAGCGGAGCCGCTAGGGCTCAGCAACGGCGTGGAGTTGCTGCCGCTGAAGGAAGAAGGTCGCACAAGCACCTCTAGGGTTGGTGCACCAACGGCACTGACAGCCGTAACCTGAGGGTCGCCGAGATCGTGATGGTGCTCCCCGCCATGGGCCAAATTCGCGACCGAGCGTGACAGCAGGGGGCCTGAAGGAGCTCCGCGTATGCCACTGCTCTAACCTCTCCCTCGCCGTCATCTTCGAGAAATGGCCATCGTCATCGAGAGGTGCCCGTCGTCAAATGTGGCATGAGGGCTTCAGATTTGCCCTAAGACGTGAAGTCTTTCTTATTTTTAGGGTAGCAGAGAAGGAAAAAAAAAAAGGAGAAACCGACGGGGAGAGGGGAGTACATGGAGAAAAGAAAAAAAAAGGGAGGAGAAGAAGAAATTTTCAAAAAAAAAAAGATAACAAAACAAGTTAAAAAATAAGAAAAGGAGAAAAGCGAAAAAAAAAGGAAAAAAATTTAAAAAAAAAAAATTGATAATGAGTATGTTTATGAGAAGAGGTGGAGAAGTTCTTCTCTAGTATTATGATCGTTATTTATTTTTGTATTTCTTCTCATTGTTATTCTCTTATACCATATGAGTATAGAAGAAAAGGGGAGTGTTAAGCCTATTATAGTCACCGTTGTTTAGGAGTCCATTTGTTGTAATCCTAAGGCACGATGGGTGACATTGGAAACCGCCACGGACTTTTGACTTTTGGAGTAGTTGATCATCACATGAAATACCAAACTTTGGGAGGTCCAGAGTTTTGAAGTCTACAGAGAGAGGAAGATCCATTTTCAAGGTCGTCAGAGGAAGGGAACAGGCAGTTTCTATATGAGAGATCTAGCTTCGAGGTCTTCAGAGGAAGGCCCATTTCAAGGATACTAAATGGGGAGCTACTAGCACCTGGTTACCAGAGGAGAGGCCATTGTCAATGCCAACTACAGCAGTTCCTTCAGCAACTCCAACCTATGTTCCCGCCATTGTCAAAATCAGCCTAGAGGGTTGTGTTCTGTTGTGTAGAGTAGGTTTCTTTGTGTTACAAGCTAAGCATTCCATGCACCAGCTTGAGAAGAAGTGTTGAGAGATTTGTGTGCAGTCTTATTTAGTCTCACATTGTGGAGTACGACTTTTGTTATGTGCATAGTAGCCTATAAATAGGCGTGTACCCTCTACCTATTCCTTTCAGAATAAATAACAAAGATACATGCCATATTAGGTCACTTCTCCCATGGTTTTCTCCCCACTCTTCGTGAGTGGAGTTTCCATGTAAACTCAAGCGTTATACATTGATTATTGCTTTGTTAGTTCATGCTTGCACTTTATTTTAAATGTCAACTAAAGGATTACTAGAGTGCTATACCAACACTCCCCCTCCAGCTTGAGCATATATATTAATGATGCTCAATTCGAAACAGTACATGTCAAATATGGATCTAGGAAGAGGTTTCGTAAATATATCTGGAATTTGATCTTCAGAAGCAACTAAAGTAATGTAGATAATTCCATGTTGTATTAGGTCTCTGGTGTAATGGCAATCAACCTCAACGTGCTTCGTACTTTCATGAAACATTGGGTTATTTGCAATGTAAGTAGCAGCGCGATTATCATACCTCATCTCCATTGGTCCCTCCACTTGGACATGTAAATCCTATAATACTAATCTGACCCAAACCATCTCTGTAGCTGTCTGTGCCATAGCATAGTACTTTGATTCTGCACTTGACCTAGATACCACCTGCTACTCCTTGCTCTTCCAGGTCAGAAGATTTCTTGCCACATAAGTACAAAAGCTTGTTGACGATTTTCTGTCTGGTATGCAACCTACATAATCAGCATCAGAATAACCAACAATACTCATAAACGTGCCCTTCTGAAACAGAATACCTCTACCAGGTGTTTTCTTCACATATCTAAGCACCTGCATAGCAACATCCCAATGCCGCTTGGTTGGTTTGTCCATGAATTAAGTTTTCCCATTGCAAGAGAGAGATCAAGACATGTAATAGTAAGATACAATAGCTTACCAACCAATTGGCTATAAGATCTATTATCTATAGGCGAAGAGTCTGTATCATAGAGATGCCATTTGGGATCCATAGGTATATTAGCTGGCTTAAACCCCAGCATCCTTGTCTCCTGCAACAAATCAAGAGTATACTTGCGCTGACTGAGGACAATACCTTCTCTGTTGCGTGCTACCTTAATACCTAGGAAATATCTTAGTTCACCTAGATCCTTTATCACAAAGGCTTTAGCCAATTTCTTCTTCACCTCAGCTATCCTAGTAGTGTCTGAAGGTTCCCTACTAGGAGGGGTGACGTAATAAAATGCGGAAATAAATATAAACAATATCACAAAATAGACAACCACACAAAGTACACAAAAATTTTTAGGTGGAAACCCAAACCAGGTGAAAACCACCACCTAACCCTCTCGAGTTAGGATTTTCCGATCAACCTAGTTAATCAAATCCACTAACCGAATCACTTTAAAACAATGGTGATTCAACCTCAGTACAACCACGCTACAAGTACGAGGGTAGCGTTCCTCAACCCCTTCTCTCCACGAGAAGGATTTTGTCCCACGAAAGAGACGGGAATTCGCAAAGTGAATACCCAACCAAAAGACAAAGATAAAATAAACAACAAACCTATAAAGCCAACAAAGTAATAAACCTAAGCTTCTATAGGAATTAGGAAACTCCCCTTTGCAAGGAGTGCGTCGACGATGACGCGGGTGCGTGAGCCACGCAACGGCGCAATGTCGCTCTCGTAAACAACGGCGGGAGAGTGGGTGCGCGAAGGCTTGATGCTCTCAAGATGATGGAGCTTGAGCTTGGAGAGCAAGAGCTATCTAAGACACAAGAGAGTGGAAGTATGTTGCTTAAGTGTGTCTTGTGTTTCTCTTGGTGTGTCTTTGTGTCTCTAAGTGTGTATCTTGTGTCTCTAAGTGTGTCTCTTGTATATCTAGGTGTGTAAAGGCTCCCCTCTATTTATAGAGGCCTTAGGAAGGCTTTGGAAGGCTTTGGAAGGCTTAGGAAAGGTTCTATAGCCGTTGGGAACAAAAGCCAAGAGAATCAGGCCGAAATCAGGACAATGATTACATTTGACAGGGTAATCAGACGTCTAACTCTTTCATCAGACGTCTGGAAGGCCACTTTAAGACGTCTGATTCCAAGGTCAGACGTCTGATTTTGGGCGGGTCTCTCCCTGACTTGGATCAGATCTAAACAGGGTTTTTACGCAAGTCCATCAGACGACATACAGGACGTCTGGCACTATGTCTGGACGTCTGGAAACCTACTTTTTCTGTGGGAATTGATTTCCAAACGTTGCAACGGCTAGAAAATCTCTGAGAAGAGATTTTGGGTCAGCCGAGGCAAAACGGTCATTTATCAGACGTCTGGAAAAGCCTAAGGACGTCTGATAAGGCTCTAACGGTCATATTCTTGAGTGTATGCTAAACCAGCCAACGGTCCACTAATTGGACGTCAGGCAAATCCATCAGACGTCTCCTAAGACGTCTGGTCTAAGGTATGGACGTCTGATTTCATCAGACAGAACTAACTCCAGCCTAACAGTTATCAGACGTCTGAAACAACAGTCAGACGTCTTAAAATACTTTATCAGACGTCTGAGTTGGAATTAGACGTCTGGAAGTGCTGTTTGAACCCTATATTGGTTTTCTAAGTATTCTACAGAAAACCTAAGTATCCTAGGGTTGTGCCGGTGTTCCTAGGACTACTGTTAGGGTTCTTTGAGGCTCTTTAACATAATTTTCTAAGGAAAATAAAGATAAAAGTACATGAAAGGATTAAAAAGAATCTATCCTATTCTTCTTGTCTTCTATCTTCAATCTGTCGCTCCACGCGAACCTCCGCTGTTTTCCGTCAAGCTCCTCCAATCCGTCCTGGATGTGAGCTCGAGTTCCGTCAAAACACGTCTACATTTGCAATTGACCTGAAATCTAGGACTCAAATTGCAAATGTTAAATAACACGTGTTTTGTTATCATCAAAACAAATGATCGTGGTGCTCTAGCACCAACAATCTCCCCTTTTTTTATGATGACAAAACCGTAAATAATAATACAAAAAATCCTCCCCCTTTTTGACATTATCAAAAAGATTTGATTGATTTTAAGTTTCTTATAACTCCCCCTTAAAACATGCTCTTCTATGAATTTATTTTAACAAAGGTGATATTCTCCCCCTTTTTGAAACAACAAGATAGCTATTATTTTTCTCCCCTTACTAAAGGAAATTTAGCTAACTTGCATCTCCCCCTTAAAAATAGACAATTAGCTCATCATTTTTTAACTCCCCCTATCTAAATGTCTATAAAAAGATAGGGTTAAGAATTTTACCTCACCTACCATGGCCAATAAAATGGCCCGAATGGTGGTGGTGGATGCCACATCAGATGGGGCTCACATCCGTAGCTTGGAGGCCCGGGCATCGGCGCCGGTTTCCAATCTGGTGGTCGACGTGCGGCGGGTCCGTCGTTTGTTCGCCGTCTCGTCGGTCTTCTTGTTCTCCTCCTTGGTCTACTCCTTGGTTCTCCCAACTTGAGTTGACCAGCTTTGAGTTTGTAGGTCCAGTCCTTTGTGTTGTAATTATCCCTGAACCCTACAAAACAAGATTCTAATTTTTTCTTCGGTATCCAAGTGAGCTTGGATCAGGATCTGTTAGCGGGTCTCCTTGATGGAGATCCTTTCTCAATCTTAAGGCTATATAAATCATCTACTTTGTTGATTAGTTTGTTAGAGCTTTCCCTAAGACATGCGATTTCTTTTTCTATAGTATTCATCTTACTCTTGAAATCAGAAATTTTTATTTTTAGACTAACATTTTCCTCAATCAATTTATTATTTTCATTGATGAGGTTATGATTTTCTAATAATAGGTTATCATTTTTAGGACTAGCTTCTATGTCTTTAAGTTATTTTTCTACCCTATCACTTTCATTTTTAAGAAAACTAAGGTTCTTTTTAATACTTTTGTTTTCTATTTTAAGTGATTTACTAATCTCAAATAGTTCATTAAAAGCTTCTTGTAAATCGAAATTTACCTCGTTGTCGCTGTCGTCGCTTTCGCTTTCGCTGTCGCTGTCGCTGTTGCTTCCTCTGGCCATGAAACCAAAGCAAGCAGTTTCCTTCTCCCCGAGATCTTCTTCCGAGCTCGTCTCCTCATGAGTGCCTTCCAACCTCCTCCATATCTCGTGGGCGGTGGTGCACTCTTGGATTCGTTCGAATTCTTTTGGACTCAATGTGCAATACAAGGCATTCATTGCCTTTGCGTTGAGTGAGATCTCTAGAATCTGCACCTGCGAGTAGCCTCCTTGGGGTCGCTTCGGGATCTCGTATGGGGTTTCGCAACATCCCCATACCTCGAATTCAGTGGCTTGGAGCCACGTCTTCATCCTCAACTTCCAATAGCTGTAGTTGTTCCCGTCAAAGTAGGGTGGTCGGACGGTGGACTGCCCCTCGGAGATTCTGCTTGTGGAACAGCTTCCCTCCATGATCTTCTTGCCGGGTGTTACTCCGAACTCGCAAGAACCTGCTCTGATACCAATTGAAGGTTCCCTACTAGGAGGGGTGACGTAATAAAATGTAGAAATAAATATAAACAATATCACAAAATAGACAATCACACAAAGTACACAAAGATTTTTAGGTGGAAACCCAAACCGGGTGAAAACCACCACCTAACCCTCTCGAGTTAGGATTTTCCGATCAACCTCGTTAATCAAATCCACTAACCGAATCACTTTAAAACGAGGGTGATTCAACCTCAGTACAACCACGCTACAAGTACGAGGGTAGCGTTCCTCAACCCCTTCTCTCCACGAGAAGGATTTTGTCCCACGAAGGAGACGGGAATTCGCAAAGCGAATATCCAACCAAAAGACAAAGATAAAATAAACAACAAACCTATAGAGCCAACAAAGTAATAAACCTAAGCTTCTATAGGAATTAGGAAACTCCCCTTTGCAAGGAGTGCGTCGACGATGACGCGGGTGCGTGAGCCACGCAACGGCGCAATGTCGCTCTCGTAAAGAACGGCGGGAGAGCGGGTGCGCGAAGGCTTGATGCTCTCAAGATGATGGAGCTTGAGCTTGGAGAGCAAGAGCTATCTAGGACACAAGAGAGTGGAAGTATGTTGCTTAAGTGTGTCTTGTGTTTCTCTTGGTGTGTCTTTGTGTCTCTAAGTGTGTATCTTGTGTCTCTAAGTGTGTCTCTTGTATATCTAGGTGTGTAAAGGCTCCCCTCCATTTATAGAGGCCTTAGGAAGGTTTTGGAAGGCTTTGGAAGGCTTAGGAAAGGTTCTATAGCCGTTGGGAACAAAGACCAAGAGAATCAGGCCGAAATCAGGACAATGATTACATTTGACAGGGTAATCAGACGTCTAACTCTTTCATCAGACGTCTGGAAGGCCACTTTAAGACGTCTGATTCCAAGGTCAGACGTCTGATTTTGGGCGGGTCTCTCCCTGACTTGGATCAGATCTAAACAGGGTTTTTACGCAAGTCCATCAGACGACATACAGGACGTCTGGCACTATGTCTGGATGTCTGGAAACCTACTTTTTCTGTGGGAATTGATTTCCAAACGTTGCAACGGCTAGAAAATCTCTGAGAAGAGATTTTGGGTCAGCCGAGGCAAAACGGTCATTTATCAGACGTCTGGAAAAGCCTAAGGACGTCTGATAAGGCTCTAACGATCATATTCTTGAGTGTATGCTAAGCCAGCCAACGGTCCACTAATTGAACGTCTGGCAAATCCATCAGACATCTCCTAAGACGTCTGGTCTAAGGTATGGACGTCTGATTTCATCAGACAGAACTAACTCCAGCCTAACAGTTATCAGACATCTGAAACAACAGTCAGACGTCTTAAAATACTTTATCAGACGTCTGAGTTTGGAATTAGACATCTGGATGTGCTGTTTGAACCCTATATTGGTTTTCTAAGTATTCTACAGAAAACCTAAGTATCCTAGGGTTGTGCCGGTGTTCCTAGGACTACTGTTAGGGTTCTTTGAGGCTCTTTAACATAATTTTCTAAGGAAAATAAATAGCAAGAAAAATAAAGATAAAAGTACATGAAAGGATTAAAAAGAATCTATCCTATTCTTCTTGTCTTCTATCTTCAATCTGTCGCTCCACGCGAACCTCCTCTGTTTTCCGTCAAGCTCCTCCAATCCGTCCTGGATGTGAGCTCGAGTTCCGTCTAAACACGTCTACATTTGCAATTGACCTGAAATCTAGGACTCAAATTGCAAATGTTAAATAACACGTGTTTTGTTATCATCAAAACAAATGATCGTGGTGCTCTAGCACCAACAGTGTCATCCCTAGTAAAGATGAGATCATCTACATAGACAATGAGTGCCACAACTCCCCCTGAGCTCTTCCTAACAAAGAGCGAATGATCGGTAGAGTATCTCACTAGCCCCATGGACTGTACCTCCTCTGATAATCTCTGGAACCAAGCTCTTGGGCTTTGCTTCAGGCTATAGATGGCCTTCTTCAGTCTACATACACACTCCCCCTAAGACTCAAACTTCGAAGGCTATTGTATGTAAAGCTCCTCCTAAGGATCTCCATATAGAAATGCATTCTTCACATCTAACTGATGAAAAGGCCAGTTATAGTGAGCAGCAACTGACAACAGAATGTAACAGTAGGAAGTCATGCTACAGGGGAGAAGGTATCAAAGAAATCTACCACATGTTTGGGTAAACCCTTTTGCAACCAATCTCTCCTTTTAGCGGGATATAGTGCCATTTAAGTTGTACTTGAGAGCAAAAGACCCAGCGACATCCCACTATCTTGGCATAGCTAGGCAAAGTGGTCAATTCCCATGTCCCTTTGGAACGCAGAGCAGCCACCTCATCCTCCATGGCCTAGCGCCACTTTGGATCAAACATGGCGTGCTGATAAGAAGTAGGAATCTAAATTGTCGAGAGAGCATCAGTGAACATAGCAAAAGATCTCTCAAGATGAGTAGTAGACACCGCTCTAGCAATATAGTAGTGGACACAACTGCGATGAGCCTTTCAAATAGCAATCAGAAGGTCAAGATCCTCCTCTACAAACTCTGTAGCAATAGGATTAGCAGACGGAGTAGAATCATCAGAGGTACCTACATAATCACAACTAGAACAACTCTCGTCAGTATCAACATATACCTAACCAAGGGAGGAGATAGGTGGCTGAGGTAGTAGGGGGTGTTTTTTGATGCCATGAATGTTGCCTCTATGTAATAGGTAACCTGTATACGTGTGTAGTTTCTACCTCCTACCTCGTAATGGTATCCTCACTGTGAGTAATAGGCATCTGCTCCAAAGAAACTGATGATACAGGCATAGAAACTGAGTCTCCCTCAAACAACAATTGATGACCATCTGTAGAGAACTATGGAATACTCACGAAAAGTGACATCTACAGTCACATAATGCGTCTTGCCTCATGGGTCATAACATATGTATCCTTTCTAGGTGTTACTGTTTTCTAGAAAGACACTTCACTATCCTCGGAGCAAGCTTATCTCTGCCAGGTCCTAAAACATGGACAAAGGTTATACAGCCAAAACATAAGGTGGCATAGTAAACAATTCCCTCTGTGGATGGACCTACCATAGAACCTGTTCCTGAATAGTTGAGTTGGGTAATCTATTAATCAAATAACATGCAGTTAACACTGCATCTCTCCAGTAAACCTGTGCCACATTATGTTGAATAAGTAATGTTTGAACCACATCTAATACATAACAGTGTTTTCTCTCAACTACCCCATTTTGCTGCAAAGTATGGGAGCATGATGTCTGGTGAACAACTCAAGAGATCTGTAAAAGGATTCTAACTTGGCTGTACAAAACTCTGAGGCATTGTTAGAACGTACAATCTTCATAATAGTAGAGAACTGAGTCTTTATTTGGAAAATAAATGTCTCAATCACAGACCCAATATCTGATTTACTCTTTAGCAGAAATAGCCATGACATCCTGGAAAAATCATCTACAATAAGCAAGTAGAATCTATAACACAGTCCATCTGACACTCAACTAGGACCCCATACATCCATATACAATAAATCAGCAACAGCAGCAGAACTCTGAGAAGAACTGAAGGGAAAATTAGCTCTATGATGCTTTCCTAGCTGACACACATCACACAAAATCTCAGTAGTAGACGAAATGTGAGAGATGACATGTCATAGCATGTCCAGTGAAGGGTGCCAAAGACGACGATGCCACTATAGAGTTGTATTGGTACTAAAAGCACCCTCACCCTAACACATGATAGCAAAAGGAGTCTAAACCAGTCGATACACACCCCCTTCTCATGTCCGCTACTAATCATTCTCCCCATGAGTTTGTCCTGAAAGATACAACCCAAATCATCAAAAATGACATGACAATGTAACTTTTTTGTGAATCTGCTGACGGACAAAAAACTGATAGGAAAATCAGGATCGTAAAGAACATTAGGCAATGTCAGTGTAGGAGTCACTGCGACATCTCCCATACCATCCACCCTGAATTGTCTACTGTCTACCACCCGAGCAGATCCATCGGGAGGAACATTTGGAACCTATCTAAAGCATGTCTGATCACCATTAAGATGCCTAGAGGCTCCCGAGTCTACTAACCATAAAGTGCCGTCAAAAATACCACTTCCATAGACAGAACTAGAGGCTATACCTAAGGAGGCCAATGCAACAGTATCAGTAGTAGCAGGAGTCTCCTAGGTCAACTGAGCAAAGACGCTAGACAACATCATAGTCAGCACGTGACACAGTGTCACTCACCTCCTCAAAAGTAATAGCTTGGTTGGGCCATACGAGGTTTACCATGCTTTGACTAGCACGTAGCCTCCAAGTGTCCAACCTTGCCACAATGTGAGCATATGGTGCAAGATATGCTAGTCGTGCCTCGACCACCATGTCCTCTCCCCCTGGTAGATAAAGAGCCACGTCCACCACATCCTCCAGTGGCCACTGAGGTAGAAGTATGTCCAACATCTAACATGGATGGCTTAACAACCACCCAACTCACCTAACTATATGCTTCCTCAAGAGATGGAAGCTCAGCAAGAATCAAGATCTAGGACCTAGAAGCCACAAAATTTGATCCAACTCCATCCAGGAATTGAAGGACTGCACACTCCTTATCCACCCTCTGAGTGGCACAGGTACAGACAGGGCGATAGGCATTATACTTCTCTAAGAGCCCCTTTAAAATAGCATAATATTAAGACAATGACTGGCCCTCCTGCTTCAAACCACCAATGGCATGATGGATCTCAAACACTTTGTTGGAATTCTTCTCGTGAAAATACATGTCACGCAGAGAATCCCACATCTCCTTGATTGTCCCGTAATATATGATCTCATCTCCGATCTGAGGCTCCACAAAGTTCATGACCCAAGCACAGACCATGGCATTGTCTTTCTTCCACGTGGCATTTTTTCCTGTCTTATCTTGTGGCTTTAACTCCATCAAAATATGTTCCTTATTGTGTCCCTCTACAGTCATGAGGTGCCTAAGACCATTTAGCATAGTTGGTCTCATTCAACTTGGAAATAGGAACAAAGAAGGAAGTTTTGTAACTCTCAATGTTCATAGCGGTAATCGATGACACCTCCAAAGTGCTTGAAGAGACCATCATGCCTTGGGACTGCCATAAGATGCCATGAACACGATCTGAATGCAATATTCAGATCTGAAAAATTTTGAGATAGTGAGAAAGCGATCTCCTGATCATGAAATCTAAAATCGAGAGATCTTAAAAATCATCCCAAGAGTCACAAGCACCCCTTAGATCAAGACTTAGTGCATGTTAGGGTACGGGGAAGGCCTTAACAGCGCTTATAAGGGGTGCTACTCCCCCTTGCCGGCAAGATCTACTAGCCACCAGCCACTACCACCAGCAGCAGCAACCCCTGCTATCGTAGTAGGAGCAACGTCAACGACGAGTAGGGAGATGCAGTCCCCTACTGGGTGGGTGACAGGCCTGCTAGGGTGGCACTGCCCTACTGGTGGGGCGACGTTGCTCTACTGGAGATCGGATGCTACCCTACTGAGGGGCGACGACCCTACAGGGTGGGCAGCGACAGCTAGGCAAGGAGAGAGGTTGGATGATTAGGGTTATGATTAAGGTGGAAGGGGTTTCGAAGGCTAGTGTGGGTAGAATACCAAAGCGCCGATCTAGGATCATCACTCTAATTCCAAGTCGAAGAAAACAAATGCTCTTATTTCTCAAAGGAAACACTATACCTCTTTATATAGAGAGAGGTGTTAGGTAATTTGCAACATAAGTCCAAGAGGGAAAAACAAATAATAAAAGCAATCCAAAAATATAAAGGATAACTAGAGTGCTACACCAACATGGATGTATGGGGCCCTAGTCGCACTCTTGATAGATTAGGACATCGCTAGTACTTGACTATAGTGGATAATTTTTCCAAATTATCTTGGTTGTTTTTACTTAAGAATAAATATGAAGTTGGTGATATAATTCAAACATTTATTATGCAAATACATACTTAATTTTCTACAGTAGTTGTTAAGATTGTCCAATCTGATAATGCACTTGAGTTTTGCACTGGTACCATGGCTGCTTTCTATTGTTTGCATGGAATTATACACCAAACTTCTTGCCCCCACACATCTCAACAAAATGGAATTGCAGAAAGGAAACATCGTCATTTCTTGGATGTGGCTAGGACATTGTTGATACATCATAATGTATTCTCCTTGTATTGGGGGGGTGTGATCCTTACTACTTGCTATTTAATTAATACAATGCCGAGCTCAGCCATTCATGAGCAAATATCGAGGCATATAATCTATCCTAATAGGGACTTGTTTACTGTTCCACCTAAGATTTTTTGTTGTGTAACATTTGTATATTTACTTGGCTTAGGACGTGATAAGCTTGCACCACAAGCTGCAAAATGTGTCTTTTTAGGTTATAGTAACACCCAAAAAGGATATCGATGTTATGATCCATTGACTAGAAAACACTATATCAGTGCAGCTGTTGTCATGAGGCAGTACCATACTTCTCTACAATGGGACATTAGCTGACTTTTGAGACAAAATATGTTCCTATGCCAATTCCTTCTATTCCATTGGAGCAAATTTGATATCTTTGTATATTAGAACAAAAGAGAAAGATTTGATGATTCAATCAAAGTATACAAATTACCAGTGTCATATACGCCAAAACATCCCTCCCCCATGCCACCATCTCCAGATCAGGTATATATTGATGATACTAATGTCTCCTCTTCTAGTATGTTCCTACAGTTTCTTTTGATCTATGTCCTACTACTGAGGAGCTTCCTAGGGCTAAGGCTCCTGATTCTACTGTGGATCTTCCTATTGCTATTAGGAAGGCTCCACATTCGTGTGCCCACTACAGGACTCCATATGTCCTTACATAGGCCAATTTGGGGAGGTCCTTTAGTCTCTTCCATTCTGCACTGATAGCATCCACTATTCTCCCTCTTATCAACAGTTATACATGATCCAAAATGGCGTCAAGCCATGGAGGACAAGATGGCTGCATTATGTTCCAGGGGGACTTGGGAGCTGACTACGTTACCACCTGTTGCTCATTTGGTGGGTTGTCGCTGGGTTTTTGCCCTAAAATATAATAAGAAGGATCTATTCCACGACATAAAGCTTGACTTGTTGCAAAGGCATTTACCCAGACTTATGAGGTAGGCTTCTCTGATACTTTTTCTCCAGTGGCGTGGTTTCCAACTGCTCAAATCCTACTATCTATTTCTATCCATTATGATTGCCCTTTATTTCAGTTTGGATGTGAAGAATGCATTTTTATATGGTGATCTCCAAGAAGAAGTCTATATGTAGCAACCTCCTGGTTTCGAGGCTTAGGGGGAGTGTGCATGTAAACCTAGGAAGGCTATCTATGACCTTAAACAAAGTCCTCATGTATGGTTCCAGAAACTATCAGAAGTGGTGTAGGATATTGGTCTTTAGAGATCTTCGGAAGATCGCTCTTTATTTGTGTGGAAAAGCGATAGAGGATTTTGTCCTGTTAAAAGAATTGTAGTGGTGTTTAGTCCCACATAATGTAGTGGGACTTTGTTATGTGTGCGGTGACCTATAAATAGGCATATACCCCCCACCAATTCCTTCGCAAGGATGGCCTCACCCTCTACTAGATCGGCTACCCCGTCGACATCCGTGCCAACGACCTCTACTACCTCTTCAACTACATGAAGTTCCATGTCCTCATCCACAACTACGACAACGCCAATGTCGCCCACGCAATGTCCACCAGTGACGCCTCCACCGTCGCTACAATGCCTCGTCCCCCTAGGCATCCACGCAAAGGTAATTGTAAGGGGTCTTCTAGCAGGTTTTGAGGATGAGAAGGGCCATGTGAACCCCCATGGAGGCTGCCTGTTACGAACGCGATTTCAAGACGTCTTTTTAAGATGTCAGACCAGACGTCTGGACCCCTTCCAGACATCTGGGATTTAATTTCTGCGGCACGCAGCATTGCGTCTGCGCGTCTGCGTGCGCAGACCTGCAAACGCCACTCTTTTTCCCTCTCTCCTCCTGCAGGCGCAGTGCTGCGCTCTCTCTCTCTCCCTCTCTCCCTCTCTCTCTCCCCGTGCGGCCAAATAAGGCCCTCGCCCCCTCCCTCACTCTCATCTCCTCCGCTCCCTTCTTCTCCTTCTTCCAGCCGGTGCGAGAGCGAGCAATCGGCGGCAGCAGCAGCCGCGGCGAGTTGCGGGAGGAGTTGTTGCGCGAGGGAGGAGACGCTCAACCGTGAGGGCTCAAGCTTGCCGGGGCAGCTAGAGCCGGCTGGCGGGGGAGCAGCGGGCGTGGAGTGACACGGGAGGGCTGCTGCAGCTCGAGCAGCAGGCGGACGAGGCGCGGCGCGGCCGTGCATCGCGGGCGGAGAGCGAGTCGAGCTCTGATTCTGGAAGTTTTTCCAGAATCAGACGTCTAGGCTTCCAACCAGACGACGGTGAAGACGTCTGGAGGAGATGATATTTTCGTCCTTCCTTTTCTGCGACCCGTCGGACTAAGAGCGAGGAGTGGATACGTGCAGGTTCTGAGACTCGCCAACCAACGCGAATCGGACGTCTGGCCGCAATGCCAGACGACGGAGAGGAGTTCCAAACGTCCGGGTTGACCATCGGACGTTTGGGAACTAAGCCAGACGCCCCCGCAGGCTTCTGGACATCTGAGGGATTACACAGAGCGAAGGTATCCTCTGAACCACATTTTAAGACGTCTGGAAGAGGTTCCAGATGTCTGCTTTTGGACTCTTTCGTCGTTTTCGACCCGCTTAGGGCCCGTTCGGAGTCCGTTTTCCGCGTTTCGAATTACGTTCTTTTCGGAATAAGATCCTCTACCCGTTTCCAGTGATTATATACTGTTCTGAGAAACTCCTTGTGTTTGATCCTTGTGTTAGGACCCCGTTCCATTGCAGTCTCGGGGGTTGCAGAGGCACGCGAGATTTCCGACCATGCCCCCAGTACTCCCGTTATAGCTGGTAAAGTGGCTTTTAAATTTATTAGTATAATTTGTTAAATAATGTAACCATTAATAGAACCTAGGGCATTGCATGAATCCTAGGAATGAGAAACTAGATTAAATGATAGATTCTGGGGTAATGCATGAATCCTAGGGCTGGAAAACTAGATTGTATGGTAGATCCTAGGGTATGACATGAATACTAGGACGGGAAAACTAGTGGAATATATACATATTGCAGTCTTGGAAACTGTGGAAAGGAAATAATAGCTGCCTGTAAATTGATTTAACAGCTGCCTGTTATGAATAAATGAACATGATTGAGAATATGGGTTGTATGAACGTGAAACTGAAAGGGGTGAAATCTGAATGTGCTGAGTTAAAAGAGCTAGAACCCTACGGGGAATTAGGAGTAGAACTCGTCAAAAGAGAATGAAATGGAACTGAGAAGGAAAGATGTGGAGGTGTGTTGTTTCTTGGGTACGTAGTGCCAGGGGAAGCGCCTGTTACCTGTCTAGTACAGAGCGGAGCCAGCCGCCCCAGGGACCCGGGGTTAGGTCTGGCCACTTTGTACCGACTTTGGCCCTCGTGTACACAGTACCGAGGAGAGCTACTAGTGTAGAGCGAGTACTAGCTACCCTACAGGCCCCGGGGTTCTGCTAGCTCACCTACACCGACTTGTTAGGCCCACTGGGCAAACCAAGGTAGTCAGGCGAGGGTGCGTGGACTGTGGAGGGGCAAGGCCCCTGTTTAGTTACTGTGGAGGGGTTGGACCCCTGTTACTGAGAGGGCTCTACCCTATACTGGTTCCGTGCTGTGCTTTGAGGCGCACCCGTTAACGGAAACGACTGACCGCGTGCCAGTGCGGGGTAGCTACCCGTGCATTTACCGTGCGTGCCGTAGTCACCGTTACGTCTGTCAGTGACCTTGGGGTGGTTGACTGAGAGTAGGATCACCACGGGGGACTTTCCTGGCCAGGAGAGCACCACATGTTACTTCTACTTTTCGGAAAAGACTGCAATTAAGATCGTTCCCACGAGGAACATCCGAGATCAAGTGAAGGATTTGAGAAATAAATAAATCGTGAGATGATAGAAAGATGTAAATAAAGAAAGTAACAAAATATAATAGCTACTGTACACTCTACTGTTTCTTTAGTTTTAGTTGCCACTCTACTCAGCGCTTCGCTGACGTGTTACACTCGTTACTTTTCAAGACCAGGTGTTGAGCAGCCAGGGTTAGCGGCTGCAGAGGACGCTGAGCCGAGTAGGGTCCAGTAGAGTTACCACTGTTCTTTTGTGCCCTTTTTGTTCCACTGTAGTGAGTAGTTCTTGTTACTCTCTATACTTTTCTTTACTTGTAGTTCATTTTATGTTATAAATGTTGTTCTACTGTTGTGGTGGTATATACTGTAGTGGTTCCTTTTCTTACTGCTGTTTTTTTTGTTACTGCTAGTTATATTCATGCTGAATGTGGTTTATTTTACTGCTCTTTTGGTTACTTCCTCGTTGGACGACTAGGTCTTGGGATTAGTCGAGTGGGTCCGGTTCTCGTGTCTCGTAGGGACTCGGGAATCGGGTCGTTACAAGATGGTATCAGAGCAAGGTCGTCCCGAGAAGAGAATCAACTGACTAGAAAATAACCAATTCACATGTCTATAATTAGAGTAGCCACCACAACATATCTTTTGACATGAGCTCTTAGACGCTTCCGTTAGGTATCGTTCCATATTAACGTGTTTCGTTTTGTTTCGCATCGGGAGTTCCACACTCTCCGCCAAGGGACGATGACCATGAGCGCATACCGCACGCGTTTCCCGGAGCTGTCCCGCTTTGCAACAACAGTGGTAGCCACTGAGGAGGAGTGCCTTTAGAGGTTCACCGAGGGGCTCCGGCCTGCGATTCGGGGGTATGTCAAACCCCTGAAGCTGCCTACGTTTTCGAGGGTGGTGGAGGCAGCCATGACTTACGAGGAGACCAACCCCTCCGCGAGAGACACAGACGGCGGGTGGAAGAGGCCCTTTCAGCCAGACTTTTCACAGGGCCGGCGAGAGAGGAGACACGTGGCATCCGCAGGAGAGCCGTCACGTTTTGCAGGGCCATCTGTGGCCTTTGGAGGCCCTCGACAGGGGCTAGTCGTCGACACCGGACCCCCGCCCAGCCGACAACAGGGACCCACTGAGGGCGGGAGTCAGGTTCCCCTCTGTTACCAGTGTGGCCAGCCAGGCCACATCAGGAGGGACTGCCCGTCTAGGGCAGGAGGTCAGCAGTTACTTCCCGCGCAGAGCACTGGAGGGCGCGCAGGAGGCCGCGGTTGCTAGGCGCGAGGACAGTTGTCGCAAGGAGGGTACCGGCCAGCACCTACCCGTCCGACGTAGAGTGTGGCTGCTTCATCCGCATCTAGAGCTGAGGGGCGTATCAACACCCTAACACACAGGGATGCCAAAGCTTCGGGATCGGTGGTGGCAGGTATGGTTTCGATTTCCGGCAGACTCGTTTACACGCTTTTCGATTCCGACGCTACGCACTCGTTTGTCGCAGCCAGTTTCGCAGTTAGTTTGGGCCAGGATTATATGCTGTTAGAGAATCCGTTAGTAATCAGAGGTCCGAGTGGTCAACTGTTTGTAGCTGAGGAGGTGTACACGGGTTGCAAGGTCAGGGTCGGGGGAGATAGCCTGCCAGTTGACCTGATTATGATACAGATGGAGGACTTTGGCGTAATTCTGGGGATGGACTGGCTGTCCACTTACCACGCCTTGGTAGACTGTTTTGAGAGGAAGATTGTCTTCTCCATGCCAGAGTTGCCTTCTTTCGAGTTTCACGGACAGCCAGTGGACGGAGGCTTCAAGTGCATTTCGGCACTTCAGGCGGCGAGACTTTTGAGCCAGGGGTGTGAGGGCTTCCTAGCTTGTGTGGTGGTAGAGGCCAGCCTTGTGGCAGACTTCCAGAGCATCCCGGTGGTCAAAGAGTACCCTGACGTGTTCCCAGACGAGTTACCAGGACTGCCGTCCGAGCGTGAGATCGAGTTTGAGATCTCACTAGTACTAGGGACCAGCCCCATCTCCACCGCACCATACAGGATGGCACCGCTTGAGCTACGAGAGCTCAAGTCTCAGTTGCAGGACCTTTTAGAGAAGGGCTTCGTGAGGCCCAGTGTGTCTCCCTGGGGAGCCCCGGTACTGTTTGTGAAGAAGGATGGTACCCTACGCCTTTGTGTGGACTACCGACAACTGAATAGGGTCACCATCAAGAACAGATATCCGGTGCCGAGGATCGATGACTTGTTTGACCAGTTGCGAGGTGCCACGGTGTTCTCCAAGATCGACTTGAGATCTGGATACCACCAGTTGAGGATCAGGGAGGCAGACGTCTCCAAGACAGCTTTCCACACCCGGTACGGACACTACGAATTTTTGGTCATGCCGTTTGGGCTGACCAATGCCCTCGCTGCTTTCATGGACCTGATGAACCGGATGTTTAGACCGTACGTGGACCAGTTCGTGGTGGTATTCATTGATGATGTACTCATCTATTCTCGAGATCGGACGTAGCACGTACAGCACTTGCGGATGGTTCTGAATACACTGAGACGATGTAGGTTGTACGCCAAATACAGCAAGTGCGAGTTCTGGTTGAGGGAGGTGACCTTCTTAGGTCATGTAATCTCTGGAGACGGCTTGGCGGTGGACCTAGCCAAGGTCGAGGCAGTGCTCAGGTGGGAGAGACTGCGTTCAGTCACTGACATTTGCAGTTTCTTGGGACTGGCAGGCTACTACAGACGATTCATCAGAGGGTTTTCACAGATCGCGCGTCCTATGACACAGTTGACCCGGAAGGGCGTGCCCTTCACTTGGACAGATGCCTGTGAGGCATGTTTTCAGGAGCTGAAGGAGAGGTTGACCTCGGCTCCCGTGCTCACCATCCCTAACAGTAGTGGCGGGTTCGTTGTGTACACGGACGCCTCCTTGCAGGGATTAGGAGGTGTGCTCATGCAGAGGGGCCACGTTGTCGCTTACGCTTTGCGGCAACTGAAGCCCCATGAGCATACCTACCCTACCCACGACCTGGAGTTGGCAGCTGTCGTCTTCGCGCTGGGCTTCCAACCAGACGACGGTGAAGACGTCTGGAGGACTGTCCAGACGTCTGACAAGTAAGTTATTTTCGTCCTTCTTCCTTTTCTGCGACCCGTCGTACTGAGAGCGAGGAGTGGATACGTGCAGGTTCTAAGACTCGCCATCCAACGTGAATCGGACGTCTGGCCGCAGTGCCAGACGACGGAGAGTTCCAGACGTCTGGGTTGACCATCGGACGTCTGGGAACTAAGTCAGACGCCCCCCCGCAGGCTTCTGGACGTCTAAGGGATTACACAGAGCGAAGGTATCCACTGAACCACATTTTAAGACGTCTGAAAGAGGTTCCAGATGTCTGATTTTGGATTGTTTCGTCGTTTTCGACCCGTTTAGGGCCCGTTCGGAGTCCATTTTCCGCGTTTCGAGTTGCGTTCTTTTCGGAATAAGATCCTATACCCGTTTCCAATAATTATATACTGTTCTGAGAAACTCCTTGTGTTTGATCCTTGTGTTAGGATCACATTCCATTGCAGTCTCGGGGGTTGCAGAGGCACGCGGGATTTCCAACCACGCCCCCAGTACTCCCGTTGTAGCTGGTAGAGTGGCTTTTAAATTTATTAGCATAATTTGTTAAATTATGGAACCATTAATAGAACCTACAGCATTACATGAATCCTAGGAATGAGAAACTAGATTGAATGATAGATCCTAGGGTAATGCATGAATCTTAGGGCTGGAAAACTAGATTGTATGGTAGATCCTAGGGTATGGCATGAATCCTAGGACGGGAAAACTAATGGAATATATACATATTGCAGTCTTGGAAACTGTGGAAAGGAAATAATAGCTGCCTGTAAATTGATTTAACAGCTGCCTGTTATGAATAAATGAACATGATTGAGAATATGGGTTGTATGAACGTGAAACTGAAAGGGGTGAAACCTGAATGTGATGAGTTAAAAGAGCTGGAACCCTACAGGGAATTAGGAGTAGAACTCCTGGAAAGAGAATGAAATGGAACTGAGAAGGAAAGATGTGGTGTGTTGTCTCTTGGGTACGTAGTGCCAGGGGAAGCACCTGTTACCTGTCTAGTGCAGAGCGGAGCCAGCCACCCCAGGGACCCGGGGTTAGGTCTGGCCACTTTGTACCGACTTTGGCCCTCGTGTACACAGTACCGAGGAGAGCTACTAGTGTAGAGCGAGTACTAGCTACCCTACGGGCCCCGGGGTTCTGCTAGCTCACCTACACCGACTTGTTAGGCCCACTGGGCAAACCAGGGTAGTCAGGCGAGGGTGCGCGGACTGTGGAGGGGCAAGGCCCCTGTTTAGTTACTGTGGAGGGGTTGGACCCCTGTTACTGAGAGGGCTCTGCCCTATACTGGATCCGTGCTGTGCTTTGAGGCGCACCCGTTAACGGAAACGACTGACCGCGTGCCAGTGAGAGGTAGCTACCCGTGCGTTTACCGCGCGTGCCGTAGTCACCGTTACGTCTGTCAGTGACCTTGGGGTGGTTAACTGAGAGTAGATCACCACGGGAGACTTTCCCGGCCAGGAGAGCACCACGTGTTACTTCTACTTTTCGGAAAAGACTACAATCAAGATCGTTCCCACGAGGAACATCCGAGATTAAGTGAAGGATCTGAGAAATAAATAAATCGTGAGATGATAGAAAGACGTAAATAAAGAAAATAACAAAATATAACAGCTACTATACACTCTACTGTTTCTTTAGTTTTAGTTGCCACTCTACTCAGCGTTTCGCTGACGTGTTACACTCGTTACTTTTCAGGACCAGGCGTTGAGCAACCAGGGTTAGCGGCTGCAGAGGACGCTGGGCCGAGTAGGGTCCAGTAGAGTTACCACTGTTCTTTTGTGCCTTTTTGTTCCACTGTAGTGAGTAGTTCTTGTTACTCTGTACTTTTCTTTACTTGTAGTTCATGTTATGTTATAAATGTTGTTCTACTGTTGTGGTGGTATATACTGTAGTGGTTCATTTTCTTACTGCTGTTTTTTTTGTTACTGCTAGTGCTGAATGTAGTTTATTTTACTGCTCTTTTGGTTACTTCCTCGTTGGACGACTAGGTCTTGGGATTAGTCGAATCGGTCTGATTCTCGTGTCTCGTAGGGACTCGGGAATCGGGTCGTTACACTGTCGTAAACGTAAGGACAGCGAAGAGGAAGCTGAACAGGGTGAGGGCGGCACTCCTGAGGGAAGAACGGGGTGGTAGTGACTGTGCTAGTTCATCCGACCCTTAAAGGAGGATAAATGTTTTCAGGTTTCTTCATGAGGTTTCCACATTGGAAATAAAAAAAAGAAAGAAAACGAGAAAAGAAAGAAGAAAAAAAAAGAGAGGATATTGAAAAAAAGGAGAAAATTTAAAAAACAAAAAAGGGAAAAATTTAAAAAAAGGAATATTTAAATTTAAGAGGTGGAGAAGTTCTTCTCTATTTTATTCTTCTCTGTGTTTGTTTCTTCTCCCATGAGTATAGGAGAAAAGGGGAGTGTAGACGTTATTATAGTCATCCCCTCTTCAAGAGTCTTTTTTGTTCCTAGACTACACATGAAAAACAATAACTCTAGGAGATCCATAGTTTTGAGGTCTCCATAGAGGAAGATCCAGTTTCGAGGTCCTCAAAGGAAGGGCTCATTTCAGATTTCTGTGTGGAAGATCCAGTTTTGTGGACTCCAGAGAGGAAGATCCACTTTCGAGATCTTCAGAGGAAGACCTCATTTCATGGATATTGAATTAGGAGCTGATAAGTTTACTTTAGTAGACTATAATTAGGCCTAAGTACATTATTATTGAGATGAGAATGTAACTTACAATATGCATTCCAAGGATAAAATTAGTTAAGCTTTATAATTATTCTTCCCTGCACTCCAATTTTGACATAATTTGATTGAAAATACAATGGTATCACATCAAATCTCAGTAAGAAGTACCATCTTGACATATGGGATTTTTCACCTGAAAAAGGAAAGACAAATCAAGAAATAATTCAATTTTTTTGGACTCTCAATCATTTACGTTCACACTCTCACTTCAATTGCAAAACCATTGATAGATTTACATTTCCTCATTTTCCATCATTCTCTAATTCTCTCAGGTTGTGTCTCTCTTTTTTATTTCTCTCTTTATAACAGGTAGAGGACGAGGGGAGCTTCATGATCTTCCTCCCACAGAGGACCTACTCTCCACCTTTAGCTCCTTCACCATGCGCCTAACAGAGCAACCACCACCACGTCTCCCAACGTCCTTACCATTCCCATCACCACGGTCGGTGGTGATAGCACTGACATCCGTAATCACGACAACTCGTCATCGACTATGTATGCCACCAGGACCTCCATCCTCGAGCACGTCAACGACCATGCTCCGACATCCTCACGACTACGTCATCATCACTGACCCGCTCTCTCTCCCTCAACCTGCAGGCATGCAGGACCAGGGGCGAGGACGTAAGCTGTCTGGGAAGGTTTCCAGCCATCCAAGAAGGAAACTCCCCCTCCCCGCTCTTGTTCATCTTCCTCCACCAGACCTCCACAACTGTGCACTTCCATCCACTACTGCGCCATCACCGCGAGTCATCCGTGCCCTCGACCTTCCTTTGACAGCCATTGACCGCGTGGCGCTTCTCGACACCACTACCTTCCCATCAGCCTCCTTCCCGTGACCAACCGTGATCACCATCGTCATCCTCAACCACTCCTACAGCATCTACTCATCGTCATCTTTGACCTCTTGCAGCCTCCGTCTGAAGCTTCCTCTCCACAGCGGCCACCAACAACCACGACCTCACCATTGCCACCATTCATCACCACAACTGCTTCCTCTTCTCCTCTGTCTTCTTCATCTTCAACCGAAGAGGAACCCATCGCCGGCAATAAACACCCCCGCGTAGCCACCACCATCGGCCTTCGTTCTCCGCATCGTCGACTCCATCAGCCTCGCCTCGACAACACACGCCCGACCACACCCTCAGCCGCACCTCTCACGACTCACCCACACGCGTGCACCAACCCACCACCAGTGAGCATCTACCACCGTTTGGCCTCCTCCGACCAACTCCCACTGTCAGACCACTGCCAACGCAAAGCCCTTCGTTCGGCCAACCTCCTCCAAGCACGGCGCAATCGGTCATGGCTTCTCCTCCACATGTGCACAAAGGGGAGTATATCCCCTATTTCTCTACAGTGTGTGTGCAATTAGAATTTACAAGGGATGCCATTGTCGTGACACTTCCCATATTTTGATGAGTACATTATTTAAGGGACTTTTGCTTGTAGGCCCTCGTGTTTCTTTCTTTTCCCCTCTCATGCACTCAACTCTTTCTATATTGCATTATGTTCCTAATATGAATGCATGAAATATCACCATGTGCAATATCTTTTTCTGTGATGCCCTATAAGCTTTATTTATGGATATAAGCGTAAGTTTATCGGTCTATTCTTCCCTATGGATATGACATCCTAACTTCGTGATTAGAGTTTTTTTTTTTTGAAACAATAAGGAAAGTTATTGTGCAATGATAGCAATCCAGGAGAGCATTTTATTGATTAATATAAAGGCATGATTATAACGTAGAACCCCACATATGTATGAGAGACTAACATACATTTACAATTTGCTCCACACATACTGGCCTCTCCTGAAACAAAAAATCATTTCTCGCTCTCCAAACACACCAGATGATTGCCGCCATATGACAGGACAGTTTATCATGCAACAAAAGTTTTTCCACAGATCATCCCAAATGGGAAGAGGTTCCTTGCAAACTCTTCTCCACACAGCATCAGTGATTATGCATGAAGAAAAAATATGAGTGGAGCTATCGGCAAGCAAACCACATAGCAGGCAGGATTGTAACACAACACCCAATCTTCTATGTCTGAGATCACCTGTCACCAATCCATCCCTCCTGCATGGTCATAGAAAAATCTGGACTTTAATTGGGATCTTCAGTAGCCATAACTTTTTCCCTACCGCATCAGCCTCCATTGAGTGGGAATGCCTCATGATCTTTTCGTATGCTCTTGCAGGAGTGAAGATTCCATCCCAGCTATATTTGTCTTCAATACCAGGTAGCAGCCTAAAAGCCATCAGGTCTTGCTCCAGGCATGTCCTTTCCTCCCATGTTCTTGTGCCTTCTCTGCAACAGTTTTCACAAATCAGTGATTAGAGTTTTCACTGATAAATATTTTTGTTTAGGATTTTTTTCACCACACAATTTACTACGGCGACATTATTTTTCTGACACATCATCTTGCAAGCAAAAAAGTCCTGATCAAAAACCACCAATACCAGGTCACAAGAGGAGAGGCCTCTCTTCAGAGCCAGCTACAGTTCATCCAACAGCTCCAGCCTATGTTCCTGCCTACAAGAAAGAACCAGTCTACAGAGTTGTGTTCTATTATGTAGAATGGATTTCTTTGTGTTACAAGCTGAGCGTTTCATGCTCCAGCTTGAGGGAGAGTGTTGATAGAATTGCAGTGGTGTTTAGTACCACATAGTGTAGTGGAATTTTGTTATGTGTGTGGGGGCCTATAAATAGGTGTGAATCCCCTACCTATTCCTTTGAGAAGAAATAACAAAGTAACACGCCCATCGGGCACTTCTCCCGTGATTTTCTCCTTGCTCTTTGTGAACAGGATTTCCACGTAAACCCAATCGTTTCTATTATTTTATACTTTGATATTTTTGCTTCCACATTATTTAAACCTGTCAACTTGTCCTATTAACAGCTTTATGCTGCTTTTGTTTCTAACAACACTCTTGGATTCAGTGGTTACCATTGGCAGAGTAATAGCAAAATGCCAATCATCGTTCTCCAGCTAGCTAATCTCCCTTTGAGGTTATTTATGGTTGACCTCCTACGATTGCATCATATGTCAATGGTACCTCTACCTCATCTGATGTTGCTGCTACTATGAGGAATCGAGATCACGTTTTACAAGAGCATAAGGAGCATCTTCGAAGGGCCCAAAATCGCATAAGTAACACGTTGATATAAAGTGTATTGAATGCTCATTTGAAGTTGGGGAATGGGTTTATCTTAAACTCCAACCTTATAAGCAACATTCAGTTGTCAAGCAATATAATTACAAGCTAGCAACTATATATTATGGGCCTCATTAAATAATTCGCAAGGTGGGAGTTGTGGTGCATCAATTACAGCTTCCCTTAGGCTCCGAAATTCATCGTACCATCCATGTCTCACAGTTTAACAAAAAGCATGGCCATGAATGAATCCAAGTAGAGATGTTGTTAAAATCTTATGAAGAAATGCCTAAGCCACATAAACGGTTGGATAGGAGAATTATTAAACAAGATAGCAAAGTTGTGACACAACTTTTATTTCATTGGGTCACTCAAATCAGTAGAAGAAGCAACATGGATTAATTATGAGTTTTTTGTCCAGAAGTACTTGGGTTTCAACCTTGAGGACAAGGTTTCATAAGGGGTAGGTATTTGTCAAGGAGTTATGGTGCCAAGGTAAGTTTTGGTGGTTGAAAGAAATAGTTACAATAAGAATGTGTTGAGCCTATGTAGCTGGAAAGGTTGTTGGACAGGGTGACCTGGTCTATGGGTATCCTGTAAGGGCTTGGATTTTTAATACGTTTAACTAGTTAATTAAATCTCTAATTAGATGTTTAAAGGTGGAATTAAGGGCATAAAAAGCCTTAAATCACTGTATTTTATCTTCTTATTCCTTTCGGCTTGTTAAGGAAGCCATTCTTTTTTTTGGCTTCTTTGAGAAGCCATTCTCCTTGTGGCTTACTTGAGAAGCCACCCTCATATGCCTTGCTTGTGAAGCCATTTCCTTTTCGACTTCCTTGAGAAGCCATCTTCTTCCTTTTGGCTTCCTTGAGAAACTACCTCTTTTTGGCTTCTTTGAGAATACACCATCCCCTTTTATATACTCCAAGCCACTCTCCACCACCTCATTTGGACCCCCAACGAGAGCAACAAAGAGAAAGCAAGAAAGAAAGAGAGAAGAGAGCGAGAAGGGGCTGCTGCTGTTGCTGCTCCAGCCACTGTTGCTGTTGTTGCTGCGTGTGGAAAGGGAAGAAGAGAGGGAGAAAGTAGGTGTGTTGCTGCAGCTGGTGTCATTGTTGTTCCTGTTGCTGTTGCTGCTATTGTTGTAGCTGCTACTGTTGTTGCGGTTGATGCTGCTGCTGATGGTGCTATGTGCGTGGCAAGGAACGGGAGGAGAAGCCCCATCTCCAGGTAGGGTTTTCCCTCTTGGTACCACTCGTTCCTATGACTAAAGATAGTAAAGAGGATGTTTGAAATCTTTAAATCCATGTTTGCATGTAAAATGGTAGGATTATGCCTTAGAGTTGGATTAAATCGTGTAAATATGTAATGGGATGGTTGGCATTTTGGTCTGGGTGCTAGAAGCACCTAGTACTGGTACTGGCAACTAGTACCGGTACTAGTTGATTTTAGCACTGGCTGGTAATGAGCACATAAAGGGTACTGAAAGCACCCAGTATCGATACTGGATGCATTCGGTTGGCATGACTGGGACTGCCCAGTACCGGTACTAATGCCTAGTACCAGTACCAGCTGGGGTACTTGGAAAAGGCTGCTGGCACCCAATACCGGTATTGGTGGTCAGTGTCGATACTAGCTGGGAATTTTGGTATTATACTGGGGGTGTCTAGCATCGGTACTAGGGTTTAGTATCGGTACTAGTGCACATGCTCCACCCTGTTTGAGCTAAGTAGCAAGGAACTCTTAAGCTCTAAGAAGATGATTAAAAGTCCATTTTAATTTGGCTAAGAAAAGGATTGAACCCTAAATGTTGAAGTTCCTAATGACTTGGCTAGAGTCTAATAAAGGAAATGCTTGGATCCTAAGGTCTTGGGTCAAGACCCCAGACGATCCAGTAGGTAATTAGGGTTGTCTGCTCTGGTTTAGACCAGCGGAAAGGAAAAGGTTTAAAAAGTGATTAGGTTGAATAAGTGAGCTCGTAAGGTTTCACCTTGGACTTGGTGAACCATGGGTTCACCACTCGGGTGGGGGACCTGAGGTGTTGCAGTAGCTGGAGGCTACCAAGGGTTTTCTATCGTGGAACTTGGAGGGTTCCTAGGTGCGGTGATAGACCAGGGACTGTCACTGGTGTTTGGTACTTGAATGTACCCGAATCCGACTCGATGCGGAGGTACTCGAGGCTCTAGACTCTATAGGTGCCCATAGGTGCAACGAGAGGCGTAGAGGGTACTTAATACTTTGCTAGAGGCTCATTTAGCGATCGTATGTACAATATTCTCCTGGGTACCGTGAGGGATTGGTTGTGAACCTGTCCAATGGCAGATTAGGACACACCCATAGTTTTCGCTCCTGCTGAGAGGTACTCCTATCGGGAGCCTTGGTGTGACTCGACAATTCTGGCCAATCCTGCAATGATAATCAGATTTGATTGGGTAGTTCCCAAGAGGCCCGACTCTTTTGACTCATGTCAGCAATGTACTCAATATGCCGAGAACAGGCATGCCTTTCGGAGGATCAACAAACTGCTAGCCTCTCCCCTTGCCAGGGTGAGACTATTAGGCTGGTATTCAAAGGAAAAGACGCATCTCAATCTCCTCTGGTATAGAGGGATGATTTCCAGAATCTAATCATTGAGGCGAGGGAATAAATTAACAATACCAAATCATGGGAAGGATTTTAGGGCAGCTTGATGAATGGGTTCTGGGACCATGGTGATTAGTCGAGTTGTTCCAAGTTCAGGTTGAAACCTGGGGTTCTGTGTTAGGCTAGGGATCTAACCGATTAGTGAGACTGTATATTACCCTGTGTTTTTTATTGCAATACAGTAGATGTTTGCTCCGCTACTGAGCCGATTGGCTCATCCCTACTTTGTAACCTACTTTTAGGTTGATGCAGTCGTGAGACAACGACGTGCTGGTTTTGTTGCTGCACAAGTTTTTGCAAGCTCTGTTGATAGGTAAATTTTTGTCTTGTTCTATTTTTATGTTTCAACTTCATGCCATCCTTTTCACTTTTTCTTCCATTTCACATGATAAATGGAACTCTTTTATAACTTGACTTAGTTAAGTACAACCTAAATTAAATAAACCAACACATCTTCTGTTGCCATCCCTTGAAACTTCGACCCTCATTTAGGGGCCTAGGTTTTGAGGTGTGACATCCCATGTTATAAATAACTAGAATAACAGACTTGTGGGTGTGTTGTTAGTGGTTACCCTTCTCAATTCCTCTAATCTCCTCTCTTCTTAGCATCATGGTTGTTACTCGATATCACATTAAAGCCAATTCTTCTTCTTCCAGTTTTGCTTTTGACACTAATTCCTTTTCACTCAGTGATCAATAATACAAATATGTTTATAATTATTTGAGGTTTTTTACATGAGATGATAGTTTCTAAGAATTCAGAAAGTTGCTTGGTTAAGGGGAAAAATAAAAAACCTTTAATGATGCCTATTGAGAGATGGAGTGCTGTTGGGAGCCATTTGAGTCCTACATCATGTGTAAACAAGTTTGTGTGTGAGTGGGTTACTTATAAAAGGCTATTGTATCCCCTTATTTAATCTTCAAGAAGAGAATAGACATATTGCCCCCATAGGAGCCTCCTATGTTTTCTCTCCACTCTTTATAAGTGTGATTTCCACGTTAAATCCAAGTGTTTTTTATTGCTATGCTTTAATATTATGCCCACTTTTATTCTACTTTTATATACTCTAATATGGTATTAGAGTAATTTATTCATGGGAATTATCTTTTCTCATTCAAGAGATTATATTGTCATTTTATTGCTTCATGTTCCTCGAGTTCTTTGTGTTGGCCTCAACGGCAGCGACGCTTGGCAGAATCAAAGGCAAGGGAAACAATCCAGATGGGGGCGATTGCACTCGATGTGCTTCTGCAATCCAAGAGGTGCAATTTTGCAATCAAACTTGGAGAAGAGAAATCTTCATGTAGCTATGAAATTTAGCTCCAACAAGGTTTTCCATTCTAAAGAATCACTAGGCACCACAAATGTTATTACTAAAGACAGGAATTAAGTTGTAATTCCTAAACAAGATATTATTCCGCCTCTCCAGGAACCTTGATTTCTGACATGATGTTTTATATGTGTTAACCCCAAACTCTCCAGATCTAGTCACAAGGCCTATTGTTAATCCCTAACAAATAAGAGGTTCAAATATGGAGATGGGAGGACAAGTTTCGGATATCTTCACTAAGCCATTAGTAGACATCGCTTAACTCAAGGTTGCAAAACTTAATACTCAATATTTAGCCGGGGAGGTCATTAACTAAAGAATATATAGTATGCAAGAGAGCAATAAGGGATAAATTGTTCAAGTATATTTTCTTAATTAAATATTTAAATATATAGATATATTCCATATGTATTCCTAAAAGGCTGAGAATATTAATAAGATCTACGGTTTGCAAAAATTACTATTAAGCCATAGATAAAACTAAAATTTCAACAAGATATCCAATCACATAAAATCAACCTTTTGTGAGGTAACGTTAAAAAGCTATAAACCATGCCTCAAAAGGAAATAAATAGTATAGTTTCTGTGAATAAGTGCCACATGGCAAGTCTGTCAGGCCACATGCCAATGCCACGTGGCAAACCTAAGATGCACCCAAGGGGCGTCGATCCTAAGGGGAATTTTGATTTTACTACTATGTATGGCTTGCGAAAATTTGTATTAAGCCATAGACAAAATTGAAATTTCAACAAGATATCCAATCACATAAAATCAACCTTTTGTGAAGTAATGTTAATAAGTTACATACCATGTAGCATAGTTTCTCTGAAGAAGAAAGTGCCACGTGACAGTCCTAGGATGCACCCAATGGGCGTCGACCCTAAAGGGAATTTTGGTCGTGTTTTAGGTCCAAGTTTGGTGTCTTTTAGTATGGTATATTTTATTTTTAGAAAATAGTTTAGAGGATTTTATCTATACTTCTATTTTTGGGAGATGTATTGGTTTGTTTCTTGTTTTAGAGAATATGTTCTCTTTATAAAAAAAAACCTTTTATAATTGATTTTACTTGAGTTAATAAATTATTAGTTTCCAAACAACATCAACAACTTCCTTTCTCTCCCTCTATTCTTCTTCACCATCGACTGCTGCCCTCTCTCTCCTCCCTATTGCATGAATAGTGACTGCCTGTAGCAGCATATTGCTACATATTTCTCCCACGTGGAAGTCTCCACGCCCTGTATTGTACCAACTCTCACATGGTATCAGAGCTGTGATCTAGGCTTTTACCATGAGATTTTCTACACGCATAGGAAGGAGGAGAAGAGAAGAAAAGCCACGCTGTGCATGACTTTCTTCTTGGTAATAAATTATTAGTTTCCAAACAACAACAACAACTTCCTTTCTCTCCCTCTATTCTTCTTCACCATCGACTACTGCCCTCTCTCCTCTCTATTGCGTGAATACTGCCTGCCTGCAGCAGCATACTGCTGCATATTTCTCCCACGTGGAAGAGCCTCCACGCTCTCGTATTGTGCCAACTCTCACACGGTATCAAAGCTTGTGATCTAGGCTCTTACCGGGAGATTTTCTACACGCATAGGAAGGAGGAGAGAAGAAAAGCCACGCTGTGCGTGACTTTCTACTTGGTGGACAGTAGTTACGTGTGTAGCCTATCCTCTTGTCAGATTACGCACAAGAAGTCCCATCTTGTGCGTGATTCCAATGAGTATCAAGGCCTCGTGTGTCGAGGCATCTTCGCTGACTTGTGAGTTCTCTCGAAGAACTCCTTGAAGGACCTTGGCACCTTATGCAAGAACCAAGGAGACACGTAGGGGATTCCGACGAGTGGCATCCCTCACGTATCGAGCACCTTACGTAGAGCATACAAGTAGAGGAAGGCTCGCTTCTTGAGGACGGAGATGGCCAAGAGCAAGAATTAGATCAACACCGAGGAAGGAAAGGTTCTAGTTCAAGGCAACACGATTAAACTTCAGGGTGCCTTGAACTATATCTTATGGGCTCGAGCATTCAAGATCTTCATAGGAGGACAAGACAAGTTGCATGTCCTTCTAGAAGAGCAGTCTAAGTCCAAGGATGCGACGAAGAAGTAAGAGAAGAACTACTTAGTGATGAATTGGCTGATGAACTCAGTCAATTCATCAATCACCTCCAACATGCTCTACAAGAAGTAAGCTCATAAGATGTGGGATTCCTTGGAGAAGAGATACCCCAAGAAGTCCAACAACACCTGCATTACTGACATATACATTCAGATTTGTACGGCTAGTCAGAGAGATCTTCCCGTTGACAAATACTATTCAAAGATGGGGGTGCTCTTTGAAGAATTGGAGATCTACAAGCATGTCTGTTGTAACAAGCAAACAACTGTATGAGAAAGATGGCAAGATGTGAGATTCTTGTTAGGGTTGAATCCCCGATATCAACCAGAACGTGATCAGATCCTTGCACTAGACATGAAGTTGGATCGTAAGATGATTTATAGTCATCTTGAGAAATTTGGAGAACTAGACATAGGCTCCAGTAAAGCAGCGGTGACTGAAAATACCACTATGGCTACATTCAATGTTGACATTGGACATGGAAGAGGACATGATCGAGGCTTCGGTCGAATATATCCACCACGTCAACATTGTGGACATACCACCCATCCACAAGATCGTTGTTTGGACAAGTTTGGAAGACCCACACCTGGGCCTTCTAGCACCACACCGGTGGAATGTCTCACCACTACGGATATTAAGAAGATCAAGGCCATGCTTCCAGATGAGAAAAAGAAGACGACGTCCGTTGCGGCGACTATTGACGTTACCATAGAAGCAACGACTTCGAAGGTCGCAAAATGCTACACCGTTACTACTACGAAAGAGAAAATTGAAGATGTGAAGCTTGAAAAAGAATAGTGGGGGTTCTTACCTCATCACACAATTCAACAAGTCGTCGTCCTCCTGGCCTCGACTTGAGGAGTGTGAGGAACAAAGTGTCACGTGACAGTCCTAAGATGCACCCAAGGGGAGCTAGCCCTAAGGGGAATTTTGGTCTTGCTTTGGATCCAAGTTTGGTGTCTTTTAGTATGGTATGTTTGGTTTTTAGAACGTAGTTTAGAGGATTTGATCTCTTTCTATTTTTAGGAGATGTGATTTGATTTGGTTTGTTTCTTGTTTTCGAGGATATGTTTTCTCTATAAAAGAGAACCTTTTGTAATTAATTTTACTTGAGTTAATGCATTATTAGTTTCCAAACAATATCAACAACTCCCTCTCTCCCTCTATTCTTCATCACTGCTGACTATTGCCCTCTCTCTCTCTCTTCTCCCTATTGCGTGAACAAGGCCTGCTTGCGGCAACATACTGCTACATATGTCTCCCACGTAGAAGAGTCTCCATGCCCCCATATTACGCCAACTCCCACAATTGCAAACATTAGGCAATCAAGTTTAAAGGATAAAGAGCTTATCCAAGAAGGCTTTTGTAATAGTCATCCTATTATTTTATTTTTTTACGAGGAAAGAAAAAAAGCAAGATTACCAGAGGACAGTAATCATTCAAAAATTGTATTAAATAAAATGAACAGACCAGCAAATTGTGTAGCTAAAAATCTCAGAGATGTGAAACCTCCCTTACTACATCAACCCATGCCTGCTCCTTTCTAAATAATACCACGTTTTGCTGCAATCATACAAACCACAAGTTGGCAAGAATCGTGACCTAAGCACTAGCATTGGATTGGGCAATCCTACAGAACAAGCTCTAGAGACTATCAAATGTAGCCATATCAGCATCATGGACTTGCACTTACCACCACACCTCTTCTAAAATGAACAAGCAAAGAATCAATGGGTAGCATCCTCATTTGCGTCCAATCATAGAACATAACGCTTGTCTCCATCCTGTACCCACCTCGCTTTGAGAACTTTAGTGACCAACTTCTCCCTTCTCAAAAGCCAGTCAAAAATCTTGATCATCAAGGGTACCAGAATGGACCAAATGATTAAGCAGTCCATCCAAATATCATTATAGGTTCCATCATCCAAAGCTTGTAGCTGCTTATAAACAGGGTTTTAAATGTCATCGGCATGCCGTCAAAATGACACTTTTGTGAGAATGTCCATGCCAACATGGAATAGCTATTGAGAAGCAACAATGTTGTCGACATGTTGACCATATCGACGGCATGCTGATGCTGCTTTGCCTAGGCCTGCTGCACGCTGCTGCCTGGGCCTACTGCCACTGCACTACAGCACCAGTCCTCCTCTCCCTTCAAATTTTTACTAAGCTTGCATGTTATCCTAAAGTTCAAAACATGTCCATCTGGTCCTCTATTACTAATGTGCACCCTCTCTTTTCACACCAAACTAAGAACAGTAATTTTTTAAAGGTGGACAAAAATATCCTTTTATATCCCTGTAAGACCAAATTACAGCATTTTTAATCCCCAAAATATCCTTCAATCATTCAATGTATCATTGAACAATAATTGAGTTGTACAATGTACGAGTTGTACATTCACACAGTACGTCACGTCGTTACTGACGGACGTAATCATAAAAAACCTATAAAATAATAATCGAAGAATTTGTTCGCGCACCGGCGGTTGTAAAAATTCAATAAAGAATAAAATATAACGAATGAAATGATTACATCATCGATAGACGTAATCATAAAATGGGCATTTCCACAACGTGTCCTCAGCATGCCGACGAAATGCACACGTACAATTTCATCGGCACGACGTCGAAATTAGTATTTCAAATCTTGCTTATAAGCCCTATTCATAGTAAACCTCCCCTCCTTCCATAGAAACCTATCATGCATCTCAAGAATTGGTTGTAACTCCTCCAACACCCCCAGCAAACACTGAAGCTCCTCCACTGAAGCCTTTGACAAACTGGGATACAAAACAAGTGACCATGGTCTAAAGCTACCATCCCAAACCTCAAGAGACTTGGGCATCCTTAGCATTTGTCACGCCAAATAAACGAGGGCACATTTCTGTGAGAACTTTCTCCCCTGCCCAATCATCCCTCCAAAACCTGAAAAACCTACCATTTCCTAAACTCAGAATGGACAAGAGAAGAATTAAGGGCCCGTTGAATGATCGAGGCAACCAAGTGCTAGGAAGCCAATGAACTTCGCTGGCCTATATGGCCCGAAGTCACATCAACGGCTGCTCCATAGGAGTTCTGAAGTATTCTCTCCACAAGACCATTTCCACCAATAAGAAATCTAACCACCCACTTCATGAGCAATGCCACATTTGTCTCATCCAAAGAACAAACACCCAACCTGCCATCCTTTTTTGACCTACAAACCTCTTTCCAAGATGTCAATTGCAAAAAGTTGCTCTCCTAGTCAAGACCTTTCCAAAAAAAACCTCTTCTGTTCAACATCTAGATTTGATAAGACAATCTTCGGCGATCTAAGCATGGACAAGTAGAAAATGGGGATTGCTGAAAGAACCACCTTCACAAGGACCAACCTCCTTCCCCTAAAGACAATTCTACATCTCCACCCACTCATCATCCTATTCACCCTCTCCACTACAAGGTTCTAGTCAGCTGCCACTAGCCACTTCCCCTTCAAAGGAAGGCCCAAGTAAACTATTAGAAACTGAACCAGAGCCATGCCAAGGGCAAGCGAAATAGCCTCCTCCATATCTTTATATGTGAAAAGGAACCAAGGCGGACTTTCTCCCATTGATACGCAAATTGAAAATAGTCATCCTTTTATTTGAATGACTAAATTGATTATAAGGCTAATTACGCGATCTAGTCAAGTAATGCCCCAAGTATAGATACTCTGATTGGTCAGGGGACTAACTGAGACTACTCGGCATATTAATTGGCCTAGTTGGCCAAGTTTTGCAACCCTGGCTTAACTACTCTTCCTTCGAGGAAAAACATCAACATCTGCCTCAAACTTTGAGTGTTGAAGAAGATTGCTGAATTTGATAAAAAAAAGGGTAAAAAAAGGATCCACGTGCCCCTGTCCTTAGCAAAGAGAGGTTGGGACTCAAACAACCATTCAACAATATCTTGGTGGGAAAAAACCCTAGTTTGCTTGCTACATTATACTTGCTTGGTTTTGTATTCTTTGGAATCTCCAATAATTTGATGACTAGCATTTGCAGAAAGGTAGAAGAGGAATCTCGTACTAGTATTATTTTAAGGCTTACAATAGGATTAAGAGTTAAGCTTTAAGATGTAGAAGGTTAAACTCAACAATAGATGCTTTCAAAGCATGCAACAGGGTCGCGAGGTTTTCAAAGCATGCTTCCAATAGATGCTTTCAAGATAGAGATTTACAGGTCCGCCTATAAGTAAGAGTTAAACTTTAACACAGGCATTCTAATGCTTGCAAATTGATTAAGACCGCAACTTCAAGATAGACACGAATATCAATATTTTCAATTGCCAAACTCTTCATAAAGAAAAAAGAAGGAAGTCGTAATCACGTAGTACCATCCAAGTGGATGATCAATTAAGTTTCTCAAAGAAGCAAGAAGTTGTTATTAACTAAAATACCATCTGTTCAATTATCGGACCCTCATCAAGATCTTCAGTGACAAAATGGCTTGTTGCTCCAATCAACTTTACCCCCGCATCAAATGCCTACATCAACAACATTGTTTATGAACAATGGCAACAATGAAAACAAAGAGCAAGAGCTCTAAGTTAAGAACCTGTCTAGACGGATTGCCGCCTTTAAATGATGGAAGAAGGCCATGATGTATATTGATTATATCTTTTCCATAACTCTTCAAAAATTTACTAGATAATATCTGCAATTTACACAGGTTTTAAAATGTTATTAGAAATGCCTAAATCGTGGCATGTAATAAAAAAAAGGTTTGGGTGGATCAAGCACTGAAAGTTAGAACCTGAAACTGGGAGGATGGCATGGAAAATTGGTATTGACACTACATGTTAAAACAACACTAGGAGGATCCCTTCAGAGAAAAGGAAAAAAAAGTAGTTCTCTGGTCTCTTATTATGATGGAACCTAAAAAAATGTCCCCTGAACTGTGCATGAGAAAACTTTGAGTTATGTACTGAACCCTGTCGTTTGGAGTGCAAAGACAACCCCTTCACCCAACCCCAATACTTTAAATCAGTCACCCCTGTAGAATCCTGGTAGAATTCAAATCCCACCCCCCGGTTCCCTCCATCTTGCACTTTCAGAACAAAATATTCCTCACCCACCACCAAAGCCATCAGCTCCACCTTAACCACCATCAGTCATGCTAACTATTTCCAGCTTACCCGTGTAGGCACTGGCACCTTCGGCTCTCCATCTCCAGCACTGCAAGTTCAACTTTATCCTCTCTTCCTCCTTACATACCCTCCTCTCGACCCTAGATCAACTCCAAGTCCTAGACTTTATGCAGAGACCACCGATCATTACTATAAGTCACTAATACACAACTACACACAGAGTTGAAGAGTCTCCAACTTCTGGTGGCCTTGGAGTTCCACAGAGACCAATCTTGTCCAGGAGCTAAAGGTCGGGATCTTCTTCTAGTAACAGATAAAAAATTATGATAAACAAACGATGCAGTCATTACTGGATCTCACCAAAAATGGATCTAACATTAAAGGAGTGCAACCACCTCTCTAAAGGTTACAAGAACGTGGTGGGGTCCTATAGGGCCTCTCGGAGAATCCTTTCTTCCATAAAAAATGAGTTGAGGGCAATGACAGCCATGCTAAGAGAATGATCAACTTTCAGACAAGGGTCAAGTTGTAACCGCAACACACCTGCTGAGAAATTATGGTGGTCATCAACAAGGCCACCTCCTCCCCAGCTACTCCAAACATATTTTTCTAAATACTTTTGATTTTCTTGTTCATAGATATTTTTATTTAAAATGCTTTAAAACTTATGTTCCATCCACCTGACTTTGTGATTTTTCATACATACCCTATCTAAAGGGCTCTCTACATCTTTGCATCCATATGGTTGAATCTCACAAATGCCTCATGTATGAAAAAATTTTCATCTTCTCATGAAAGTGAATTTCTCAAAGGATTTTTTCTTTTATGACAAGGCTCCCTCTTGCAAGGCAAATCTCGGGAGACCACAAGTGCTCCAAGCAATGGCCCCCAGGTAATTTCCACATTGGCACGTCTCAAACCAGTGCCACTGTTCTCACAAAGGTGGTATGAGTGGGTTACCAGAGACAACCACGGGAGGCACAATTTCTCATAGGATTGCTCCACTATATATATGCATAGCATACATGTATTTGTACAGTACAACATATGCATATATAGATGCTTATAATATATATGTATTATATACATACAATTATGTATGGAAACAGATATGGAGTATATTACGACTGCCATGGGTGAATGCAGATTCCCTGGAAGGCTTTTAGATGTCCATGTGTCAAGGCATGTTCAAATCAAGAAAGATGAGGGTTATGCCTTTTGAAGATATTTAAGTAGAATATTTGTTCTATTCCATAACAAAGCCAAACCTCTCATTATATAGAGAGAGGGTTTGTTATAATAAGGAAAACACACCAACTTGCTAAAAATAACACGACTAAAATAAGGCACCAAACTAATTGGATTCTTGACAAACTAACTACTTAAATCAACTTTTGTCGACGTGGTAGTCCCTTTTACATGTCTTCAAACTCGGGCATCTCTACCCGTAATCCTGACTTCTTGAGGTCAACTTCCTTGTTACTCCCCGAACATAGTTGGAACAACCAACTAACTTGATTGTGATCCCATGCACGAGCATCTTTGTTTCACTGAAAACTTGTATCTCCGAACTCACTATTATCCTTCGAGACATGTTGAACAGGAAAAGGCTTTGATTCAGGTTGAGGGCCAGGAAAGACTTCGACCTTTAAAGGTCGGGAAAGACTTTGACCTTGGTTGAGGTTGATGCAATACGATGATGATATACATTCCTTTTCTCATATCACAGAAAAGACCTTATGCGTGGGAAGAGGCTTCTTCTCACACGTGTGCAGAGAATAATGGCCCGAAGCATTATGGCTTGGAAGAGAAAGGTGGCTCCCCCGTACACCAAGTTGGAGGTGACTCACCGGAGAGGAGCAACCAGAGAGGAGTACCATTGCACCTTATTCCTTTTTTTATTTCAGTGGGGCCACATCACCGGACTAGAGGGGTTTCACGGGAAGGTCGGTCGAACCACCCCAATCCAATAGCTTATGTCCCAAGGAACTCAATGGTGCCCTCAAATCTTTGAACAGGAGTAGTTTGGTGGGCCAAACACGCGATCCAACCCACCCCTGTAAAGGGCAGCGCTAGACAAGTTGGGCCTTCCTACCAGCACGTGGTTGGTTAATGGGCCCCCGAAAGAGGATGGTCTAGTAGTAGGGGCCCCAGTGACCCAAACATCGGTGGTCCCATGTTGGTGGTGCACCGATGGCCGATTTTGTTCCGGCGGTAGTGGGCAACAGCAGCCAAAGAAGGGAAAAAAAAGGAATGGAGGAAGAAGAGAAGGGAAGAAAGTTGGGGAGAGGAGAGCAAAGTTTTAAATATCGATATTGATGTCATATCGACAAGTCGAAAAATGGATATATCATTGATATCGGTGAATTTTAGGGAAATCGCTCAAAAAAAAGTCCAAAATATCCAAAAATGTCACAAATTTAATTAAAATTAATATTTTAATAACTAGTACATAATGAAGAAATGCCTAGAAGACGAAAATCATAAATTTTGAATAAAAACATAATAAAAATGCACCAGTCGCATATCAACAAAGTCAAATATTGAAAAAAAAGTATACATAACATGATAATAATTGAAAAATGTTCAAGCTACTCACCAAAAGAAATGAAATATCAATAGTGTCAAAGTATCAGTAGGCCATACCAAGCATGGAAGCACCAGCCAATGCTACCAAATCAATGCCAGGTTGAGCTTCAACCTGGCTCGATACCTCTCCTCCGATTATCTTCCTTTATTCGTAGCACTCTAACATATTCACAGTATGACTTCGACGTCATGTAGTTGTATCAAGAATTGTATTCATTGATGTATTGTTTATAGTCTTCATCACTGCAATACATAATTATTCCAAGACATGGATATCGACTATGATTGTCAGAGGAGCTTTTCCTGCTTCTAGTTCTAGATCTATCCTGAGCAGACTCATTTCGATGTCCTCTTGAATCTGTAGACCAAGTAGAACCAGCTCATTTTAGTGTAGAACCTAACGATTCACAAAGTTCACGCCATCTCATCGATGAACTTCGTGGTGGTCAAGGAAGCGGTGTAGCAGAGTGGGAAAGTTGATAAAAAAAAATGGTTAAGAACCTTGATATGCAAGATACTCAGGGAATATCCTATAGCCATAACTTGAAGATGCAGGATCACTTTGAATATTATCACTTTGGTGGCGACCATCATGCCCATAGAAGGAACATAATAAGATGGAAGGTTGATGTAGCTGGAGAAGTAATTAGATGAACTTTGCACCTCATCTTGGAGTTGGTACTGAGAGCTGGTGTAATAAAATCCGTAGCCAGCATAGTAACTTGATAATGATGATCCTGGGCCACCTCCAAAGATTGATTCCGCCGCCAGATTAAGGGATCCCACGGATGACCTTCAATCATCGATGGATATCATAGAATGGCCTGAGACATACCCATACCCTGTCCCTACGTCATAGTCACGAGGTGGACTTGGTACAGGGTCTTTGTGTATATTTGTATATCTTTACGTGTATTCATGTTAGGCGTCTTCTTTACTAGGACCTTGATAATGATATCCCTCACTCCACCACTACTTTCCGTCTATGATTCGTCAGCTATCACTACATTACCATCTCCATCATCATCAACATGTGCCCGTCGACATGATAATTTAGTCCATTGGCAAATCATATGACCATGTGAGTCGCACAAGACAGGAGAACAAAAGAAATGAAAGGAATGCATGTCCATATGAGTTGAAGAAGTAAACAAAGATATGTGACCAACATGTTTCTGATATCGGTCACATATCACCACTTGAAGAGAAAAAGTATACAGCTCTTTGTTTTTGGCAATATATCACCGATATCCCTTGATATCAGCGATACATCGGCGATATTTTTTCGATATCATGGAAAAAGATGTGGCACATGATATCAATATGCTTCAACCCGTCGATATCGATATATCAGCGATATAACGCCGAAATGTCAAACTTGGGAGAGAGCCACTCTGGTAGCTCGTCGAAGATCAGTAGCACCGCTATAAGGCCTCCCCTTCTAGATCTTCTAAACCCTAGACCACCAAGATCAGTAACTCTGATACCATGTTGAGATATTTAGGTAGAATATTTGTTCTATTCCATAACAAAGCCAAGCCTCTAGGGTTTGTTACAATAAGGAAGACACACCAACTTGCTAAAAATAACATGGACTAAAATAAGTAAGACACCTACCTAATTAGATCCTTAAGAATTAACTAATTAGATCTTTATTTATTTATTTCCTAACATTCCCCTGTAAGTCGAGACATGAGAGACGGCGAAAACTTAGATTAACGGTACTCGACGATAGTAGAAAAATAATCAACTTCAGCATCTGCATCAACTTATCAAATTTCTACTTGTACATCCCATGTAAGGTGTTGGGTACGTAAGAAATCATGACTAAAACTTGGGTGTTGCTGCTCTTATGTCCAAGACTTTAAAGATGATGAGGCTTGATCTTCTTGAGTGCGTATAAGGTCACACGGGTGCCATTGCTCCTACACCTCGCAATCCAGGGCACTGTGCTTGGTTTCTTAGGACGTGCATAAGGTCACCTTCCATTACTCCTACACCCCAAGAGCCAGCTAAAATACTCTACGTGCATGAGAGTGCACCCCATCTACATGTTTATACTGATCTGTCTTTCTTCTTCATCAAGTTCCCTTGGGTTGCAAATGCAAATCCTTCAAGGCCTAAAATCAACCCTCTTCGTAGGGTCAATTGGCGATCATAAGATGTGGCTTCAAGCAATGCTCTGGTGATGCTTTGGTGATGTCCTACCCTAAGGTTGGTCCCAAATCCAAGGTGACCACCCTAGGGTTCTAATAAGTCTCATAAGACCCCTTCGATTTGAAGAAGTGGATCAAAACGAGAATCAAAGCCCCCCAGCAGAGGGGTGGTGCTTCAATGGCATGGCAATGCCCTAGCGGTGCTCCGATAAGGAACCAATGCACAGATTGACCCCAAACACGAGTTGACTTCCCTAGGGTTCCAATGAGACCCTTAAGGCTCTCTTAGATTAAGAGGAGAGGGGAAAAATAGAGTTTTGAACCCTCCCCCTGTCGTCGGCGACGCTGTAGTGGAAGGGCGCGATAGTGCTTTGACGAGGTTGAAGGAAGCCTGAACCACCTCGGTCCATGGCCTCCAAAGAGTTGATTGGTGCCCTCAAATCCTCGATCGAGCGAGGTTTGAGAGGTTAAAACCTCGATACAGGCCAACCACATCAAGGGCGACGCTAGTCGTATTAGGCCCTTTTGCTGGCAAGTGGTCGGCTGGGTCATTGGAGAGGTTCGGTTTGGCAGCAAGGCTCTCGACAACTTTGACGTCAATGGTCCCACGCTGGTGGTTGGGTAATGACTCTAGCAATGTCTTTTCCTCCAGCGATGGGAAGAACAATAGTAACAGGAGGAGAATAGCAGAAGAGAAGTTAAGAGAGGAGAGAGCCTCTCCGATGCTAGCTAGAGGCCAATGGCACCATCGGAGGCCGAAGGGCCTCCCCCCCTCTAAGGTTTCTTCTTCGAACTAGCCTCAAGAAATCGGTGGCTCTGATACATGTTGAGATTTTTGGGGAAAAATGAACTTTGTTGATTTGAAAAGAAGCCTTTAGCCCTCTTTATAGAGAGATAGGGCAAAAAATGAAAAAGAAGCCTTTAGCCCTCTTTATAGAGAAAGACAAGGCAAAAAGTGAAAAACACAAACCACTCACTTGCTAAAAATAATAGAATCCAAAAATCCCTAATTTATTTCCTAACACTGTACTTTGGGGACTTTGGCTATAGAGGAATAGGTTGTTATTTCGGAAGGAACACCACTTTCTACGCAAGTGTAAATATATATATGCTGTCTCTACCAAAGAAGATTGAGAAAATGTTCGTTGGTTTTATGAGAGATTTCTTTTGGACAAATTACTAATTTCAGTTCGAATGGAAGGGAAGGCAAGATTCGTTGCCTGGGGGTAGGTTTGTAAGCCAATCAAGGAGGATGGTTTAGGGGTTCATGGCATTAAAAGGATGAATGTGGCACTCCTATTGAAGTAGGCATCTAGAATCATGGCGCCTGATTCTGACCTGCTGAATAATATTATCAATTTCTACAATGGTTGAACTTTGAATCAGGAATAAAGGTATGTCGTTCCAAGGGGCAGTTCAGCATTCTTCGAGTGTGTTGTATCAATTTGTCCAAAGATACTTCTTTTCACTCCTTAATTGGGTTCAGGAAATTGTCTCGTTTTGGAATGATGATTGAGCTGATAATGGTCTAAGAAACCTCTTCCCAAGACATTATGCTATGACTAGAAACAACAATGATGGTTGGGGACCTACCTTTGATGGAAAATTTTCTAAACAGGAGTTTTCCAGTTGCTGGAATTGTCATCTGTTTTTCATCCAAACAACCAGAATGATGCCGAGCAAATTCACGCTGTGAGGATTGGCACAATATGAGAGCAGGGAGGCTCTTCAACAAGGGAGAACATGGCAGCAGCAGGGTGCGGCCAATGATGGCTGCATATATGAACAGGGAGAGAAACGGCAGCCAACGGTCTCGAGGAAGAGAGAGAGAGAGAGGGAGGGAGTTAATGTGTTTAAAGAATTATTTCATTAACTCAAGAATACAAAGATTACAAATGCTCTCTTTTATAGAGAGCATATCACAATCCTATAAAACAAGTAATAAACTAAATCCTAATCCAATCATATTCCCTATTTTAGAAAGAACAAATCATCTAAAACAAACTTTCTAAAAAATCAAATTTACCAAACTAAGGACCACCAAACTTGGACCACAAGATATACCAAAAATCTCCTAGGGCCGATGCCCCTTTGGGTGTTTCCTAGACTGCCACTTGGCACATTTATTCTTTACACTCCCCCTCAAGTAGAGGTCAGGAGGACGATGACATGCCAAACTTGGCTCGGTGATGATGCTACCAAACACTCCTACCATTTCTCTTGATGCATATCCTCTTTCCACCTCTGTTGTTGTTGCCTTTTTGGCAACCTATGAAATCGTGGCTATTGAAGCAACCGTCTTGTCTTTGTATAAGTTCATGAGCTCTCTTCTCCAACTTCTTCCTGGCTACATCTTCCATCTCAGGCGCTTTCTCAAGTGGTATGAATCTCTGAATCCATCATCGCTTTATTCTATAAGGTTGAGAGGAGTCTCTGTGCCTCTTTTTCTACCCCCTGAGAGCCACACACTTGATCTCGACGTTCCCCGACGTGCTAGGGGGTTTCACGCACCCTCTCAATCCGAGTCAGTGCCATTACTCCTACACCCTGTGAACCAGCATAAGGTGCTCGATTTCTTCGAGCGTGTGTAAGGTCACCAGAAAACAAAAGGTGAAGTCAATGGTCCTCTAGAAAAAAATCACGCACAATGTGGCCTTTTCTCTCCTTCCTACGTATGCAGAGAATCGCCCAGGAAGAACCTAGATCGAAGGCTCTAATACCATGTGAGAATTGGTGCAATACGAGAGCGTGGAGGCTCTTCAACAAGGGAGAATATGGCAGCAACAGTGTGCTGCTAATGATGGTTGTACACGTGAACAAGGAGAGAAAGATGGCAACTGGCAGTCTCGAGGAAGAGAGGGAGAGAGAGGGAGTTGATGTGTTGGAAGAATTATTTCATTAAACTCAAGAATAGAAGGATTACAAAAGCTCTCTTTTATGGAGAGAGAACATATCAAATCCTGTAAAACAAGTAACAAACTAAATACTAATCAAATCATATCCCATATTTTAGAAAGAGCAAATCCTCTAAAATAAATTTTCTAAAAAATCAAGTCTACCAAACCAAGGACCACCAAACTTAGACCACAAGACATACCAAAAATCCCATAAGGTCGGCACCGTTGGGTGTTTCCTAGACTGCCACGTGGCCTAACAAGGCTACCACATGGCACTGCCCACATGGCACATTTATTCTTCACACACGCAATAGAATACCTCCCTTTTTAGATGCTTTTGGGAGGTTGAGGAATGCCTTAGGGACATTGAACAATGATTTTAATAGAGATTGTAATCTTATTGTGTCTCAAGGTTAAAATTTTCGCTTGGTTGATTTTAATAAGATTGTTTTCTTCCACTTTTTTATCAAATGGAAATTTTTTGTAGCTCAATTTTGTTTTGTGCAACCTGAATTAAATAAACTAGTGCCTTTCATGTTGCCACCCTCGGAACCCCAACCTTCGTTTAGGGGCCTGGGTTTTGAGGTGTGACAGCTACTGTCAGTCGGTGGGGGACCTGCAGCTACTAACGCCGTAGATTAAGGACCACGACCCAGCTACAGTGACATAGGGCCCACTGGAGAGGCTATGGCGCCACCACAGAAGCAGCAGTACCCTCAGCGCCACTGCTTGTCGCCGATGAAGACCCTCTGTCAGCTCTGATGTCACAGATGGAGGTGGTGGCAGCAATGTATGATGTGGAGATTAGGATTTTGGTGGGAGGGGTTGGTAGCTTATCTCGGTGGAATACCCAAGCGTCGATCTAGAATCACCGCTTTGATACCTAGTGGGATGTAACGAAAAGTCTTATTCTGTAATGAACGTGTGCCCCAGACGTCTTTTAAGACGTCTGGGAGGTGGCCCAGACGTCGGACCAGACGTCTGGGATCGTTTTCAGACGTCTGGAAATCCGTTATCTTCCACATATTCGTTTATTCCCTGCGGCTGCAGACGCCCTACCGCGTCCTCTCTCCTCGCACGGCCTTAAAAGGCCACGCCTCCCCTCACTTCCGTCACCACCGTCTCCTCCCTCTTCTCCTTCAACCAGTGAGCGTGAGCACGAGCGCGAGGGCGACAGCGGCGACCGCAGTGAGCGCGGAGGAGGTGCTGCGTGCGAGAGCGGAGCTCTGCCGTGAGGGCGAGCTCGCCGGGGCTGCTAGGGCCGGCCGGCGGAGGGCGCAGGGGGTGCGGAGGGGGGACTGCTGCGGTCTGAGCAACAGGCGCGCGAGGTGCGACGCGGGCGGCGTCGCAAGCGGAGGCCGAGTGGCGCCCTGATTCTGGAAAAATTTCCAGAATCAGACGTCTGGGTTGATAGCCAGACGGCGAGGGCGACGTCTTGAAGACCATCCAGACGTCTGAAAGGTGAGTTTTCCATCTCCTTCCTTCCTGTCGACTGACCGTACTAAGGAAGGGAGATGGGTGTGCGCAGGCTCGGTAATTCGCCATCCATCGCGAATCAGACGTCTGGCAGTAGTACCAGACGGCGGAAGCGACCTCCAGACGTCCGGGGTGACCATCGGACGTCTGGGAGCCAGGCCAGACGTCCCCGCAGACTTCTGGACGTCAGGGAAACCACGCTGAACAAGGTAATTCTCTGATCCACTTTTTAAGACGTCTGGAAGAAGTTCCAGACGTCTGATTTTGCACAGTGTCGTCGTTTTCGACCCGTTTAGGACCCGTTCGGGTTCCGTTTTCCGCGATTCGAGTTGCGTTCTTTTCGGAATTAATTCCTCTACCCGTCTACAGTAGCTATACACTGTTTTGAGATACTCCTTGTGTTTGATCCTTGTGATAGGACCCCGTTCTGTTGCAGTCTCGGGGGTCGCGTTGGCACGCGGGATTCCCGACCACGCTCCCATTTCTCCCGTTGTACCTGGTAGAGTGGCTTTAAGTTATTAATAAAATCTGTTAAATTATGGAACCATAAATAGAACCTAGGACATTGCATGAATCCTAGGAATGAAAAATAGATGAAATGATAGCTCCTAGGTGTTGCATGAATCCTAGGGCTGGAAAACTAGATTGTATGATAGATCCTAGGATATGGCATGAATCCTAGGATGGGAAAACTAGTGGAATGTAAAATACTGCAGTCTTGGAAAATGGAAAGAGATATAAAGCTGCCTGTAATTTGAATTAGCAGCTGCCTGTTGTGAATAAATAACGTGGTTGAGAACATGGATTATAAGAATGTGAAACTAGAAAGTGAAACCTGGATGTTTGAGTAAAAAGGATGGAACCCTACGGGGAAGTAGGAGTAGAACTTCTGGAAAGTGAATGGAATGGTATTGGGGAAGTGAGCTGCCCCTTGAGTACGGAGTACCAAGGAAAGCGACTGTCCCCCTGTTTAGTGCAGAGCGGAGCCAGCCGCCGCAGGGACCCAGGGTTAGGACTGGCCACTCTGTACCAACTTGCTGGCCCTCGCATACGTAGTACCGAGGAGAGCTACTAGTGTAGGGAGGTACTAGCTACCCCACGGGCCCTGGGGTTCTGCTAGCCTCGCACACCGACTTGTTAGGCCCGCTAGGGCAAACCAGGGTAGTCAGGCGAAGGTGCGCGGACTGTGGAGGGGCAAGGCCCCGGTTTGGTTACTGTGGAGGGGTTGGACCCCTGTTACTGAGAGGACTCTGCCCTGGACTGGTTCCGTGCTGTGCTTTGGGCGCACTCGTTAACGGAAACGACTGACCGCGTGCTAGTACGGGTTAGCTACCTGTGCGTTTATCGCGCCTGCCGTAGTCACCGTTACGTCTGTCAGTGACCTTGGGGTGGTTGACTGAGGGTAGGATCACCACGGGGGACTCTCTCGGCCAGGAGAGCACCACGTGCTACTTCTACTTTTTGGAAAAAACTACAATCAAGATCGTTCCCACGAGGAACATTCGAGATCAAGAAAAAGATCTGAGGAATAAATGAAATAGTGAGACATTTGAAAGATGTGAATAAAGAAAGTAATCGAACATAACAGCTACTGTACACTCTACTGTTGCTTTTAATTTTAGTTCACTCTACTCAGCATTTTGCTGACGTGTTACACTCGTTACCTTTTTCAGGACCAGGTGTTGAGCAGCCAGGGCCAGCGGCTGCAGAGGACGCTGGGACGAGTAGGGTCCAGTAGAGTTACCACTGTCTCGTGTACCTTTTTTTGTTACGTTGTAGTGAGTAGTTCTTGTTTCCGCTGTACTTTCTTTACCTGCAGTTCAAATTATATTATGAATGTTGTTCTACTGTTGTGGTGGTACATACTGTGGTAGTTTCTTTCCTTACTGCTGTACTTTCTTATTGTTAGTTATATTCATGCTGAATGTGGTTTATTTTACTGCTCTTTTAGTTACTTCCTCGTTGGACGACTAGGTCTTAGGATTAGTTGAGTCGGTCCGGTTCTCGTGTCTCGTAGGGACTCGGGAACCGGGTCGTTACAAGATGGTATCAGAGCAAAGTCGTCCCAAGAAGTGAATCAATTGACTGGAAAATAACCAATTCACATGTTTATAACTAGAATAGCCACCACAACCTATCTCTTGACATGAGTTCTTAGACGTTTCGTTCGGTATCGTTCCGTAGTGACGTGTTCCGTTTTGTTTCGCGTCTCCTTACAGGAGATGCCTCGTCGCGGGACTAGTGAGGCTGGCCGTGGGCGCGGTCGAGGACGAGGTCGGCGAGGTGGACGTGCTGTTGTTGACGTCTCGGTGGACCAGCCACCACTCCCGGACATCCATGCCCAGGACCTCGCCAGACTGATACGGGACATTGTACAAGAGGAGCTCCACCCACCGCCCCGAGCACCTCCTCCTGGGGCTGCAGAGGGGGAGTCCTCTGTGGGACCACGCGACGGACACGGCGCTGGACACGAGGGAGGGGATGGGCCGCTGCCGCCCCCACCTTCCTCCGACACTTCTGTGCACCAGCACCTCCCCTACAGCGCCACTTCGAGCATTTCGGACAGTTCCGGAAGCTGAAGCCCCCTCCTTCAAGGGGGATGAGGACCCGACCGAGGCAAAGGACTGGAGTGCCGCGTGGCCTTTGCCACGTACTAGCTGGAGAGTGCGACACACCTGTGGTGGAGGGCGGTCCGGGGACAGGAGAGGGACGAGCCGACGTGGGACCAGTTCGTCACCCTCTTCTGCGAGCAGTACTTTCCCCAGACGTGGCAGGACCAGAGGAGGCGGGAGTTCCACACTCTCCGCCAAGGGACGATTAATGTGAGCGCGTACCGCACGCGTTTCTTGGAGCTGTCCCGCTTTGCAGCGACAGCGGTAGCCACTGAGAAGCGCCTTTGGAGGTTCACCGAGAGGCTCCAGCCTGCGATCCGAGGGTATGTCAAACCCCTGAAGCTGCCTACGTTTTCGAGGGTGGTAGAGGCAGCTATGACTTACGAGGAGACCAACCCGTCCGCACGAGACATCGACGGCAGGCGGAAGAGGCCCTTCCAGCCAGACTTTTCACAGGGCCAGCGAGAACGGAGACACATGGGGTCCGCAGGAGAGCCGTCACGTTGTGCAGGGCCATCAGTGGCCTTTGGGGGCCCTCGACAGGGGCCAGTCGCCAGCACCGGACCCCCGCCTAGCCGACAGCAGGGACCCACTGAGGGGGGGAGTCGGGTTCCCCTCTGCTACCAGTGTGGCCAGCAAGGCCACGTCAGGAGGGACTGCCCATCTAGGGCAGGGGGTCAGCAGATACTCCCCGCGCAGAGCACTGGAGGGCGCGCAGGAGGCCGCGGTTCCCAGGCGCAAGGAGGACAGCAGTCGCGAGGAGGGTACTGGCCAGCACCTACCCGTCCGACGCAGAGTGTGGCTGCTTCGTCCGCACCTAGAGCTGAGGGGTGTGTCAACGCCCTCACACACAGGGACGCCAGAGCTTCGGGATCGATGGTAGCAGGTATGGTTTCAGTTTCTGGAAGACTCGTTTACATGCTTTTTGATTCCGACGCTACGCACTCGTTTGCCGCAGCCAGTTTCGCAGTTAGTTTGGACCAGGATTATACACTGTTAGAGAATCCGTTCGTAATCAGAGGTCCGAGTGGCCAGCTGTTTGTAGCTGAGGTGTACACGGATTGCGAGGTCAACGTCGGAGGACATAGCCTGCCAGCTGACCTGATTATGATCCAGATGGAGGACTTTGGAGTGATTCTGGGGATGGATTGGCTGTCCGCTTACCACGCCTTGGTAGACTGTTTTGAGAGGAAGATTGTCTTCTCCATTCCGGAGTTGCCTTCTTTCGAGTTTCATGGACAGCCAGTGGATGGAGGTTTCAGGTGCATTTCGGCACTTCGGGCGGCGAAACTTTTGAGCCAGGGGTGTGAGGCCTTCCTAGCTTGTGTGGTGGCAGAGCCCAGCCCTGTGGCAGACTTCCAGAGCATCCCGGTGGTCAGAGAGTACCCCGATGTGTTTCCAGACGAGTTACCAGGACTACCGCCCGAGCGTGAGATTGAATTTGAGATATCACTAGTACCAGGGACCAGCCCCATCTCCACCGCGCCATATAGAATGGCACCGCTTGAGCTACGAGAGCTCAAGTCCCAGTTGCAGGACCTTTTGGAGAAAGGCTTCGTGAGGCCCAGTGCGTCCCCCTGGGGAGCCCCGGTACTGTTTGTGAGAAGAAGGATGGGACCCTACGCCTTTGTGTGGACTACCGACAGCTGAACAGGGTCACCATCAAGAACAGATATCCGCTGCCGAGGATCGACGATTTGTTTGACCAGTTGCGGGGTGCCACGGTGTTTTTCAAGATAGACTTGAGGTCTGGATACCACCAGTTGAGGATCAGGGAGACCGACGTCTCCAAGACAACTTTCCGCACCCGGTACGGACACTACGAGTTTTTGGTCATGCCGTTTGGGCTGACCAATGCCCCCGCTGCTTTCATGGACCTGATGAACCGGGTGTTTAGACCGTACTTGGACCAGTTCGTGGTGGTTTTCATAGATGATGTACTCATCTATTCTAGTGATCGGACGCAGCACGGACAGCACTTGCGGATGGTTTTGGACACTCTGAGACGACGCCGGCTGTACGCCAAATACAGCAAGTGCGAGTTCTGGTTGAGGGAGGTGACCTTCCTAGGTCATGTGATCTCTGGAGACGGCATGGCGGTGGACCCAGCCAAGGTCGAGGAAGTGCTCTGGTGGGAGAGACCGCGTTCAGTCACTGAGATTCGCAGTTTTTTGGGACTGGCCGGCTACTACAGACGATTCATCAAAGGATTTTCGCAGATTGCGCGTCTTATGACACAGTTGACCCGGAAGGACGTGCCTTTCACTTGGACAGACGCTTGTGAGGCGTGTTTTCTGGAGCTGAAGGAGAGGTTGACCTCGGCTCCCGTGCTCACCATCCCTGACAGTAGTGGCGTGTTTGTTGTGTACACGGATGCCTCCTTGCAGGGGTTAGGAGGTGTACTCATGCAGAGGGGTCACGTTGTCGCTTACGCTTCGCGGCAACTGAAGCCCCATGAGCATACCTACCCTATCCACGACCTAGAGTTGGCAGCTGTTGTCTTCGCGCTGAAGACCTGGAGGCACTACTTGTACGGTGAGACCTTCAAGATTTTTACTGATCACAAGAGCCTCAGATACCTTTTTGATCAGAAGGAGCTCAACATGAGACAGAGACGTTGGTTGGAGCTCCTGAAGAACTACGACTGCAGCATCTCCTACCACCCGGGAAAGGCCAATGTGGTGGCTGACGCCATGAGCCGTAAGGCGCCCGCACGCTTGGCCAGTCTACAGTTACAGAGTTGGAGCCTTTTGGAGGAGGTGGGCAGTTGGCGACCTCTAGAGTTACGAGGGTACTGTGGGGCAGTGATGGTGACACGGCAGACCAGGCCAGAGCTGATAGACCGCATCATCACAGGGCAGATGGCCGATCCGTACTTACAGTCTTTGCGCGACAGAGTACTGTCAGGAGACCCTGGGGACTTCTCTTTCACAGACCAGGTGCTACGCTTGAGGGGACAGTTGTGCATTCCCAGAGACGAGGAGCTGTTGAGAGAGCTCTTGACTGAGGCACACGGTTCCAGATTCACCATACATCCCGGAAATACAAAAATGTACGACTTGAGATGCGAGTTTTGGTGGAGAGGGATGAAGCGGGATGTGGGTGCAGCAGTGTTTAGTGTGCCAGCAGGTGAAAGTCGAACACCAGAGGCCTGCAGGGCCGCTTCAGCCGCTTCCAGTGCCAGAGTGGAAGTGGGAGAGCATCACCATGGACTTGGTGGTGGGCTTACCTGTTACCCAGCGGGGACACGACGCAGTCTGGGTAATAGTGGATAGACTGACGAAGACGGCGCGTTTCTTGCCGATCCGAGTTACTTTGGGACCAGCACAGTTAGCAGAGAGGTATATCCGTGATGTGATACGACTACACGGAGTTCCACGAGAGATCGTATCCGACCGGGATACCTGCTTTACGTCCCAATTTTGGGCTGAGTTTCAGCAGGCCTTGGGGACGAGGTTGAGGTTTAGCACGGCTTACCACCCCCAGACGGACGGACAGTCTGAGCGCACGATACAGACACTTGAGGACCTTTTGCGTGCCTGTGTACTGGACTGGAGGGGCTCTTGGGAGGAGCAGCTGCCCCTGGCAGAGTTTGCATACAACAGTTATCACTCGAGCATCGGCATGGCTCCCTACGAGGCTCTGTACGGACGGAAGTGTACGGCACCCTTGAGTTGGGTTGAGGTGGGGACCAAGTGGGAGGTTGACCTCAGGTTGATCCGGCAGAGTCAGGAGGTAGTTGAGCAGATCCACAGACGACTCCGCACTGTCAGGAGCAGACAGAAGAGCTACGCGGATCGGAGACGCAGAGAGGTGCAGTTTGAGGTTGGGGACCACGTTTTCCTTCGTGTTTCGCCCATGAAGGGCTTACAGCGGTTTGGGGTGAGAGGGAAGCTCGCGCCGAGGTTTGTGGGGCCGTTTGAGGTCCTGAAGCGGGTTGGACCCGTTGCTTACAGACTTGCCCTTCCCTCGCAGCTTTCTGTGTGCACGACGTGTTCCACGTGTCCAACCTCAGGAAGTACGTAGCCGACTCCAGTCACGTACTGAGTCACGAGAGCGTCGAGGTGGGCGACAACCTGACCTACCCCGAGCGGCCAGTGCAGATCCTAGACCGAGCCGTCCGCAGTTTGAGACAAAAGCAAGTACCCCTGGTAAAGTTTTTATGGAGGAGCCAGCGGTACGAGGAGGCTACCTGGGAGCCCGAGGCGGCAATGCGGGAGTGGTACCCGGAGCTTTTCGCGGGTACATCTTTTCAGACCGGCTTCGATCCTCTTTGAGTTTGTTATGGTTAATTGGACATCTTTTCCCGCACCCTAGTTGGCGCAAGTTTCGGGGACGAAACTTTCTTTAGTTTGTTATATTGTAACGAACGCGTGCCCCAGACGTCTTTTAAGACGTCTGGGAGGTGGCCCAGACGTCGGACCAGACGTCTGGGATCGTTTTCAGACGTCTGGAAATCCGTTATCTTCCACACGCGCGGGTCGTCTGCGCGCCTGAGCGCGCAGACCTGCATATTCGTTTATTCCCTGCGGCTGCCGACGCCCTGCCGCGTCCTCTCCTCGCACGGCCTTAAAACGCCACGCCTCCCCTCACTTTCATCACCACCGTCTCCTCCCTCTTCTCCTTCAGCCAGTGAGCGTGAGCGTGAGCGCGAGGGCGGCAGCGGCGACCGCAATGAGCGCGGAGGTGCTGCGTGCGAGAGCGGAGCTCTGCCGTGAGGGTGAGCTCGCCAGGCTGCTAGGGCCGGCAGGCGGAGGGCGCAGGGGGCGCGGAGCGACGCGGAGGGGGGACTGTTGCGGTCTGAGCAGCAGGCGCGCGAGGTGCGACGCGGGCGGCGTCGCGAGCGGAGGCCGAGTAGCGCCCTGATTCTGGAAAAATTTCCAGAATCAGACGTCTGGGTTGATAGCCAGACGGCGAGGGCGACGTCTTGAAGACCATCCAGACGTTTGAAAGGTGAGTTTTCCATCTCCTTCCATCGTGAATCAGACGTCTGGCAGTAGTACCAGACGGCGGAAGCGACCTCCAGACGTCCGGGGTGACCATTGGACGTCTGGGAGCTAGGCCAGAAGTCCCCGCAAACTTCTGGACGTCTGGGAAACCACGCTGAACAAGGTAATTCTCTGATCCACTTTTTAAGACGTCTGGAAGTAGTTCCAGACGTCTGATTTTGCACAGTGTCGTCGTTTTCGACCCGTTTAGGGCCCGTTCGGGTTCCGTTTTCCGTGATTCGAGTTGTGGTCTTTTCGGAATTAATTCATCTACCCGTCTACAGTAGCTATACACTGTTTTGGGATACTCCTTGTGTTTGATCCTTGTGATAGGACCCCGTTCTGTTGCAGTCTCGGGGGTCGCGTTGGCACGCGGGATTCCCGACCACGCCCCCATTTCTCCCGTTGTACCTGGTAGAGTGGCTTTAAGTTATTAATAAAATCTGTTAAATTATGGAACCATAAATAGAACCTAGGACATTGCATGAATCCTAGGAATGAGAAATAGATGAAATGATAGCTCCTAGGTGTTGCATGAATCCTAGGGCTGGAAAACTAGATTGTATGATAGATCCTACGATATGGCATGAATCCTAGGATGGGAAAACTAGTGGAATGTATAATACTGCAGTCTTGGAAAATGGAAAGAGATATAAAGCTGCCTGTAATTTGAATTAACAGCTGCCTGTTGTGAATAAATAACGTGGTTGAGAACATGGATTGTAAGAATGTGAAACTAGAAAGTGAAACCTGGATGTTTGAGTAAAAAGGATGGAACCCTACGGGGAAGTAGGAGAACTCCTGGAAAGTGAATGGAATAGTATTGGGGAAGTGAGCTGGCCCTTGAGTACGGAGTACCAAGGAAACCGACTGTCCCCCTGTTTAGTGCAGAGCGGAGCCAGCCGCCGCAGGGACCCGGGGTTAGGACTGGCCACTCTGTACCGACTTGCTGGCCCTCGCGTACGTAGTACCGAGGAGAGCTACTAGTGTAGGGAGGTACTAGCTACCCCACGGGCCCTGGGGTTCTGCTAGCCTCCCACACCGACTTGTTAGGCCCGCTGGGGCAAACCAGGGTAGTCAGGCGAGGGTACGCGGACTGTGGAGGGGCAAGGCCCCGGTTTGGTTACTGTGGAGGGGTTAGACCCCTGTTACTGAGAGGGCTCTGCCCTGGACTGGTTCCGTGCTGTGCTTTGGGCGCACCCATTAACGGAAACGACTGACCGCGTGCCAGTACGGGTTAGCTACCCGTGCGTTTATCGCGCGTGCCATAGTCACCGTTACGTCTGTCAGTGACCTTGGGGTGGTTGACTGAGGGTAGGATCACCACGGGGGACTCTCCCGGCCAGGAGAGCACCACGTGCTACTACTTTTGGAAAAGAGTGCAATCAAGATCGTTCCCACGAGGAACATTCGAGATTAAGAAAAAGATCTGAGAAATAAATGAAATAGTGAGACATTTGAAAGATGTGAATAAAGAAAGTAATCGAACATAACAGCTACTGTACACTCTACTGTTGCTTTTAGTTTTAGTTGTCACTCTACTCAGCGTTTTGCTAACGTGTTACACTCGTTACCTTTTTCAGGACCAGGTGTTGAGCAGCCAGGGTCAGCGGCTGCAGAGGACGATAGGCTGAGTAGGGTCCAGTAGAATTACCACTGTCTCTTGTACCTCTTTTTGTTACGTTGTGGTGAGTAGTTCTTGTTTCCGCTGTACTTTCTTTACCTGCAGTTCAAATTATATTATGAATGTTCTACTGTTGTGGTACATATTGTGGTAGTTTCTTTCTTTACTGCTGTACTTTCTTACTGTTAGTTATATTAATGCTGAATGTGGTTTATTTTACTGCTCTTTTGGTTACTTCCTCGTTGGACGACTAGGTCTTGGGATTAGTTGAGTCGGTCCGGTTCTCGTGTCTCGTAGGGACTCGGGAACCGGGTCGTTACATATTCCAATAGTAAACCCTACACCTCTTATATAGAAAGAGGTGTTGGGTAAATTACCTCAAAGAACTAGAGAAAAATATAAAATAAATAACACTATAGAAAAAGACTGAAAATATAACTAGTGTATCTCAACAAAGGATACGCTGACGACGTGCCAACACATGCCGACAAATGCCAACTAAATTCACTTAAAATAATTAAAATGACAAGTAAATCATAGATTACTAACTAAAAACATTAAAAGATTATGTAAGGTCATACATGTGAAAACACAAGCCTTAAATCAATACATAAAGCATAGTTCACCAGAGTGCCTCTAAAGATTTGACAGCAGTCTAAAGATTGGTCTCACCCTTCAATGGGGCTTTACAGGAATGCCCCCCCACCCCCCAAAGAGCGGAGATGAGAAGGGGATGTCTGGAGAAATGGGGCTTGCTGCTCCATTTGCAAATGAGTTGTAGCAAGGGTGGTTGATAGCTTCGCTGACCTTGCAGGTGATGCAACGGTTGTGCTGGTGGAAGGTGATGGAAGATCAAATGCGGTGATGTGAAGGTGACACAAGGGTGACCAATCCCAGAGAAGACGAATCTCCATTGCGGAAGAAGCTCGTGGCTCCTCCACATGGGCATCACTTTCCAACGAGGGGAGGTCCTGAAGATGAAGGTGGGAAGAACCTTTGCCGAGGTTGTCAAGGCCAAGGGAGTGGAGCGGGAGGATATATGCACCCAGGATGATCTCCCCGAACCCAAGAAGCGGAGGGACCTTCACTCTTCTGAGGAGCAAGGCTTGGTTATGGAGGCGGAGGAACAGGTGCCCAGTAGACATGATGATACGAGGGAGGGTCAGCTTATGCTCTTCGAAGGGGACTGCAGCACCCCAACCAAAGGTTCAGACATCCAGGAGCAGGAACTTAAGACTTAGGTGCTTGAGGCAACGGCTGATTAGTTCTCCTTTGAAGCACCAGAGCATATCAAATTTGACGTAGGATCCTCTTCGAAGGGGCAGATCAATCACTCATATAAACTACAGGGGAGAACTGCAGGCGGGCAGAGGAAAGTCGAGGAGAAAGCCATTGCTGTTGTTCTAAATATGGTGCGAGCAGTGATTGTGAAGAAGGGAGAAAATAGGTGTTTGGACGAAGATCCTCACTTAGAACACACGTGGGTTGCGCGATGACTTTCGACGGGCATCTCTAGCCCATTATCTTTGTGAGTGGGAGGTTGGCTGTGCCCTACTTCAGGAGACATTGAAGAGTGTGAAAACATGTGGGCATCCATGCTGCAATTGAGCCAGGCTGAGGTACAAGATGTGGCTGCTCAGGGACGTGTTATGCTAGCATATGTTGTGGTCTTTTATTTCTCCTTTTATTGTAAGGCTATGGGTGTTTTGTCCCTCAAGGGTATTCCTGTACTTTTGACTCTATGGTCTTTCTCTATATAAGAGAGCCCTAGGGTTTCTGATGAAAGTGAGTCATTACAACCAATTTGGTATCAGATCACCGATCTTAAACCGTGGCTCTAGGTATCCCACCCCTCACGGGCTAAACCCTAACCACTAAACTCTAATCGTCTCTCTCTTCCTCATGAGCGATAGCAGCACTCGGCAATGCACAGGCGACGCGCTACAGCACGCACAGCGGTGCTGCGACGACGTGGGGGGCCTATTGCATCAACGGTGCTTAGGCCGCGAGTAGCAATGCTTGTGGCGGCACTGCGGCGACTTAGGGGCTGTTCTAGCCTCGACAGCAGCACTACAGCATCTAGGGCTACTCGCAGCGGTGCTGCGGCGGCCTTGGGGGCTCTTCTAGCTTCCGATAGTGGCACTGCAACACCTAGGGTTGCTCGCGACGACACTGCAGTGACCTTGAAGACTGTTGTAGCCTGTGGCGGCGATGTAGCAGCAACCTAAGGCTGCTGGTTAGGCCTGCAATGCCCCGCTGTAGGCGGCGCTGACCCCCAGCAGCCTCGCGATGACCTCCGACGACGTCGCTACAGTGGTTTGCGACAGTAGGTGGCAGCGCAGATCGGCAGGGAGGTGGTGTGCAATGATCGGATCCCTGTACAGCGATTGTAAGGGGCTTTTTGCCCTGATCTAGGGACGCCAGTCCGTAATGGAGACCTTAATCTATTTGATTTTAGATTTGTGGATGATTTCATGGTGATAGAAGCTTGATCGAGGCTTACGGATTGCGAAGATGGCTTCGGATGATCAATCTGAGGTGTCTTCGAGCTCTATTTCCGACACCGAGGTACTCAAGAACCCTTTCTTTGGTCTTATTGTTAAGTTGGATGAGACCAACTACCCGCGGTGGTCCCAGACCTTTTTTATGACCGTCACGAGTCATACAAAGAGTCATATTCTTGTGGATCTAGAGCCTGAGAACAAGAAAGGCAAATGCTAATTGTGATAGCGACAATGCCATGGTTTGTGCATGGTTGATGCAGACGATTACTCCCACATAGGAGATGAGATCAGGAGATGTGCGAGTCTTTGTGTGACACCTATTCACATGCTAAAAACTCTACACGAGCTTTTCAGGTTTTCTACGACCTTTTCTATCTGCATCAAGAGGGACGCACACTGTCACAGTATCTCCCTCATGAAGGGAATGTTAGAGAGGCATTACTCCTACCTGCCAGGGTGTGCCTGTGAGTCCTAAAGGAGTTTTAGGAGATAGCTGTTTCTCTTTCCTTGGCTGGCCTTAGACCTGAGTATGTGGCAGCCAAAGATCATATCCTCACTGCTCATGAGCTTCCTACCCTGGAGGAAGCATATAGTAGACTCAGTAGAGTTGCAGCACGCACTCTTACTCCTGGCACTATTACACAGTCGTCTGCTCTGGCTACGATCCCTGGACGTGGTAGGGGTACTACTTACCCTGCATGTGGTCGTGGATGTGGACGCTCTTCTGGTACACGTATCAAGACTCTGTGTACCTACTGTGGCAGACTTGGTCACTCTGAGACTACATGTTGGCAGAAACATGGTAGGCCACCTATGGCCAATCAAGCAGCTAAGATCTCCGATACAACTCTTCCTACTTCTGATATTAGTTCCTTAAGCACTGAGATTGAGACCTTACGGCAACAGATTGCTTGGTTGACTTAGGCATCTTCCTCTCAGATTCCAGACACTGCAGCTATGGCTTCCTCTTCAGAGACACCTGTGACTGGTGTGCCATCACTTTTGTCTTATGGTGAATGGTTGATTGATTCAGGTACATTTAAGCACCTATGTGACAACCGAGACTCTTTCTCTCAATTAGCACCTGTTACACTCGCCAGGACAGTATCGGTGGCTGATGGGATACACTCACGACTTATTAGCAAGGGAGATATATCTTCCTCTCCTACCTTGAGACTTGCAAATGTTTATTCTATGCCTGATTTTCCTTTAAGATTATTATCTGTTAGTAACATCACTAGATATCAGAACTGTCGAGCTATTTTTGATGCGTCCTCTTGTGTCTTGCAGGACAAATTCACTGGGAAGACGATTGGTGGAGGGCGTAAGGAACATGGCGTGTACCGTCTGAGTCGTAATGCTTTTGCTACCCAAGGCCTTGCTTCGACTAGATCCCCTCTCCAGTGACACCACCGTCTTGGTCATCTACCCATTCATCGCCTCAGACGTGTTCTACCGCACATCCCCTCCACTATTGCTCTCACCTATGATACTTGTTAGCTTGGCAAGCACCACAGGACTAGTTTTTCCGGTTCTACTTTTGTTTCATCTATTGCTGCATTTCATCTGTTTCAGCTGTTGCTGCATTTGATTCGATTCATATGGACATATGGGGTCCCAGTCATACTCTTAATCGTCTTTAGAACAAATATTATCTTGTCTTAGTTAATGACTTTTCTCGTGTTTGTTAGATGTTCCTCTTGAAAAGTAAGTCCGTTGTAGGGCAAATTATTGAGAACTCTGTTAAAGAAATAAAAACTCAGCATTCTTGCTTGGTGAAGTGCTTTCGTTCTAATAATGTCTAGTAATTTTGTACTTTATGTTTGCGTAATTTCTTTTCTAGTTGTGACATTATCCATGAGACGTGTCCTCATATCTCTCAGCAAAATGGTGTTGGTGAGAGGAAACATCGCCATATCCTTGATGTTGCTAACACTTTGTTGATTCACCATTCTGTCCCTCACTATTGGGGTGATGCTATTTTGACTGCTTGTTTTTTTATTACTCGGATAACTAATGCTGCATTACATGAACAGATTCCTCTTCAGGTCATGTATCCTGATCGTCCCTTGTTTCATGTCACCCCTCAGACTTGTGGTTAAGTTACCTTTGTTCATTTGTTAGGACTAAGTCGAGATAAACTAGCACTGAGAGCAGTTAAGTGTGTTTTTCTTGGGTATACCCAGACACAAAAAAGGTATCAATGTTTTGGTCCACTTACTTCTTGACACAATGTTTCAGTGAATTTTACCTTTCATGAGGCTGTACATTTCTTTTCTGTGACAGCTATTGAGATGCCTCCTGAGGGTGATATGATGTCTATGCCATATTCTCTCATTCGCTTTGGGAGATTTCCTGAGATTCCTGTTCTCACCACACCACCACCACCTCCTGCTACACATCCCTTTCCACGCCTGACTAGGTCGCTACAGACATATGTCCACCCTCATACTACCTATCAGGAACCCCCATCCTCGCCTTCACCATCGGCTTCTCAAGTGAGTACTTTAGACACTCATGTATGTTTGCCATGTGATAGTCACAGGGACAGGACAAGTGATGCGTCAGGCAATGATCTTAACCTTCCGATAGCCATTCAAAAGCGACCATGGACTTCGCTACTTATCCCACGACGGGGGCACTTGCTACTGATAGTCTAGCTCCTGGATTTGCTAGATTTACTCAGGCGTTAGCTACCACGCAAATTTCAACTAGTCACAATGAGGCCATGCTTGATCCAAAATGACGGGCAGCCATGGAGGATGAGATGGTCGCTCTTAGAGGCCTTGGGACTTAGGAGCTTACTCTACTTCCTAATGGTGCTGCACTCATTAGCTATCGGTGGGTATTTACTGTGAAGTTCAATCCTAATGGTAGTGTTGCTAGGTATAAAGCCCGCCTCGTGGCAAAGGAGTTCACCCAGACTTATCGGGTGCACTTCTTTGACACCTTCTCCCCAGTTGCCAGACTTCCTACAATTCGGGTGTTGGTTGCAGTAGCAGTTCAATTAAATTGGCCTTTACACCAGCTAGATGTGAAGAATGCCTTCCATTATGATAATCACCAAGAGGAAGTCTATATGCAACAACCACCTGGCTTTGAGAGTCAAGGGGAGTGTATGCCGATTACGGAAGGCTATATATGGCCTCAAATAGTCTTAGAGCCTGGTTTCAGAGATTATCACAAGTTGTAGAGGCAGCTGGATTCAAGAGATCGATAGCTGATTTTTCATTTTTTGTCAGGAGGATTAGACGAGGTACTGTGGTACTTCTTGTTTATGTTGATGATTTGATCATCACAAGGGACAATGTGTAGGGTATTGCTAAGGTTAAGCGCATCCTAGCAGAGTAGTTTGTCATGAAGGACTTGAGACTCTACGATATTTCCTTGGTATTGAGGTTGCTCGCAGCAAGGAGGGTGTGGTCTTGTCTCAAAGGAAATATGCTTTAGATATCTTGCACGAGGTTGATATACTTGGGGCCAAGGAGGCCAATATTCCTATGAATCTTAAGATGCCACTCTATGATGAAGATGCACAGGTGGTAGACAGTAGATAGTACAGACAGCTTGTGAGCAAGTTGTATCTCACTATCACAAGGCCAAACATCTCCTTTGCAGTTGGGAAACTGAGTCAGTTCATAGAGAAGCTAACACATCAACATTGGGATGTAGCATTGATGGTGTTTAGATATGTCAAGAAGGCTCCTGGAAGGGTCTCTTCTTCTCCAAGGAATCTTCTATGACGTTGGTTAGCTACTCAAATGCAGACTAGATAGCATGTGAATCGTAAATCCACCACTGGGTTCTGCACCTTCTTAGCAGGAAATTTAATCACATGGAGCAAGAAACATGGCACAGCTACAAGATCAGTCATGAGTCTGAGTACAAAGTTATGGCTCTGACAACCGCTGAGATGATGTGGATCAGATCCTTGCTTATTGACCTACAGGTGTAGTTTTCTAGCCCCATGGAGATGTGATGTAATAATAGAGCAGCCACCTTCATTACCAACAACTCAGCATTTCACGAAAGGATGAAGCATATTGAGGTTGACTGTCAGTATACCAAAGACATTATTCAGAATGGGTTGTTATATACCACCTCTGTTACACCTGAGGAGCAAACTGCAGATATTTTCACCAAACCCTTGGCCAAATTTCAATTGATTCTTGTATATCCAAGATGAGCATGATAGATATCTATGCACCAGCTTGAGGGGGAGTGTTAGCATTTGTTGTGGTCTTTTATTTTTCCTCTTATTGTAAGGGTTATAGGTGTTTTGTCCCTCAGGGGCATTCCTGTACTTTTGACTCTATGGTTTCTCTCTATATAAGAGAGTCATAGGGTTTTTAATGAAATTGAGCCATTACAACCAATTTACTAGTGCTTGGCTGTGTGGTGGAGGAAAACACAGCTGCAGCTTCATGACGTCTGGAAGGATAGATTTTAGATAATGTGCAGGTTCTCAACATATGATGATTTTCAGCTGTATACTACGTGTGTTTACAGTCCATGCAATGCGAGTGCAAGGATGGATATGTGGGAGGAAATCCGTCTGATTGGCAATAGGACAACGGGAGTACCGTGGATTGTAGGTAGCAATTTTAATTGCACTCTTTCTAAACAGGACAGGAACAATGGGAGGGTGGACTAAGCTTCCATTGGCTTTCACCTGGCAGTGATGGAGATGGGCCTCAATAAGTGCCCTACCTCAGGAGCAGAATATACTTGGAGAATTGGAAATGGCTCATATCAAGGTTGGACCACTTCTTTGGAAATGCTAAACTACTTGAATGTTTTCAATTGTCTTCGGTGGTGGGATTGGCTCTTCTGTTCTTTAACCACACTCCCCTACTATGGGATAGTGGGGAGGGAGCAAATATGGGCACCTATTTCAAATTCAAAAAATCATGGCTCAAAGATGAAGGCTGTAGGGTCATGATTAGCAGATGGTGGGCAGCTAAGAAGGTGTTAGGGGTCAGCTACCTTTAGGTTGGTGACAAAACTTAAAGAGCTAAACATCGTGCTCAAGGAATACAGGGTAGTGTCTGATGCCTTAAGGGAGCAACAAAGAATAGAGGCTTTGGAACAGGTTCATGACTTGGACAACAGAGAGAACAACAGCCTAATCACTGAAGAGGAGAGGGGAAAATGCAAGGTGTGTTTGGAAGTTATTGCAGAGGAGGATCTAAAGAAGGAAATTGACTGGAGGGAGTAATCTAGACAACTATGGCTCAAGGAGAGGGATGCGAACACTAAGTTCTTTCATATGGCAACGAGCTCTAGGAGGCTGAACCTTAACTCGTCCCTTAGATATGGGGATCAGATGCTCACTGACCTAAATGACATCAAAGCAGAGGCAATTCGCTACTTCACTGATACTACTAGAGCAGGGACGAGAGGACAGTGGAGACTCGCGACGTCTGATTTCCCTCGGGTAGGGGATGAGGGAAAACGACTGGAGGCTCCCATTTCTGAGCACGAGGTATGGGAAGCCATGGATGGCTTAAATGCAAAAGGTTCCCCCGGACTTGACGGGTTCCAGGTGCTTTTTTATAGAGTTTTGGTCGGTGGTTAAGAAAGATATTTTGGAAGTCATTGAGGAATTTCAGAAAGGAAACTCTAGCCTTGAAAGACTCAACAGGTTGTTTCTGTTCCTGCTTCCCAAAAGACTGGTTGTCGGATGCATGAATGAGTTTAGGTTGATTGCATTGTCAAACTCTATATACCTCATTGTGGGCAAGATTCTCACCAACAAACTAAAAGAAGTCTTGAAGCACTTGATCAGTCTAGTGCAGTCGACCTTCCTTCCGGATAGATCCCTCCAGGAGTCTTTCATAGTGGCATAGGAAATGATGGCAGGTTGGTGTAGACATAGATGCAAACCTTTCATGTGGAAAGTGGACTTCAGCAGGGCGTATGATTCTGTGGCATGGTCCTACCTATGGGAGATCTTCAAAAGAAGAGGCTTCTCACTCATCTAGATTCAATGGATGAAAAGATGTATTATAGCAACCTCTTTCTCACCCCTAATTAATGGCAAGCCTTGTGGAGCTTGGATTCAACCATAGTATGGGGTAAGACAAGGGTGCCCACTGGCTCCATTGGTTTTTAATTTAGCGGTTGACACCATGTAAACTCTCCTCAACGGGTTTGGTGCATGGCTACTCCAAGACCAACTCTACTGCTCTCACCTTGTCCTCTAGCATGCAAACGACACAATCTTTATTGAAGGGGACAACCGAGAAGCAAAGATACCGTACGCTATGGTCACAATGTTTGGTGAAATCTCGGGATTGAAGCTGAATGGGAGCAAGTCCTCTTTGGTCTATATTTCAGGATGGGAACTCAAGATAAAGAGGCCATCTCTGTCACGCTACACACACCCATCACCAGCTTCCCTGTTAGGTACCTGGGATTACCACTGAGAGATACCAAATTGAAAAAAAGTGATTAGGGGGTTCTATTTGAGAAAGTGGTCGCTAAACTGGAGAGTTGGAGTACTCGGTATCTATCTAAAGGAGGGAGGTTGATCCTCTTAAACTCGGTTAGCACAACCCTCCTTGTTTTCTTCTCAATTTTCAGGTCACCAAGTCCATTTGGAAGAGGCTTGTTGTCACGAGAAAGCGATTTTTCTAGAGAGGGGCAGCAGCAGAGGGGAGATTCTTTCAACTAGTCAAGTGGCAACATCTCTGTCTTCTGAAGGCGCAGGGAGGTTTGGGCATCCAATCTTTAAAGGAATTCAACGATTCCTTGCTATTGAAATGGACAGTTAAGCTCTTTGAGGACGAAGGAAAAATGTGCAGTGAGGTGATTAAAACCAATTATGGTTGCCCCCACGTTGAGCGGTCCAGGAAGCCTCCACGCTCCCCCTCGCCATTCTGGAGCTCGATTTGGAGGACACTGCGTGACAATTGGGACAAATTTCAGGTGGTGGTAGGGAACGGTTTGTAGGTCCCTACTCGGAGGGGGTGACATAAAAAATGCAAAATTAAAAAAATACCAATCTCACAAAATAGACAAACACACAAAGTACTCAATTATTTTTAGGTGGAAATCCAAACCGAGTGAAAACCACCACCTAACCCTCTCGAGTTAGGATTTTCCGATCAACCAAGTTGATCAAATCCACTAACCGAATCACTTAAACGAGGGTGATTCAACCTCAATTACAACCACGCTACTTTATACGAGGGTAGCGTACCTCAAACCCCTTCTCTTCACGAGAAGGATTTTGTCTCAAGAAGGAGACGGGAATTCGCAAAGCAAATACCCAACCAAATAACAAAGATAAAATAAACAACAATCCTATAGATCCAACAAAGTAATTTAAACCTAGCTTCTATAGGAATTAAGATGCTTCCCTTTGCAAGGAGTGGATCGACGATGCGGGTGCGTGAGCCACGCGACGGCGCAACGTCGCTCTCGTGAACTACGGCGGGAGAGCGGATGCCCAAATGCTTAATGATCTCTAGATGAAGAATTAGAGCTTCGAGAGCAAAAGCTTTTCTTCTTAGAATCAAGGGACACAAAATGGTTTGAAAGTGTATTACAAAGTATATCTTGTGTATCTAAGCATGTCTTGGTGTGCAAGAGGTTCCTCTCTATTTATAGAGGCCTTAGGAAGGCTTAGGAAAACTTCCATAGCCGTTGGGAGCAAAGCCTAAGAGAATCAGGCTGAAATCAGGAACAATGATTGCACTGACAGGCCTATCAGACGTCTGGAAGATCACTTTAAGACGTCTGAAAATAAGGTCAGACGTCTGATTTTAGGCGGGTCTCTTCCTGACTTGAATCAGATCTAAACAGGGTTCTAGCACAAGTCCATCAGACGACATACAAGACATCTGGCACTATGTCTGGACGTCTGGAAACCTACTTTTTCGTGGGAATGGATTTCCAAGAGAGTGCAACGGCTAGAAAATCTCTGAGAAGAGATTTTGGGTCAGCCGAGGGAAAATGGTCATTTATCAGACGTCTTGAAAAGCCTAAGGACGTCTGATAAGGCTTTAACGGTCATACCCTTGAGTGTTTGCTAAGCCAACCAACGGTCCACTAATTGGACGTCTGGCAAAGTCATCAGACGTCTTATAAGACGTCTGGTCTAAGGTCTGGACGTCTGATTTCATCAGACAGAGCTAAGAAGTCCAGCCTAAATGTTATCAGACGTCTGAATCAACAGTCAGCCGTCTTAAAACACATTATCAGACGTCTGATTTTGGAATTAGACGTCTGGAAATGCTATTTGAATCCTATATTAGTTTTCTAAGTTTTCTACAGAAAACCTAAGTATTGTAGGGTTGTGCTAGTGTTCCTAAGACTACTGTTAGGGTACTTTGAGGCTCTTTAACATGAATCTAAGTAACAAAAATAAAGAGCAACAAAAGAAACGAAAAATACGAGTACAAAAGAAGGAAATCTATCATATTCTTCATCTCCTTCAATATATCGCTCCTCGCGAATCTCCTCTGTTCTCCATCAAGCTCCTCCAATCCGTCCTGGATGCAAGCTCCAACTCCGTTTAATCACGTCTCCATTTGCAATTGATCTGAAATCTAAGATTCCAATTGCAAATGTTAAATGACACGTGTTTTGTTATCATCAAAACAAATGATCGTGGTGCTCTAGCACCAACAATCTCCCCCTTTTTGATGATGACAAAATCATACATAATATTGCAAAAAATCCTCCCCCTTTTTGACATCAAAAAGGTTTGATTGATTTTAAATTTCCTATAACTCCCCCTTAAAACATGCTCTTCTATGAATTTCTTTTAAACAAGAGTAATGTCCTCTTTTTTTTGTAACAATAAGATAGCTGTTATTTTTCTCCCTCTTACTAAAGGAAATTTAGCTAACTTGCATCTCCCCCTTAAAAATTGACAATTAGCTCATAATTTTTTAACTCCCCCTATCTAAATGCTAATGATAAAAAGATGGGGTGAAGAATTTTTACCTCACCTACCATGGCTAATAAAATGACCTAAATGGTAGTAGTGGATGCCACATCGGATGGGGCTCCGATCCGTAGCTTGGAGGCCCGGGCATTGGTGCCGGTCTCCAATCTGGTGGTCGACGTGCGGCGGGTTCATCGTTTGTTCGACGTCTCGTCGATTTTCTTGTTCTCCTTGGTCTACTCCTTGGTGGTTCTCCGAACTCGAGTTGACCAGCCTTGAGCTTGTAGGTCAAGTCCTTCGTGTTGTAGTTATCCCTGAAACCTACAAAACAAGATTCCAATTCTTTTTTCGGTATCCAAGTGGGCTTGGATCCGGATCTGTTAGCGAGTCTCCTTGACGGAGATTCTTTCTCAACCTTAGGGCTATAAAAATTATCTACTTTGTTGATTAATTTATTAGAGTTTTCCCTAAGACATGCAATTTCTTTTTCTATAATATGCATCTTAGTTTTTAAATCACAGATTTCTAACTTTAAACTATCATTTTCCGCAATCAATTTATTATTTTCATTGATGAGGTTATGATTTTCTAATAATAGGTCATCAATTTTAGGACTAGCTTTTATGTCCTTAAGTTATTTTTCTAACCTATCATTTTCATTTTTAAGAAAACTAAGGTTCTTTTTAATACTTTTGTTTTCTATTCTTAATGATTTACTAACATCAAATAGTTCATTAAAAGCTTCTTGTAAATCAAAATTTACCTCGTTGTCGGAGCCGTTTCTGCTTTCGCTGTCGCTATTGCTTCCTCTGGCCATGAAACCAAAGCAAGCGGTTTCTTCTTCTTTTTCTTCTTCCTCCAAGCTCGAATCGTCCCAAGTGGCTTGGAACTCCTTAGATTTCTTCTCATTTTCCTTCTTCTCCTTTTTGAGAAGAGGGCACTCTGGTCGCAGGTGCTCTTTCTCGTTGCAGTGGTAGCAACGTCTAGAGCTCTCCTTCTCCTTCTCCTTCAATTCCCTACACAACTTGGGAAACTTTTTAAGTAAAAATTTAAAGTCTTCGTCGTCGGAACTTACCTCGCTATCTGACGCAGCATTGAAGGCGGGAGTCTTCTTCGGTTTAGGCTCCGGTGTATCATTCTTCTTCTGCTTCAACTTAATCTCGTAGGCCATTAGATTGCCTAGGAGATCTTCCATGTTGAGCTCCTCCACTTCGTTCGCCTCCTCGATGGCGGTGACTTTCTGTTCCCACTCCGGTCCAAGGGAACGAAAAAGCTTCCCTTGAAGCTCCCCGTTGATGAAAGTTTTCCCTAAAGCTTTCAAATTGTTTACTATGAGAGTGAACCTAGTGTTCATTTCACTTAAAGTTTCGTTAGATTTCATGGAAAAAGCCTCAAACTCTTGTGAAAGTAAATTGAGTTTAGAAGTTTTTACCTTAGATGGACCTTCACGAGTTACCTCAAGTGTGTGCCAGATCTCGTATGCGGTGGCGCATTGCAAGATTCTATTGAACTCCTCCGGGCTGAGCGCGCAGTACAACGCGTTCATAGCTTTCGCGTTGAGTGAGAGTTCTCGAACTTGCTGCTGTGAATAGCCTGCTGCGGATTTTTCTGCGACGTTGAAGGGGGTCTCGCAACGGTCCCATATTGTAAATTCGATGGCTTGAAACCATGTCTTCATCCGTAGCTTCCAGTAGCTATAGTTGTTCCCGTCGAAATAGGGTAGTCGAACGGTGGACTGCCCCTCGGAAATCCTGCTTGCGGAACTGCTCCCCTCCATAGGATCTTCGCCGGTGTGTAACGCCGATAATGCGAAACCTGCTCCGATACCAATTGTAGGTCCCTACTCGGAGGGGGTGACGTAAAAAATGCGGAATTGAAAAAATACCAATCTCACAAAATAGATAAACACACAAAGTACTCAATTATTTTTAGGTAGAAACCCAAACCGAATGAAAACCACCACCTAACCCTCTCGAGTTAGGATTTTCCGATCAACCAAGTTGATCAAATCCACTAACCGAATCACTTAAACGAGGGTGATTCAACCTCAATTACAACCACGCTACTTTATACGAGGGTAGCTACCTCAAACCCCTTCTCTTCACGAGAAGGATTTTGTCTCACGAAGGAGACAGGAATTCGCAAAGCAAATACCCAACCAAATAACAAAAATAAAATAAACAATCCTATAGAGCCAACAAAGTAATTTAAACCTAGCTTCTATAGGAATTAAGATGCTTCCCTTTGCAAGGAGTGCGTCGACGATGCGGGTGCGTGAGCCACGCGACGGCGCAACGTTGCTCTCGTGAACAACAGCGGGAGAGCTGATGCGTAAATGCTTGATGCTCTCTAGATGAAGAATTAGAGCTTGGAGAGCAAAAGCTTTTCTTCTTAGAATCAAGAGACAAAATGGTTTGAAAGTGTATTACAAAGTCTATCTTGTGTATCTAAGTGTGTCTTGGTGTGCAAGAGACTCCTCTCTATTTATAGAGGCCTTAGGAAGACTTTGGAAGGCTTAGAAAAGCTTCCATAGCTGTTGGGAGCAAAGCCCAAGAGAATCAGGCCGAAATCATGAACAATGATTGCACTGACAGGCTTATCAGACGTCTGATCCTAGCATCAGACATCTGGAAGATCACTTTAAGACGTCTGAAAATAAGGTCAGACGTCTGATTTTGGGCGGGTCTCTTCCTGACTTGAATCAGATCTAAACAGGGTTCTAGCGCAAGTCCATCAGACGACATACAGGACGTCTGGCACTATGTCTGGACGTCTGGAAACTTACTTTTTCGTGGGAATGGATTTCCAAGAGAGTGCAATGGCTAGAAAATCTCTGAGAAGAGATTTTGGGTAAACTGAGGCAAAACGGTCATTTATCAGACGTCTTGAAAGGCTTAAAGACGTCTGATAAGGCTCTAACGGTCATACCCTTGAGTGTTTGCTAAGCCAGCCAACGGTCCACTAATTGGACGTCTAGCAAAGTCATCAGACGTCTTATAAGACATCTGGTCTAAGGTCTGGACGTCTGATTTCATCAGACAGAGCTAAGAAGTCCAGCCTAAATGTTATCAGACGTCTAAATCAACAGTCAGACGTCTTAAAACACATTATCAGACGTCTGATTTTGGAATTAGACGTTTGGAAATGTTATTTGAACCCTATATTGATTTTTTAAGTTCTCTACAGAAAACCTAAGTATCTTATAGTTGTGCTGGTGTTCCTAAGACTACTGTTAGGATACTTTGAGGCTCTTTAACATGAATCTAAGTAACAAAAATAAAGAGCAACAAAAGAAACGAAAAATACGAGTACAAGAGAAGGAAATCGATCCTATTCTTCATCTCCTTCCTTCTTCAATATATCACTCCTCGCGAATCTCCTCTGTTCTCCATCAAGCTCCTTCAATCCGTCCTGGATGCGAGCTCAAACTCCGTCTAATCACATCTCCATTTGTAATTGACCTGAAATCTAAGACTCCAAGTGCAAATGTTAAATGACAAGTGTTTTGTTATCATCAAAACAAATGATCGTAGTGCTCTAGCACCAACAATCTCCCCCTTTTTGATGATGACAAAACCATAAATAATAATGTAAAAAATCTATTATCAGACGTCTGATATTGAAATTAGACGTCTGGAAATGCTATTTGAATCCTATATTGATTTTCTAAGTTCTCTACAGCAAACCTAAGTATCCTAGGGTTGTGCTGGTGTTCCTAGGACTACTGTTAGGGTACTTTGATGCTCTTTAACATGAATCTAAGTAACAAAAATAAAGAGCAACAAAAGAAACGAAAAATATGAGTACAAGAGAAGGAAATCTATCCTATTCTTCATCTCCTTCCTTCTTCAATATATCGCTCCTCGCGAATCTCCTCTGTTCTCTATCAAGCTCCTCCAATCCGTTTTGGATGCGAGCTCGAACTCCGTCTAATCACGTCTCCATTTGCAATTAACCTGAAATCTAAGACTCCAAGTGCAAATGTTAAATGACACGTATTTTGTTATCAAAACAAATGATCGTGGTACTCTAACACCAACATGGTTGTCCTTTCAAATTTTGGAGTGACAGCTAGTCCCCGCTGGGCATTTTGGGGGAGACATCCGAGGACCTTCAACGCAACAGCAAAAAAGACATTTCCATGCATGATTGCTGGAGTGAGGACCAGTGCTGCTAGAAGATTTCGGATGGTGCGATCAGGCAATGTGGACGCTTGGCTGATGAGAGGACTTGCCTTCAGCAGGACCTTGATGCTTTTACGCCAGTTGGGGGGGAAGACAGATGCAAATGCAAGAGTGGAAAGTTCTCACCTATAGCAGCCTATAACGAATTGATTGGGGAGGGCGACATTGGAGGGGAGAGGATTGACATGGATTGTGCACGCCTTTGGAAACTACTTGTGCCGCTCAAAATAAAAATTTTCTTTGGCTATCCAAGCGAGAAGGGATTGTCACTGGGGATCTTCGCATCGTGTTTTTGGGGTCCTACCCCAACAATGCCCTTTATGTGGATTTCCCACAGAAAGCATGTAGCATCTCCTTTCTACGTGCATTGTAACAGCTAACGTATGGTATAAGGAGTGCGGTGTTCCCCTCCCCACGTGGGATGTGTTGTGGAACGATTTTGGTATGATGGGTAAACCTCACAGGCGGATGGCTGCTATTTTGTGGTGTTTATGCCGTGCCCGAAATGACAGTTTTTTCGTGGTGCGTCTATATGTACAAACAATATAGTAAGGGAGGTTCTATCACTCGAGAGGAAATGGAGAGTATACATGTAACCGCATAGATGGTAATTTATCAATAAAATTTTTTGCCCAAATTGCTATCGTTTTCGATAACATTCCTCTCCTTTTTTAAAAAAAAATAAAACATAGTAGACCATACACCAAACAAATTAAAAATTTTAAAGACAATAAAATTTTAAGAATCTTAATGGAGTTGCTAAGATATTTGGAAATCAGAAAAATGAAGAATATCGCATGGGAACATCCCATCACTGCCACTTTATTGATTCCATCTCCTATTGTAGCTTTGTATGAATACATTGATTGGTAATCCACCACTACTTGTCTGTACTTCTAATCACTCGCATACCTTAATATGCCAATACAAGGATATCTACTATAGGTGTACGGGGGACTGCTAATGGCCCATTTACATCATGGGATATTCCATATTTTTGCAGGATATCCCGTGTTTACGAAGGGAAATAAGTGAACCCATATTTTGCCTTAAACCCAGGTTTCCTCAAACCCGAGTATGAGTGAAGGATGAGTTATCCCATGCCTAAATCCCTTACAATCCCAACTTATTCCCACCTTATCCTCTATTCACGTAAACACCCCCACAGAATTATCCCAGGTTACACATAAACACCAACATCCCGCAACGTAAACTAGTCCTAAGAGGTTGATGCAAGGATCTTCCTTGCCTTGACGTTCCTTGTAATGATGACATTCCAGTTGTTCTAATTTCGAAGCCATAGTGATAAGGTTAGGTGGCTGTGGCACCGACTGTGGGAGTTGATAATCGAAGAAGCCATATGTCGGCGCATTGAAGGAGTAGATATTGCTAGCATACGCTTCATTTCATGATTGAGGGTAAGATTGATAAGATGGAAAAGATGAATATGAAGGTGGTGGTGGTGCAAAAGACTGCAGGTAACAACTTTCACTATATGATCTTGTGTCATGGCTAGGCAGTGTATCAAAAATCTGGTTACTGAGCTTATGGAACCCATGGACGAACTAAATCACCTATGTAAGAAGTGTCATATCCCTCGTCATCCATGGGTGCTGGACCAAGATTGGGAATATGTCGACCATGAACATAGGGGTGTAGTTGCTTGTAGTCTCCACCACTTTAGTTGTCACCACCACTCATTTCTCTTCCTCTCCTTTTACTATCGGGTGACTGCTCCGATTCAGATCCACCTATCACCATCTGTATCATCATCTCCGTAATCTGAGTCATTCTTTGATTTAGACTATAATGATTGCCTTTCTTCATCTTCTCAAGTACTCTGATAGGGAAAGTATGATAACTAAATCTAGCCATATGCCCTTCAACATCAGCACCAATTTCTTTGCTAGTTCAGGATCAGGCCTTTCCCTAACATCCATCACAGGTTGTCCAGCATTATCTATCGAGCTTTCCAATACAACATCTCTTCCTTAGAAAAGGTACGCTAAATCAATCGGATCAGCTTCAGAGGTTTTCTAGTCATCTTCTCGATGTCTTATCATCAACCTTGTGTTGTAATAGATGAGGACAAACTCATTAAGTCTTTCGCTGCCCAATTTGTTTCATCTTTTTGAGTTGATGGGGTTGAATGCACTACAATTCCTTTCACATCGACCAGTAGATGTTGTGGATAGCACTTTAATAGCCACCTTACATAAGTTTGGAGCAATGGTCCTCATAACAACTCCACCATTCAGCTGTAAAAGGAAAATATTGCAGTTATTAAAAAGCTATAAGCTTGTAAGTTATAACCACTACAATATCAACAACATTAGAGATATTGAATTTTTCAGGATGAATGCTTTTGATGGATTCTTGTGCCAACCTACTAATAAAGAACATTACCTTATCTTTATAATATTTCAGTTGCACCATATACTTTATATTTTAATCAAGCATGTTATTCAACAATTAACATATGCTCCGAAGGTTTAAATTCATTATATATGCAATGTGCATACCTCATGCATAATACTTGCTCCCTCACTACAGGGATAAGCTTGTCCACCAGTTCTTGCAAGACAACGACAATATTATCGCGCAAGCCAAGGTTGCTCTTGTAGAAATATTTGGGATTTAAATAGTAGCCTACATTACAATAGGTGATTAATAAATAAATTATATTTGTAAACAAATGTAGTTAATCTCTACATTTGCAATTTTTAAAAATTAAGTATACTTATCAACAAGGTAGAGTGGGTATGACAACATGCTATCCCTTCCCTCCCTTATTATCATGATGAAAGGTGCTTTCGACCTTTCCGCATTTTCTATCACTCTCAACTCCAACATTTCCATTACTGCATAAATATAGTTCATCATTGGCTTCTTATCTCCATCCACCATCTTCAATACTAAGACGAGCTCCATGATGCCAACAATGTGAGTACAATCATCCCAAAATTTGGAGTTGATAAGTAAGTCCTCTACATCCTTCCCGACACGTGTCCTACTCTCAAATATATCAAACCACCTTTGTGAATTTATCATTACCTTCAAACCAACCTTGTTATCTAAAATGCTTTATAAGGCAATGTAGTTGGTGGCAAGGCACGTAATTCCAGGACGATCAATTCACCATTACAATGTTCACTCATCAAGGACAATACATGCCCACGACTGTAGATAAATGACGTAGCATTTCATGCCTTATCAACAACCGAAGCTACAAACTTTCGACGCCCAAAATCTTTCAAAATGAGGTCAATGCAATGGGTAGCACATAGGGTCCAAAAGATTTCATATTTAATTTTATTATTTTTTCACTCACCCGTTTAAAATTGCTACCATTATTTGTGATTACCTATACAACATGCTCCTTCCTGACCTCGTTGATAATATCTTTTAACAATCCATAAATATATTTAAAATCTTTTACCTTATTTAAAGCATCCACAGTTTGATGAAAATGGATTTGTCGTCATAACTCAGAAGAAAATTAATAATTTGCCTGTTTGTGAAGCTAGTTCAACCATCAGCCATAATTCCGCACCTATGGCCATAGCATCTTCAAATCAATCATGTAATTCTCTATTTTTGCCTTCCCGATAGGTGTATACTTGTTCATTATATTGTGTGGTGTGGGAGCCTAAACTCCCATTCCAACTTTAGCAACTATATCAATAACATTCTGCAACCATTATCCCTTTGCAACATTAGTTGGAATTACATAAGCATTGAAAAGACTCATCACCACTTTACCAACCATCTCCCTTGCATTGCCCCACATACCCTTTAGTGTTTTCTGTTTGGAATCACCTCTCATCCTAACACTTCCAGATTGGAAGAGACTGGTGATGCCACCCTTTTGCTTCTTGGCAAGTTCTACAGCCTCACTTGTACCAAGTCCAAGACTTATATGCCTCATACTCTGTACTCTTTTGTCACCAACAAATATTTGTCGTTTATGCTCACTTCTTAGTGAGTCCTTTATCACTTTTCTAAATTGTCTCCGACTCGGATCGTCCTCTGCATCACTTGGATATCGCAAGCCATCTTTAGAATCAAAATCTAAGTCAACATCTTCGTAATGTTGACTGGCGTTAAATAAAATCTAATAGACTACTTTTTTAACCTTCTGCTTCTTGACTTTCTTTTCCCACCTTGATATCATTGACTCGGCAATCACTTCCCACACACCATTGGGACAATATTCATACTTTGCCACATTCTTGTCATTTCCAACTATGCAGTGCTTCAATCGTGTTATTCCACCACCACGTAACTATTTTTCACAAAAGTTACACTCTCTTTGGCATTTGCTCCCTTCTTGCAATTTTGTGCAGTATAACCACGTAATATCCCCTTTGCTGGCATCTCTTCTTCTACTAGTAGCAGGGTCTTACCCTTCCCAGATATAATTGCTCATAGTTCATATAAAGCTACAAATTTAGAAACAAAAATAAATATGTTACGTTAAGAGGGTGAGCTATAAATATAAGGGAAATACCTTCCAAATGTATGGACAAGATCGAGCCTCGAGGTACGTTGGAGTTGAAGATTCAAACAGGGATCCGGATGGAGAGTAGCTTGGAGACTTGGAGTACGAGCAATCGACTAACGATGGACTGGTGGTAGCAACAGTTAAAGGCAACAGTAGAAGCCTATGAATCTACGAGATAGATTAACTTTCAAGTTTTCAACTATTTTCAAATCATGTACAGGTTTGGCATAAATGGATTCCAAGGACAAGGACCCAAGGCTCTTTTCTCATATGTTATAACTGTGTCCTATTTATGTGGGTAATAGATTCTATTGAATTAATTAATTATGTATTGGATTAACATACTGAAAAAATCATGTACAATTGAAATTTGGATCATAAATTATTAGTGGTTATTTAGTCACACATAATGGAATGGGACTTTGTGTTGTATATGATAGCCTATAAATAAAAATATACCCCCCACCTATTCCTTTAAGAAAAAATTACAGAGATACCCTATTAGGATACTCCTATGATTTTCTCCTTACTCTTCATAAGTAAGATTTTCACGTAAACCCCAACATTATGCATTGATTATTGCTTTGATATTTCATACTTCCATTTTATTTTAAATGTCACCTTGGTATCAGAATAATTTAATTATTAAATTTATTCTTTAAATTATTATCTTTTATCATTATCCAATTCTTCGAGTTCCAAATTTGTGAGGACGATCTCCTCGGTGGAGATTGGTGAGGCGGCTTCTGACAGCCTCGAACTTAGCAGCATCGCCAAACTTGGCCCAAGGGCTGTGGGTACAAGTAGATTTAGTTCGAGAGGGACATGCTGGCGAAGCTCTGACACCCGCTGCTGTCGTCCCTGCGTGGGTTCATGTCAACGGATGAGGTGGTGGCATTCGCCATCGACCGATGCCACGACGGATGAGGACAAAGCTTAGGCGGGGCTTGGCGAAGCCGCTAGGGCTCAGCAGCGGCACGGTGGAGTTGCTGCCGCTATGTTGCCTGAAGAAGAGGCCACACAAGCGCCTCTAAGGCTGGTGCGCGCCCCCCCACCGACCGCTAGAGGTCGTGGCGGCGAAAAGGTGGTGGCGGCGTCGGACTGGGTAGCGGCGAGGGCGACGGGGAGGACGAGGACGCCGAGGGCCAGGAGGGGCCACCGCACGATGCGCACACCCTCCAATTCTTATAGGCTATGGGGTGGAAACACGAGGAGGCCCTCCAGTTGTTCTGCGTCGGCAGCGAGGCAGGAGGAGCCTCGCGGACCGGGAGGCCACAATCTCGAGGAAGGAGCAGATGAGGCACTGCCTCTAAGGCGATGGGCAATCCTTCATCTACAGAGTGGGTCATTGGTGGATCGAAGGAGAAGAAGCGACCAAGCTTGCACTCAGTGGTTGTGCTGTAGTTTTGTTGGGTTCTCACGAACCCTAAAGGGAAGGATAAGTACTCTTTAAGTATTTTGCAACTCTTTGCCCTCTTATTTCCTCTTTTTTAGTCCCTTTGTAGTGTTGCAAAGGTGAGGAGTCGGAAGAGTTAAAAGGGGAAGGAAAAAAAAGAAGAGGAAAGAAGAAATAAAAAGGGGGAAGAGAGAGATGAGTAAGAAAAATGGTGAAAAAAAATAGAAAGAAGAAAGAAAAAGGAATTTAAAATAGAAAAAAAAGGAAAAACAATGTTCGAATATTTACCAAAGGGGGTGAAGAAGTTATTCTCTACTTATTTTTATGATCAATATTATTTTTTTATTATTTTTCACCTTATTATTTTCTTCTCCCATACGAATATGAAAGAAAAGGGAAGTGTGAATACTATTATAATCACCCATGTTTAAGAGTCCCCTTCTTGCAGTCCTAAGGCACGATGGCGTCTTCCAGGGTGACATCAGATATTGCTACGGATGTTGGGAGTAATTGATCATCACATGAGAAACCCAACCCTAGGAGGTCCAAAGTTTTGAAGTCTCTAAAGAGAGGGTGATCCATTTTTTAGGCCCTCAGAAGGACCCAGTCAATTTTTATGTGAGAGATACAGCTTTGAGGTCAAAGGAAAATCCATTTCAAGGATACTGAATAACGAGCCACCAGCACCTGGTCTCCAAAGGAAAGGTCATTGTCAGAGTCAGCTACAGTAGTTCCTTCAACAACTCTAACCCGTGTTCCCACCTACAAGCAAGAACCAGTCTAGAGATTGTGTTCTGTTGTGTAGAGTGGGTTTCTTTGTGTTACAAGCTTAGCATCCCATGCTCCAACTTGAGGAGAAGTGTTGAGAGAATTGTAATGGTTATTTAGTCTCACATAGTGGAGTGAGACTTTGTGTTATGTGTGGTGGCCTATAAATAGGTATGTACCTTCCACTTATTCCTATAACAAGTACAATAGAGAAACACACCCTATCGGGGCCTTCTCCGTAGTTTTCTACCCACTCTTCGTGAGTGAGGTTTTCACATAAACCCAAACGTTATGCATTGATTATTACTTTCATATTTCATGCTTCGCTTTATTTTAAATGTCAACTAATAGCATAATGTATCCTTACCTTATGCTTTACACTTGATTTTTGGAAAAAACAAAGACTCACTAAGTCACTAAAGTCAACAAAGCAAACTCAACAATCAACACCTAGTAGTCCACACTCACTACTCAGTAATAGACTACCAACAACAGGCTCTCATAATTAATACTTATTGAGGGAAGATCTCAATTCTCAAATCGATATGAAGTATCGAATGAGGATGCCACTATTTATAGCCGGTTACATTTAATATTTTATAATTTTTTGATAAAGAAACATTCGATTAATATTTTTTGGACTTTTATTAACATGTCAATCAATGTGTAAAGCAACGAAACGTTCCATTCATATTTTTTATTTTTTATAAACATGTTCATCGATGTGTGAATCAGTGAAATCAATGAAATGTTCAATTAATATTTTATCATTTTTTTATAAACATGACTATCAGTGTAAAACGGTAAAAACAATGAAACATTCGATTAATATTTTATGATTTTTTATAAACATGTCCGTCAATATGTGAAAAAATGAAAACAACAAAACATTTGATTAATATTTTGTGACTTTTGTGAAGAATAAATGCCATGTGGCACTACCATGTGAAGTCCAAGTCTTGGTCTTTTAGTATGGTATTTTAACCTTTAGGCAAGCAGTTAAGAGGATTTGATCATTTCTATTTTTAGGAAATATGATTAAGCTTGTTGCTTGTTTTAGATATTAGGTTTAGTTCTCTTTATAAAAGAAAACATATGTAATTGTTTTGGACTTAAGTTAATGCAATACTACTTCCAACAAAAAGAACTACCCCTCTCTCTTTGTTCTCTACAGTCGGTTGCCATCTCTCTCTGTTAAGCATATGCCATTAACACCTGTAGCAGCCTGCTACTGCTCCACTCCACCTGGAAGAGCCTCCACACCACACTAGCGCCTAAATCTTCACAACTTTTTTATAAACAAATCCGTCGATGCAAAACATGCGATTACTTTTTTATACGTTTTTTATAAAGAAGTCCCTTTCTCATCGATTTCCTTCCAAACAAGGCCTTCAATCACTTTCTTCTCTATTGAAGTTACTGAACAACCTCCCACCTTATCTCCATTCTCCTCACCATCTCATTTACCTCATATCTTCATCTTTCTCCCACCAACAGACCTCACCTTCCCTCTCCTTCGTGTGTGAGGAAAGCAGCAAATCCACTACCTCTCTCTTCTCCGATTGCGAGCTACAGTGCCATTGCTACAATGCTAGACCACCACCGAGACTTAAGACCAATCGCCACCGTCAAACTACCACCGACTACCAGGCCTACCAACAAGCAACAAGTAGCAGCTACAGGAGTTACAGTGTGGACGCATTGGACAGCGATGGGAGCAGCATTAGCCATAAGGGATCGACATTGGCACTCAGCACGATCATTGGCACGACGATTGGCATGCTGTCGGCAACGCCGATAAACCAACAATATGCATGTGTATCGAAATCATTTTCGTGTCCAAATGCCTAGCCTAAAAAAAAACACCATATCAACAACATGCTGATGACATGAGTTATTAGACCTACCGATTTCAGGAGTGTATTTTACTGGGAAAAATGGTGCAACCTAGGCTTCACGTATTGACCACTTCTTTTGTAGTGTTTCTTTGGCAGGGTATTTTCATTGGTCATCGATTTCTGCTTTGGCTAGACCTTTTTTTAATCACACCTTTGCTATAGGATAATGGTGAATCTAATTCAATACTTCAAGTTCCAAAAGTTGTGACTCCTAAAGTTTGGGTTTCATAATTTGGTGCGTGATAGATGGCAAGTGATCCTGACCTCGAGCATCGGCACGCAAACTTTGGCTGATCATATTAAGGTTGTTCACTTGGCTTTGATTTCAAGGAGGTGGGCACGAGGCATGATGGGGCAGGGAAGGAAGCTTTGGAGACTTTGGTGAGGCTTAACAGGAAGGAGGATATGGGCCAACTTAGTCTTGAGCAATGGGAGGAGAGGGTACTTGCTCAGACCAAGATTAAAGAAGAGGACCGAAAAAGTGAGATGGATTGGAGATAGAAATCTAGACAGTTGTGGCTGAGGGAAGATGATTCCAATAGGTGATTTTTTCATGTGGCTGCAAGCACAACGAGGACAACTTTGATCTCGTTGACTAGTGCTAGTAACGAGATTTTTACCCAGAGGATGCAGATTTGCAGGGCTTTTGAAGAGCATTTTCAGGCTTTTACCAGGAGGAGACCGATAGGTAGATGGACACTAGATCTTCTGATTTCGGCAAGTTGGATGGTAGTGCAAGGGAGGAGATGCTTAGGCCCATTTCTGAGGAGGAAGTACTGAGGGCAGTTCGTGGTTTGAAGGCTGGAGGTTCCCGGGGGCCAGATGGTTTACAGGTTTTATTCTTTAATGAGTGTTAGGACATCATTACGATTGATGTATTGGCTATGGTTTGTAAGGTGCTTCACGAGAATAGAGGTTTTAAGCATCTAAACAGATTCTATTTCTTTTTGCTTCTCAAGAGATCAAGGGATGATAGTATTGATGATTTTAGAGTGGTAACATTGTCAAATGTTGTCTATTTGATTGTGACCAAGACTCTAGCGAACAGATTGCATTTGGTCCTACCGCAATTGATCTCTCCCATTCAGTCTACTTTTATTGCCAACGAGTCACTTGGTGAATCTTTTACTTTGGTTAAGGAGAGGGTGGCTGCTTGGAATAGATCTCATTTACTTGCTTTCGTGTGAAAGGTCAATTTTTCGAAGGCATATGACTCGATATCTTGGGCTTACTTATGGGAAATTCTGAGAGGTTTCCCTAAGGAGTGGATGAGGCTCATTAAGAGATATATCATGATGACCTCTGTTGTTGTGCTATTTTATAGAAGATCATGTGGGTCTTGGATGCAGTCATAGAAAGGTGTCATACAAGAGTGTTTGCTTGCGCCATTGTTATTCAACGTGGCAATTGATACGTTGGCTTCACAAGCTTTTAGGGCATGCACGGGTGGACTATTTTCTGGCTTTGCACTAAAGGGTGATAATTCTTTGCTCACTCTTTTGTAGCATGTTGATGATATAGTCTTTTTCATTCAGGGAGGTTCCTCAAGCAGAGCATGTGGCACAGCTGGTCAGAATGTTTGGGGGCATCACTGGTCTTATCATTAATGGGAGGAAATTTGCCTTTATTTCTTTCCATTTAGATAGAAGTTTGGAGGATAACATCTTTATCATCCTTAATATGCTAGTTGTACGCCTTCCTGTGATCTATTTAGGTTTACCTTTGAAGGGGAAATGTTGGGTAGTTGATGATTGGAAGCCAATTGAGGTGCAACTAAATAGGAGGCAGAATGGTTGGTGTGGGGAGCTTTTATCCACAGGTGGCAAGCTTGTTCTAGTCAAGGCTATTCTTTCTGTGATCCAAATTTTTTATCTATGTTCAGGCCGCCAAAGAGGATTCTCTCAAAGATGGAGTTGGTTCAGAAGAGGTTTTTTTGGAAGGCACCTGATCATCAAGGACGATTCCTGCAGTTAGTTCCTTAGACGAAGGTTTGTTGACCAAGGAAGAATGGTGGCTTAAGGATTAGATTTGTAGATGAGTTCAATGTCTCTTTGCTTTTGAAGTAGGTGGTAAGGTTTCTGGCTAGAGGAGATGGTCTTCTTAATAGGTTCCTAAGGGACTCCTATGGTTCTCCTATTGTGGTGCACAAGCGGGCTCGTGTGGTGCGACCCTTTGCATTTTGGTCTTCTATGGAACCTCTTATTGGTTGGGATACGTCCTCTGGTTTTTTTAGGTCAAGGTTAGGCGATAGTAGTTCTTTCTACTTTTGAAAAGATGATTGGATGGGGAGTAGAGCCTTAGAACTATTGTTTCCACAACTCTTTGGTTTGGCCCAAAATAAGGAGGCTCTTGTTTCTGATGTCTGGGATGATGTTTCCCACTCATGGCCTCCTATCTTGCAACCTGGTTTGTATGAAGCATCTTTGGAAGAATTTCAAGGGTTGTTGGGTTACTTCAGGGAATAACCGTCGATGAGGATCTATTTGATTGATTTGTGTAAAAGGGTGGCACTTTTTTTGTGGCTGGAGCTTATAAAGTGATCACTAATGAGTTTGGGCCAATGCCTCTGGTTTGGGAAGATTGTTATTTGATTTGGAAGCTACCTATCCCTCTCAAAGTTAAGATTTTCTTGTGGCTATTCAACAAGGAGAAACTGGTGACAAAGGTGTTCCGTTCTACATAAGCAAATGATAATGATTTGGATTGTATTTTCTGTGAAGCTACAATGAAGAGTCTAGATCATTTCTTTTTTGACTACCAGCTATCGTCGGAGATTTGGAGGTGTGACATTCGTTGTACAAACATGTCATCCTTTTCCACTCGCTGGGATTCCTTCCACTCGATTCACTCGATTACTGCCAGATGGGTCAAAGTTGTAGCAGCTTTGTGGCCTATTTGGCTACAACGGAATGCTTCTATTTTTAGGACGAGTGCAGGATTGGGTTGAGAATGTTATGAGAGAGCTTTGTAATTTATTTAAGTGCTAGCTCAGTAGTAACCTCTAACCTCTAAGTCTGCTCCTTTATTGATTAAATGAATTTCTGGATGATTATCAAGTGATGGGTGATGGTGATCTTCCTTCTCTCTCAAATAAAAATGAACCAACATTTTTAGTTGATTCAAAAGTAAAGATGGGATTATATTCATGCTTCTAAAGGTTGGCTCTTGATAAGGAGAGATTGGAAATTGATCTCCAAATGCATTTGTTAATAGAAGAGAGGTATTCGGATGGGTCAATGCCATCAAGATAGAAAAAGACAAGTGCCGCTAAAGTCATTGACTCCTTGCTATCATTTAAATAAATAACTGTGTAAACTTTTCTCTATACTAGAAACACATTTCCATTACAATGGATTGGTGGAGAGCACTTGATAATGAAACACCTAAGTTACACCATGAGGAATTTAAGTTTGACTCGTAGTGCATCCGTATGGGAGCAAAATTCTAGTGCTTTCAACCAGGTAAAAAAATCATATTTATACTTTAAACTTTTAATAATATTTAAATCTTATTCTATAAAGAATTTAATGTCCAACTTTTCATTGACTAAGTCTAGACTAAAAGGAGAAATAGATTGAAACAAGATAAACTCAATGCCATAATTTATTACATGTTTAATTTAAAATTGAAATACAAGAGAAGAAGACCATGCACTGTCCTCTATGTTTAAAGGTAAAGTTGAAATACAAGGAAGTGAAGAAGACCAAGCAAGATCCTCTATGTTTTAGAGGAAGTGGACTCAAATGATGAGTGGATGGTTGTGCTACAATTTTGTGTAACTAAGGCGGATGCTTATGAAGAGCTTGACAGTTGACACAACTGTAGCCCTTGAAAAGGATCCCCATTAATCTCAAGTAGTTAATAGGAGTAGGAGCACGAGTAGGAGGAAGTAGAAGAAAGAGACAAAAGAAAAAGGACAAAAGTAAATGTAAGAAGATATGTACTTATATATTTTGTTGAATTATAAATTTATAACCTAAGGTTCTAAGAAATATTATTGAAACTAAATTGTTTCAAAACTATTTAATATTTAGGCAAGATGTTGAGGAGGAGTTTCAAGAAAGAAAGTGATGGTGATATTAAAGAAGATGTAGAGTTTCAAGCTGGGATGAAGTACATGAATGACTTTTGAGATGATGTGACTAGTCCTAGTGATAACATTGATGAACTCAACTTTGATGGTTTTCAAGGAGGAGACAAATAGAATGTGTTTTAGTTCTTGTTTTCGATCTTTTGATGTTGATGCAACTCTACCGTATTATATGTTTTAAGTATACCAATGGTTTAGGAACTTGGTTTAATTGAGGTTGTTCTCATGCTATGAGCTTTTAATTTATTTAAAATTTTGATGAACTTAATTTCAAATTTTATATATTGTTTGGATATTTGTCTTTTTATCTAAATGTCATCTCATTTAATTTCACTCTTTCAAGGTTGAGATGCAGCAGAAATGACACGAAAGTGTGTTTTTTACATTGTTTTTTCATTATTAGCACCGAACATATAATATTCATGTCATTTTTCATTATTTTCCATCCGAATCCTAAAGCTTACACCTCAACTACCTCGAGGCTTATGTCTCGCCTCAATGAAGGCAAGCCGCATCAATACCACCTCGTATTTTTTAAAACCTTGGGTGAAATCAAGGCAACCGGATCAAGGTTAAGGTGACCAAATTCGAGCAACTAGATCTTGACACCTTCCTTGACTAGCTCAACCAGTTCGCACACTTCTTTGAATGGAAGAACTTATCAAGTCGTTGCAAAGTCAAATTCATCACCCTAAAGATGAAGGGTAATGCACTACTATTATGGAATTGCCTCTAGGAAGATTAAGAATGCAAAAGCAAAGAGCAGATTCATACATGAACTGAAATGAAGAAGTGAGGGAAAAATTCTTGCCTCTAGAGTACCATCAAAACTTATATCAACTCTAGACCCTGCATCGAGGAACCAAGAGTGATCAAGGTTAAGGTGACCAATTTCGAGCAACTAGATCGTGACACCTTCCTTGACTAGCTCGACCAATTTGCACACTTCTTTGAACGGAAGAACTTATCAAGTCGTTGCAAAGTCAAATTTATCACCCTAAAGATGAAGGGTAATGCACTACTATTATGGAATTGCCTCCAGGAAGATTGAGAATGCAAAAGCAAGGAGCAGATTCATACATGAACCGAAATGAAGTGAGGGAAAAATTCTTGCCTTTAGAGTACCATCAAAACTTATATCAACTCTAGACCCTACATCGAGGAACCAAGAGTGATCAAGGTTAAGGTGACCAAATTCGAGCAAATAAATCTTGACACCTTCCTTGACTAGCTCAGCCAATTTGCACACTTCTTTGAACGGAAGAACTTATCAAGTCATTGCAAAGTCAAATTTATCAACATAAAGATGAAGGGCAATGCACTACTATTATGGAATTTCCTCCAAGGAGATTGAGAATGCAAAAACAAGGAGCAGATTCATACATGAACCGAAATGAAGTGAGGGAAAAATTCTTGCCTCTAGAGTACCATCAAAACTTATATCAACTCTAGATGCTACATTGAGGAAGCAAGAGTGATCAAGGTTAAGGTGACCAAATTCGAGCAACTAGATCTTGACACCTTCCTTGACTAGCTCAACCAATTCGCACACTTCTTTGAATGGAAGAACTTATCAAGTCGTTGCAAAGTCAAATTCATCACCCTAAAGATGAAGGGTAATGCACTACTATTATGGAATTGCCTCCAGGAAGATTGAGAATGCAAAAGCAAGGGGCAAATTCATACATGAACCGAAATGAATAAGTGAGGGAAAAATTCTTGCCTCTAGAGTACCATCAAAACTTATATCAACTCTAGACCCTACATCAAGGAACCAAGAGTGATCAAGGTTAAGGTGACCAAATTCAACCAACTAGATCGTGACACCTTCCTTGACTAGCTCGACCTGTTCGCACACTTCTTTGAACAAAAGAACTTATCAAGTCATTGCAAAGTCAAATTCATCACCCTAAAGATGAAGGGTAATGCACTACTATTATGGAATTGCCTCCAGGAAGATTGAGAATGCAAAAGCAAGGAGCAGATTCATACATGAACCGAAATGAAGAAGTGAGGGAAAAATTCTTGCCTCGAGAGTACCATCAAAACTTATATCAACTATAGACCCTACAACGAGGAACCAAGACTGTTCAAGAATACACAAAGGAGTCCCAGATACCAGTGGACTAAAATAAGTTGAACAAGAGTGATGGCCAACTTGTCTCTCAATATATCAACAATCTAAGGCTCAACATCCAAGTATGAGTTAATATGTGTGATTGTAGGTTTGTCGACAATGCCTATGATCATAATGTTTACGTAGAGACCAAGTTGGCACGATTGACTAATCATCGTTGTACATTAGCCACAATTACTTCCCCCATCGGGGCTTCTTGCCTTTCTTTTTAGGACAGATGGGGTTGTCTCGTTCTCTTTGGGAGGAGTGTCCTTGGTGGACTATGATAACTAAGAGGCCTACGTATGTCTTTGTATGGTCTCGGTGATTTTTCCCTCATCAATCACCATCATCAGTCCTTTGAGCAACATGCTGCACATGTGACTGACATTATTCCCTACCCTAAAAGGATCATGAAGGTCAATGGTCAAATTAACAATGTCCTAAACAATCCCTTCCAATTAATTGAAGAGGATGAAGACCTAAAAGAAAAGCTTCGGACACTAACGCACATTCACTCACATTTTCTTTCATTGACACCACTATCTATCACTTAGTTGACCCTGAAAGGGCTTCCTTATCAAGCAATAATACACATAAAAAGCACTACAATTTTTTTTAGAAGTGTAAAGGATGATTACCGAAGGTTGATAATCATCCATAGTTCATTTGATAAAAAGTAAAAGGAACGGACATACAAATATTGAAGCCACGAATCAGAAATAAAAGCAGCCTTCCTCACTAGATTCTTGACCCATGTCTGCTCCCCTCTAAAGAGTACATTATGTCGCTATACCCATAGATACCATAGTATAGAAACAACCTTTATCCCTTCATACGTTGATGTTGAAACCATACTTCTAAAGCTGCTCCAGAATGCCAAAGAAGAGGAGTCAACATGCCGCAATGCCATCCTTCCCCAAACCTCCTTAAAGAACTCCTAATCCCAAAAGAGATGGGAAGTATCTTCAATATTCATGTCACTCCTAACCCCAGAAGAGATGAGAAGTATCTTCAATATTCATGCCACACAGGAGGCAAGATACATTAGCATCAGGAGACCAAGTACTTCTAAGAACTAGTGTCATCAACTTTTCTCTTCTTAACCACATAAATATCTTGATCTTTAACGATAACTTCGGTTACCAAATCATTCCACAGTCAGTGTCAATCACATCAAGTGGGACCATTACACCACATAGAAGCTTGTACGCCTTGCTCACCAAGAATTGACCATGTAACCACTCCAACTGATCCGGCGTAGTCGCATCAAGTTGCATCTCCATAATTGTATAAGATTTGGAAATTCCTAAAGTCCGACATGTCGACCTGAATCACTGGTGAGCAAGACAATGAAATGTGGTCCCAAATGTAGCTAATCAAAGCATTTTTATTGTCAACCAAGACATAAAGCCTCAAGAATAAGTCTAAGTTTGAGAATTTGCCACCTTTAGACCAATCGTCCTTTAAAAATTTAACAGGCAAACCATCACTCAAGACTGACGTAAAAAAAGAGGCACCTTTCAACACAACAGGAACCAAAGATCTCACGAAAGATGAATCCTCAAGGTAAGTAGCAGCCCTCTCACGAACTGCAAGCACCCCTCCATAAGAGTCCTACATCAACCTATCCCTTATGCCATCTCCATTACTGAACTTAACAACCCACATCATCAAAACACAACACAAAAGTCATTAAGTAATTTGACGCCCAACCTCTTTGGCTGACAGATAATATCCCAGGCCACTAACTACAAGAACCTCCCATCATGGTTTGGCCCTTTCCAAAAAAAATCTCTTTCACAACACTTCTAACTTTTGAAGCACCTACACCTCAGGTGTCTGAAGACAGAGAAGAAAAAACGGACATAGAAATCAACACCACCTTAAAAAGGACCAACCTTCCTCCTCTAAAGAGAAGCTTCCCACTCAAAGAATTTAATCTTTTGCCAATACGTTCCACTAAGCTATTTCAATCACCAGTTGCTAAACACTTCCCTTTTAGAGGCAAGCCTAAATACAGATTGGCAACTAAATAAACAGGGACTGCAAGTAAGTAGAAGTGATCTCCAACTTCCACCATTAAAAAGAACTAGAGTCGATTTTCTATGATTCACCATCCAAAAATCTAACCAAAAATTCTTACCACTGAGGCCAAGTGTTCCACTTCTTGAGGACCTCCCTCAATAAAAAAAGTAGTATTGTCTGCATACAATAGAAGCATAGTAAGAAGAGTGCCCATACACCTCAGCTTGAAACTTCATATTAGTCCTCCCTCACATGCCCTAAAGGCAAAGACCACTAAGGTATTTGTTGAGAAATAAATAAAGTGGAATAATAATGAACAAATATCAAAGCATAATCAATCAAGAATACTTGGGTTTACGTGAAAATCCCACTCACAAGGACAGAGAAGAAAATCAAAGGAGAAGCACCCATATGGGTGTGATATCTCTGTATTCTCTTCTAAAGGATAAACTGGGGGATACATGAGCCTTTTATAGGCAACCACTCTTATCACAAATTTGCTCACACATGATATGGGACTAAAACAAGCCTCACTGCAACTCTCCACCCAACACTCCCCCTCAAGTTGCAGCACGAAGTGTTCAGCTTGTACAAAAGAAATCCTCACTCTACAAAGAAAAAACACAACACATAAGAGACTTTATCTAATGCTACTAGGTGACCAGCTTCCTTGCATCCTCATTTTTGCTTGTTGGTGGTGGGTGCAAGTCAGAGTCCGAAGATTAATTGCTGAAGCTAGCTCTAGCACCTATGCCTCCCATTTTGATGACTCTAAAGAAGGTCTCATGGAAACCAAGAGACTGGGTCACTCCCACACGAAAATTCAAAAAGGAGTCTCTCCTTTGGAGACCTAGAGGGTGGGTCTCTTCTATACCAAAATTCTTTGTTCCTCTCATGTAGGGACCAAGAAGAAAGGAGCCTCTCATGTGGAGACCTCAAAAAAAAGTCTCATATGGGATACACAGAGGCTTGCACACTCTTCCTTTCTCTCATACTCATATGAGGGAAGAAACAAGATAGAGAAAAAAATCAAATAGAGAAGAGCTTTCCTTTTTTGATATGTTGTTTTTCAATTTTTTCCTTCATTTTTTTTCTTCTTCCAATTGCCCTCTTCTTCCAAGTGGAATAAATGAAAGGCTCAAAATGTTATTCAGGCCCCACCCCTCTTTATATAAAAAGAGAGGTTAAGGGTAAAATGTAATACAACCCTACAATGGACAACAAGTGTACAACACACCCTTACACAAAAATGTAAAATCATAATAATATCTACACTCCTCAAGCTAGAGCATATATATCTATCATGCTCAGCTTGGAACAACAAGAATCAAAAATAGACTTAGGAAGTAACTTAAAAATGTCCGCTGTCTGATGTGGTAACATGGGTTGTATAAAGAAGGCCTTTCTAAATTAGATCTCTAGTGTAGTGACAGTCCACCTCAACATATTTGGTCCTCTCATGGAACATTGAGATGTTGGCAATATATGTAACAGCCATATTATCACATCTCATCTCCATGGGACTAGTGACCTGTATGTGTAAATCTCCTAGAAGTGACTTCACCTACATAAGTTCGGCAGCTGTCTATGCCATAGCTCGGCATTCAAACTCTGCACTCGACCTAGAAACAGTAGCCTGCTTCTTGCTTTTCCAGGTAACCAAATTACCAGCAACGTAGGTGCAAAAACCTGTGGTAGATTTTCTATCTACCAAATACCTTGCATAATATGTGTCTAAGTATGCTACAACTAACATGGAAGTGTCCTGAGTAAATATTAGATCATGACCTGGTGCCCTCTTGATGTATCTCAGAACCATCATGGCAGCATTCGTAGGCATAGCCATGAACTAACTAAGTCTCATAACTACAAAAGTAATGTCTGACCCGGTGATAGTGAGGTAGAATAACTTCCCTACTAGCTGCCTATATTAACCACTATCCATAGAAGGTGCCTCAGCATCATACAAGTGAGACTTTGGGTCCATGATTGTTGGCTTTGCCCCCAAGCATCCCAGTCTCCTGCAAAACATCCAGTGCATATTTTCTTTGTGATAGAACTATACCATGCTTGCTAGAGGCATCTATCCCCAGAAAGTATCGTAGTGAACCCAAGTCTTTCATTACAAATTAACTAGTCAATCTCTCCTTAATTTGTCGAACGCCATCTACATCATCTCCTATAACAATCAAGTCATCAATATATGCAAGGAACACCACCACACCTTTCCTTATTTTCCTGACAAATAGGGAATGATCTGCGAAATATCTCTGAAAGCAATTAGACTCCACCACCTGAGACAATTTCTAGAATAATGCACGTGGACTCTGCTTGAGCCCATAAATAGCCTTTCTCAGCCTGCACACACACTCCCCCTGCACCTCATAACCAGGAAGTTGCTGCATATAGACCTCCTATAAGTTATCGTAAACAAAGGCATTCTTTATGTCAAGTTGATGAAGTGGCCAATCATAGTGTGCTGCAACAAAAACTAGTATCTGCATTGTTGAAAGTCTCGCCATTGGTGAAAAGGTATTAAAGAAGTCTACTCCATAGGTTTGGGTGAACCCTTTTGCTATCTACCATGCTTTAAATCTGGCAAAGCTCCCATCTGGAAGGAACTTGAGAGCAAATACTCATCTGCACCCAACAATACTAGCTTCTAACAAACGGGGTGCAAGGTCCCATGTGCCCCTGCTCTACAGTGCAGCCATCTCCTCCTCCATGGCTTGACAGCACTTTGGATGAAGCATGGTTTCCTAGTAGGATGTCGGCTTGACAGTGGTACTCAAGGCTCTAGTAAACCTCGAAAAAGTGGTACCAAGATCAGCAGTGGTGAGATATGCTGGCACATCATACTTGACACCAAACCGGAGGGCCTTCCAAATGGCAATTGGAAGGTTACTATCCAACTGTACATCCTTCGTAGCCTCAACTATCCCAGCATCATCACTAGGCACCAAAGCATCAGTGTCTAAAGACCATGTGTTCACCTGGGGAGAGGCTAAAGGCATGGGAGGAGGGGGCATATGGAATGTAGTATGCGGCCTCTGATATGTAACAATAGAGTCATGAAACTAGTCCTTCTCAGTAGTAGGAGTAGGATGATCATCCATAGGTATAGCACCAAATGGAATAAGCTGAATGGGCATAGGTATCTCATCAGTCACTGGAAACAAGTATGAACTAGTGCTGGAAAAATATGGTACAAACTCATGAAATGTCACATCCGTAGAAACACGGTGGCGAGAATGAAGGAGATCAAAGCATTTATACCCCTTCTGGGTTCTAAAATAACCAAAGAAAACACACTTAACCATCCATGGTGCTAGTTTATCCCATCCAGGGGTTAAATCATGAATATATGCAACGCACCCAAAAACACAAAAAATAACAGAAAATAAGGGCGACTAGGATACAAAACTGCCATGGAATTTGCTCATGAATGGTAGAATTTGGCAACCTATTAATTAAGAAGCAAGCCGAAAGAGCAGCATTCCCCCAATATAAAGCAGGCACAACATGGTGAATAAGAAGGGTGCGTGCAACATCCAAGAGGTCAATGCTTCCTCTCAGCAACTCCATTCTGCTAAGAGGTATGAGCACAAGTAGTTTGGTAAACAATACCATGGGTATGGAAAAACTGCAACAAGCGAGAGGTGCGAAACTCTAGGGCATTATCAGAACAAAATATCTTAATTGTGACAAAAAATTGGATTTTTATTTCTACAACAAAATTCTCAATGATAGAACCCACATCAGATTTATTTTACATCAAGAATAACCAACACAAGAGAAATCATCAATTAAAACAAGAAAATAGCGATGCCCAAGGCGATCAGGAACCCAACTTGGACCCCACACATCCATATGGATCAAGTCAAATACAACAGAAGACCCAACATGACTACAAACAGGAAAACTAGCATGGTGGTATTTGCCCAACTAGCTTGCATCTCAAGTAATGGTGATACTGACATGTATGTAGGGTAGCACACGTCTAAGTCTCTCCACTGAAAGGTGGCTAAGGCAAAGATGCCACTAGATGGGAGACCCAGTGGCCAAACCATTCTCCCCCTGACGCACAGAAGCAACAGCAACAATTGGAGAATGACTTAAATGATACACCCTTTCTTCCTTACATCCTCCACTAATCATCCTCCCCGTGAGTCAATCCTACAAGACACAAGAACGCGAATAAAAAATGACCCTGCAATTGAGTTCTTTGGTAATACGACTAACAGAAAGGAAACTGGGCAGAAAATCAGGGACATAAAGAACATTCGGTAGTTGCAACGTAGAGAAAAGAGTCACTTCACCCTTTCCAAAAACCTATGACAATCTACCATCTGCTACCTAAACTATCCTTCCTGGAGGGATAAATCTAAGGTCAGAAAAAGCATCCGAGGTGCCACATAAGTGCTGCGAAGCTCCTGAATCCACCAACCAATCATCGGATCTAAGAGCAAACAGTGAATAAGCAGCAACCATACCTGAGGTGGAGGCAACAGCAGCTGTGTTTGTAGAACGAGACAGGGAAAGATGGCTGATCCTTTGTAATAGCTCCTCAAACTCTACTCTACTACCTATCTCAAGTGTAGAAGAGGTAGTCTCTGTGGTCTGGTGAGCAGCAACCGGACTCCCATGCTTTTGCCAGCACGTAACCTCAGTATGGCTCAATCAGCCACAATAAGTACATGGAGGTCTGGCACGACCTCCAGATCCCCATCCAGGACCACAACCACGAGTAGATGCTCCTCTCCCGGAACTATCAGAAGCTGCCAAGGTAGTGGTCTAGCTCGAAGTCTCAGTGGTGATAGTAGGAATAGTCATCCTACTAAGTCTATTGTAAGTCTCCTCAAGAGAGGGAAGATCAGACATTGTCAGAATCTAATCTTGTGTTGCTGCATACTCTGGTCCCAATCTAGAGAGAAATAAGGAGACTGCAAGCTCCTTCTTGAAGACAGGCCAAGAGGAACAGGTGCAACCAAGTCTATAGGAATTATTTCTCACTAATAATCCATTGACCTGAGAATAGTATTGGGGCAAAGTCTTCCCATCCTAGCAGAGATAAAAACAACTCATGACAAATCTGAAGGAATTCTTCTCATGTGAATATGTCTCACACAAGAAATCCCATACCTTCCTAGCCGTAGGGTAATACATGATTTCATCCCCCATCCTAGGTATCACTGAATTCATCAACCAAGTACATACCATTGCATTATCACGATCCCAAGTAGCGTTGATTCATGTCTTCTCGATGGGCTCAAGCTGACTCAATATGTGCTCCTTGCCATGACCCTTGACGGTCATCAAGAACATCTAGGACCACCGTGGATAACTGGCCTCGTCCAATTTGATCATTAGACCAAAAAATGAACTCTTATATCCCCCGATGTCCATGGTAATGTCTGGAGATGTCTCAGAAGACCCGGATGTAGTGGAAGAACTTGAAGAAGCCATAATACAGTCCTTTGTTGCCCACTAGATGCAAAACAAAGCCAACGAAGATGCAAAACAAATTTGAAATCACCATATCATGGCATGAAATTGAGTTTGTAGATCATGGACAAACTCAAGAACGGCGAAGCGACCCTTCTCAAGGCAGAATCAGGTGACAATAGGTTGCCTCTCCATATTAAGACCCCACAGGGGATCAAAACAAAGGGAGGAGAGTCACTAAAGGCAACTCTTGCCAGTCAGAAGAAGGCAAGAGGCATCACTACCCCTTGCAGAGACCTCTGACGACCGCTGCAGCAGTGCTCAGGTCGAGCATCAGCGCCACTGCAGGCCTAGAGCTATCGTCGCCCCCTATTGCGCCCTTAAGTGACCCAACAAACATAGTGGTGACACATCGCTTCATCCAACTCACCCAAACCATAGGGAAACCCCTTCTTATAATCTCCCACAGATAGGTCCAAGATACCGAATTATATGCCTTGAAAAAGTTAACCTTCCATAAGAAAGAAGACTCCCCCAATCTTCACCAAGCTGCAACCATCTCTTACGCTAGGAGAAAAAACTCCTGCAAAGACCTCCCACAAATAAAAGCAAACTACACTAGATTAATCTGGGTATAACGTCGCATAGCTTGTTTGCCAACAGTTTTGCCACAATCAAGTACATCGCGTTTGACAAAGCGATCGGCTTGTACTCATCAATGGTCTCAGCACCAACCTTCTTAGGTAGGAGAAAGAAATAAAATTTGTTTAATCTTTCAAAACCTCGATTCCCTTTAAAGAACTCACTCACCATGGCCATGAAATATGACCCATCAACGTCCCAAAACTACCTAAATAAGACCTGTCCACCATCAGGACCAGAAGCACCCTCTGCTATGGGCTCCCTTATAGCTAGCACAACTTCGTCCTTTAACACCTCCCTAATTAAGGCATTCTTCATACCATCATCCAAAGAACTCATATCTGATGATCCTAACCTCCACAAACCTAGAGGCCTTCATCTAGAGATATATCATGATGATGACTCCTCAAAAGTACCAACAATCTGATCTTTGTCACGAAGAACCTCATTACCCACCCAAAGGAAAGATATCAAATTTTTTCTTCTTTTACTTGTTACAAGATGAAAGAATCTAATATTAGAATCTCCTTCCTTCAACCACAACTGTTCTCACAATAAATGCCATTTCGATGAGGATGACATTTTAGTTACTTCTTCTTGCTTGCTGGTAGTGGAAGCGAATATAATGAACATTGATTAGGGAATTTTCATTGTATCATATCAATTGAAGTGCCTTGGAATACCCACCACCACTAAACAATTTGGCTATCCATTTTATAAGCAACGCATCACAAAAGCTAGCAAGGTTGCAGACACCAAGGCCACCCTCCTTTAGAGAACAAATCAGGTCTTAGGAAACAAGCTAATAAAAGCACCCCGTAGGGTTAGCACTCTTAGGGAAGAACCACTTCTTAACGTTCTCCACTGAACGCACCACCTTCTTTGGAGGCTTAAAGACAAATAGATAGAAAATTGGAATAATCAACAGAATTGCTTTGCGCACGATAAGGCAACCTCTTGACAACAACCTTCCACTCTAAGAATTCAACATTTTCCTTACCCTCTTTAAGAGAGATCCCATCCCTGTGAAATAAGTTGTTTACCTTTCAAAGGCAAGCCCAAATAAAGTAAAAGCAGATGGCTTGTGTCTGTGTGAAAAGCCTGCAAGCAAGACAAAACTTCATGCTCTGACATATGAAAATCAAAATGAGAATTATTATTAGAGGTCCTATGTTCTTTTATATAGAGAGGCACTAGGGAAAAATAGTATAGACATCCTTATAAATATAAAAAATCCAAAAATAGTACAAATAATAACTATTTAACACTTCAATACTCCCACTCAAGCTAGAGCATAGACATTTGACATGCTCAACTTGGAACACAAAAATTCAACGCATTTCAATTATAGAGAAAATATCCGCAATCTGCTCCTCCGTGGTGACATAGGGTGTCTAGATCTTTCCCTCCACTATAGCATCTCTAATGAAGTGACAAACCAATTTAATTTGCTTAGACCTTTCATGAATTACAGGATTGTTAACAATGAAGGTAGCAGCTTTATTATTGCAATACATAGGCATAGAACCAATCATAGTAACACCAAAATACTACATAATAGAGTGTACCCACAATAGCTCACAAGTAGTATGTGCCATCACCCTGTATTCAGCCTGTGACTCAAGTAGTATGTGCCAGATATCTGAGTGTGTAATAGTAAGGTAAAGCAACTTCCCAATCAACTGTCTATAGCCTCTACTCTCTATAGCCTGTGACTCAGCATCATATAGGTACATCTTTGTTTCTATAGGTATGTTGGTTAACTTAGATTCCAACATCTTAGTCTCCTATAATAAATCAAGAACATATTTCCTCCGACTGAGAACAATACCACTCTTTCCTCTTGTAACCTTTATGCCCAAGAAGTATCTTAAGGAGCCAAGATCCTTCAAACAAATGCCAACATTTATTTGACCTCAACTATCTCAGTTGCATCATCACCGGTGATAATGAGATCATCCACATAGACAAGAAGAGCAACAATCCCCTTGTTTGTCTTCCATACAAACACGAAGTGATCAGAAGTAGACCTGACAATCCATATCTTCAATAGGCTATGATAGCTTCTCAAACCAGACCATCGAACTCTGCTTAAAGCCATATATTGCCTTTCTTAACCTGCACACACATTTCCCATAAGTCTCAAAGTTGGGGGACTGCTGCATGTACACCTCTTCTTACATGTTATCGTACAAGAAGGCATTCTTGACGTCCAGCTGATATAAAGGTCAATTAAGATGGACAGCAACAGAGATAAGAATCGCACAATATGAAGCCTGGCCACTAGAGAGGTGCCAAAAAAATCCACCCCATACGTCTGGGTGAATCTCTTCACTACAAGATGAGCCTTGTACAGAGAAATAGATTCGTTGGATTATATTTTATGACAAAGACCCAATGGCTGCCAAGATTGTAATGCAGCCATCTCATTCTCCATAGCTTGACGTCATTTTGGATCGAGCATTGCATGATGATAAATAGCTGAAATATGTGAAGAAGAGATAGCCTCTATGAAGAAAGCAATGAGCGACTCAAACAATCAAAAGAAACTCGACCAGCCACCTGATAGTGTGCATAACTCTGGAGAGCCTTCCACACAGCAATCAGGAGGTCTAAATTATCTGAAGGTGGCTCAGCATCAACATGTGACTCAGAAGGTTATGCCTCATATCATCAAGAAACTCAGAAGCAACTGGTATAACACCTGCAGGGTCATCACCACGCACACTATGGTCAGTAGTGTCAACACATACCTATTATTAGGAGGATGATGGTGCTGGAGGAAAGGGGTGTGTTGCTGATGTCACTGGTTTTCTAAAAAACCAGTGAAGGATCTCTGAACCGAGTAAGACCTGTATCTGTAGTGTCTACTGATGTAATCTGAGTAGCTGGAAAATCTCCAAACTAAATAAACGGAATGGGCATTGGTACCTGATGGTAACACCATCATTAGCTTTAATTAATCATAATCAAGTGACAAATACTCTTACATAGTCACCTGAAAGTCGTCCTGCACATCTATTCTGAGAGGAATACATTAAAATAGGGTTAATTCTGCAGTTCTAACAACATATTATGAATGCAGAGTAATCACGGGATTTCCCCGGGGTCAATTGAAGGTCAAATAAGTATTAAAGTCTAATAAGAGGGTCCACACAGATAGACACAAGGTTTCACGCATTTCCAGAATCAATACAGCAGCCAAAATCCTAATCTCAAACCTGCTTGAATTACAGAGGTTCCGGTTAGGATAAATTTCATCTAAACCTCCTAAAATTCATAAAAAAATATTCTATGTGGTTTAGCATCCTTGATTTGACCATCTGAACCTACTTTGACCTTGAACAGAATCTCAGACGGATTTCTATCCTAATTTGGGTTTCTGCACAAATTGCCTAGTCAAACTTGATCAAAACTAAATTCGACTTCACCATTAGATTCCTTGGGTCCAAATTAGGTTTCTACCAAAATTTAGGCCCAATCAGAGTCCATCTTAATTTAGTTTGCATTCTAGTCCCTTAAAACTCAATTCTTCACATCCATGCTCCTAACTTTCGAAAATCCTTGCAGATGGGTCCCTAACTTCCTTATTTTCCTTGCAAACAGGTCCTTACCGCCATTAGAGGTCAACCGACTTCCAAGAATCTTTTGACCACACCTAATCCTACTCAAATCAACACTAAATCCCACCAAATTTGGTGGGATTGGTGTTCACATTGCGAGGAATCCTCTGCAGGTAATTTGGGATCCCAAATCACGTCTGATTGCCCTAGCGAACCCACGAAATCAGTAGATGTTTCATGCATCAAGCACAAGACAATGTGAGCGTTTTTCCCTGTCTAAAGCTCGACTAGAGCTCTATAAAAGTTTCTAAAGTTTCAAACCTTACTCTTTAGCTCGGTTCAGGCATCAATTCTTCAAATATTCCTCTCTTCGGCCACCTCCACTACAGCTCTAGCAAGTCTCCTCCAACCCCCTTAATCGCCCTCTTCCACATACCATAGGCAGAGGGATCGTCTTCATCTCCTTCCGCTCCTCAACGGACAAATCAGGAGCTTCTAGGTCCTCTTCTTCCTCGTCGTTCCCTCACCGAAGGATTCATCATTTCCAATGCTAGCCAATCACAACCGACACCTCTCCTTCCCTTTCGACCATTAGCTAAGATCCCAAACTCTTCATCTCCCGCTTTAGATTAAGAACATCTCCTTCTGTTTCAACCACCAACATGCCCTCACACCCACCGTCTTCCTGCGCTCTAGTCGAGCTCCGACGAGGCCATCCGCACTCCACAAGCCACCAAACAACCCGCTTCCACCTCCACAAGCTCCACCATCCCACAAAAGCGTAAGTCGAGAGAATCTACTCCGAGGAAGGTGGTACTCTCCGAGCAGGCTAGCTCTGTTATCCTACACCACCTCCCTCAGAAAAAGAGAGATCCAGGTGCTCCGTTGATTTCTTGTGTCATCGGAGATTACACGTTTGATATAGCACTTCTGGATCTAGGTGCATCTATCAACCTAATTCCGACTTCTCTTTACGAGAAGTTTGGATTAAGTAAACTTCGGCCGACTTCAGTAACGCTATAGTTAGCAGACCGTTCGGTCACAAATCCGCGAGGCGTTATTGAAGATGTTATATTAAGGTCAAGGATTTTTATTTTCCTGTAAATTTTCTTATCCTTGACATAGATGTACCTGAAAATCTGATGAACATGCCCACCATTCTAGGGCATCTGTTCCTGGTTACCGTTAAGGCCAACATTAACTGTAAAAGCGGTAGCATGGAAATCGTCTGACACTCCCTGTGATTATATGTGCTAAATTAACAAAGGAGCAAGAGATTAAATTAATCAAGATCCTGAAGGAACACAAGGAGGCAATTGGTTGGACCATTCATGACCTTAGAGGGATCGAGCCATCTTACTACAATCATAGAATATTCTTGAAAGATGGATCCTACCCTTCTCGCCAGATGCAGAGGAGTTTAAATCCAAATATGCGAGAAGTGGTCAAAAAGGAAATCATTAAGTGGCTCGATATAGGAATTATTTATCCAATCTCTGATAGTCCCTGGGTAAGTTCCGTGCAAATTGTTCCTAAGAAAGCTGGGATTACCATTGTAACTAACGAGAGAGGAGAATCTGTCACAACTCGTTCAGCTTCCTCTTGGAGGGTTTGTATTGATTACAGGAAGCTGAACATGGCCACGAAAAAGGATCATTTTCCCCTGCCTTTCATTGATCAAATCTTGGAAAGACTAGCCGGGCAGAAGTATTTCTGTTTTCTTGATGGCTACTCGAGATACAACCAAGTTCCTATCCATCCCGAGGATCAGGAAAAAACTACCTTCACCTGTCCCTACGAAACCTTTGCTTTCCATAGGATGCCTTTCGATTTATGCAATGCACCTGCAACTTTTCAAAGGTGTATGTTAGCCATATTCTCTGACATGGTGGGAGAGTTATGGAAGTCTTCATGGATGATTTCTCTGTTTTTGGAGAATCGTTTGACTCTTGTTTGGCTAATTTGAAATTGATTCTTAAGCGATGTATCAAAACATGATTGGTCTTTAGCTGGGAAAAGAGTCATTTCATGACCCAAGAATGCATCGCCTTGGGTCATGTAATCTCTGAACGAGGAATTGAAGTGAAGAAAGCTAAGGTTGATGCTATCGCTAAACTTCCTCCTCCCACGTTTGTTAAACAAATCCGATCATTTCTTGGTCATGTGGGATTCTATAGAAGATTCATCAAGGATTTCTCGAAGGTTGTTCGTCCCTTGAGCAATCTTCTCGCCAAAGAAACGTCGTTTGTTTTTGACGAATCATGCCGTAAGGCATTTGATTTCCTGAAAACGGCAGTCACTTGTGCTCCAGTGTTGCAACCACCGATTTGGACAGCCCCTTTTGAAATCATGACCGACGCTTCTGATTACGCGGTCGTGACTATCTTGGGTCAGAAAATAGATATGAAGCCCTATGTCATCTACTACGCTAGTAAAACTCTGGATGAAGTCCAGATGAATTACACTGTTACTGAAAAGAAATTACTAGCTGTAATGTTCGCTTTGGAAAAATTCAGGGCTTATCTCTTATGGTCTCATGTTATCATCTATACCGACCACTCGGCCTTAAGACATCTCTTGGCCAAAAAGGATGCCAAACCCCGACTTATTCGTTGGATTTTTCTGCTTCAAGAATTTGATCTTGAAATCAAAGATAAAACCGGGGTACAAAATGTGGCGGCGGATCATTTGTCGAGACTCATAAGTGATTCTTCTCGTCTGGACATCTCGATTGCTAACACTTTTCCGGACGAAGCTATCCTTACAGTTTCAGGTGTCCAAATCCTGTGGTTTGCTGACATTGTTAACTATTTGGCCGTTAGTCAAATCCCCCAGGATTGGACCAAGCAACAATGGGATAAACTCAAATATGAGTCCAAACACTACTTCTGGGAGGACCCTGAACTGAACCGCATCATCTCTAATCAGATTATTCACCGATGTGTTCCGAAGAATGAATTCAACAGTATACTCGAGTTCTGCCATGCATCTGCATGTAGTGGACATTTCTCCGGGTAAAAGACGACTGCAAAAATTTTGCAATTTGGCTTCTATTGGCCATCTTTATTTAAGGATGCCTATGATTTCTTAAGGTCATGTTCTCGATGTCAGGCACTTGGGAGCATAACTAAGAGAGATATGATGCCCCTAAACCCAATTCTTCCTGTCAAATTCTTCGATGTTTAGGGCATCGATTTCATGGGACCCTTTCTCCCTTCATTTGGACATCAGTACATTCTTGTTACTGATGATTATGTGTCCAAATGGATTGAGGCGATTCCCACTCGAACAAATGACCACAAGGTGGTCATCGATTTTGTCAAGAAAAATATCTTCAGTAGGTTCGGGATTCCGAGGGCCATCATCAGTGACGATGGCACTCATTTTACTAATGCCCAATTCCGAAATTTGTTGGCCAAATACGGGGTTAATCACCAAATTTCCACACCTTACCATCCCCAGACGAATGGACAAACCGATATCTCCAATTGGGAGATCAAGAACATTCTGTAGAAAATGGTTAGGCCTGATTGCAAGGACTGGACTCAAAAGTTTGAGGATGCTCTTTGGGCCTACAGTACGGCATATAAAATGCCCATCGGCACGTCTCCGTTTCGTTTGGTGTATGGAAAGGCGTGCCATCTACCTGTAGAGATTGAACATAGGACATTCTGGGCGATCAAACAATGTAATTTAGATCTAAATTTAGCTGGGAAGACTAGGAAACTCCAACTATCTGAGTTGGAAGAGCTTAAAAATGATGCATACGAGAATGCCAAGATCTACAAGGCTCGGACCGAAGCTCTACATGATAAATTATTTCCCGCAAGAGCTTCGAGCTGAACCAGAAGGTCTGGTTATTCGATTCTCGACTTAAGCTCTTTCCTGGCAAACTTAGATCTAAATGGAACAGTTCAGATCTTTGACCCAAAGATGAGTAACACATTTAAAGTCAACGGTCAATGTCTGAAACCTGTTATTGACCGTACTCTTCCAGAACCCGTCTCAGGAACGGTTGCTCTAACCATATTGTGACTTTTTTGGCTGGACTTCACCTAGCTGACGGCATTAAACTCAGCAGTTATACATGTGACACAAAGCTGACCCGAGCTTCATATTCAGGTGACATCTTTCATACTCTACCATTTCTTTCATGTCTCTTTCTCAATGTAAGCATTGCATCAACTAGGCATGAGGGAGTGGATTCATTTTTTAATCATTTTGTCAGCTTTGTGAAATTCTTGTAAATTATATTTCTCTTCTTATTTATACATAAAAAAAAATTGAATTAGAAAAGAATATTTAGATATTAGGATTTTTCAATCTTAAGAAATATTACATTAGGATCTGAACACAAAGACCCTTCAGGTCTCTGGACTTAATCGGCCCGTGTATTTACTAAAATGTGGATTTATTTTTCGAGTCATCGCCATCTTAATTCTATTGTAATTTTAGTAAATAAGTTTGGGTGATAAGTACATGACTTATCAATCCACCCTCTGATTTGAGGGAACTTTGAGTCTTAAGCATCTACACACTTTCTTTTCACTGACTTGTTCGACGATTTTAACGGAAATTGGGTAGCTAATGAACCTTCTAGAGTGATATGGCTGGCAAGTTATCATGGATAACAGCTCATAGGTAGGTTGTCTAGAGCCCAATCACTGGATCATTCTCTTCTTGCTGCCTTTAGGTAAATCTTAAACCAGGTAAGCCAAAAGAAAGAAAGAAAATGAAAAGGAGAAAAGAAAAAAAAAGAAAACAAAAGAAATAAGCCACACTTCGCCACATGAGTATAGCTGGCAAGTTGTCGATGGTAACAGCTCATCGACCGATTGTTCAAAACCCAGCTCAATAAATGCACTGAAAATTCCCAAAACACTTAGAAAGAAGCGAAAAAGTAGAATAAATCAGGAAGATATACACTTGATTCACCCTTATGTTGACCCCATAAAAATAAAAGTAGGGAGAAAGCTACCAATTGAAAAGATACACATTTAGGCAAAACTCTCTTTTTAAGGTCACCTAGAGACGTAGAAACCTGAAATCCATTCTAATTGCCAATCAACAAGTCTATCACATTCACAATAAGATGCTTAAAACTTAGGGTTCTCATCAAATCTTGGGTGAGTTGAATGGCCGTAGAAAGCCACTCTTAAACCCTAAACTCAAAAATCAAAAAAAAAAAAAAAGAAAAGAAAAAGAGAAAAAAAAATTCTTTGAATAAGGCGAGGGTTTGAGGCGGTCTGCATTTTGGCAAATACCCAAGCAATTGTTGTGTCTTTGAAAGTTCAGATCATAAGTAAACATTTTCTTAATGATTGAAAATAACTTATGCCTAAATAATCCAACTTAATTCTTTTATAAATATCATGTAGTTTTTACTATGGACTAGCAAAAGATATACATGGGGGTGTAATGTAAAAATGTTTATATTACATAAAATATCTATTTATGCATGTTCTTAAGCAGAGAATTGCATTACATGCTATAACTATTACATAGCATGCATCATCTTGTATTTAGATTAGTTTGAATAAAATAGAGATTAATCGTCTCCTTTGATGTTCAGAGACGGTAACTTTTTATTGGAGCCACGGATCGAAGATCCAACCGTACAGATTTGATCAAGGCGACGATTGGAGTTCAACGACTCCAAGATCGCCTTAATCAGACATCTGTAGCATCAGATAGAGACCGAGGAACCCTAGAAGATCAAGGGCCAAGATGGCGTGAATCCGCACTTCAGACGACAAATCCGACCATACGGATGGATTCAGATCGACGATCGCAGCCTAACAGCGCAAAAATCGACTCAATCCGACAACTGTGGCACCATCTATATCATTAAGAAGATGAACAGCCAAGATGGCACCACGTGGCGCCATCTCAGCCACCTAACCGGCCGTATGCAACCGCCGCTGGATGATCGCTTCTCCGCTGTTGGATGATCATCCAATTGCTGCGGGGCACACATGCACGTTTCAAGAGTGCGACACAAACACGCTGGTGGCGAGTTGGTTGAACGCGCTCTCGCGAAACAAGAGCGCCCGTTCGAAGCCTTGGGCACTTGAATTTAGCGAGGGCACGCACAGGCGAGCGGGCGTGAGGAGCGCTCGATCGCGATCGAGCGACTACGTGCACTCGATAACGCTCACGCTCCATCAGACGCGCGGCGAGAACGCTGGATCTCACACAGGCAAGCGCGCTGAGGAGGCGCAGCGAGGATGCATTTCAGTCGTTCGATCTCACGATCGAACAGTCGAGATTTGAAGATCGTGGGCGTGCGTTGCAGCTTGAGGAGGCGAACGAGCACGCACGCACCGCCCACTATGCCCACATTCGGACCTTTAGCGACTAATATATCCATCACTAAAGGTCTTGAATTAATTTTTTCAAATTAAAAAAATCAAATTGGCCTCACTCCTTGCAACTATAAAAGGAGACTCCCTCCATACGAAATTTTCATCCCTTCTCTTCTCTCCCTCTTCAAAGCTTAAGAGAAGCTTGTCCCACACCGGGGATGCTTCTCAAGAGATAAAGTAAATTTTCGCCCCCATTTCGGAAGCAGATCCCGCAATGACGACGACGTGCTGCTTCGTTCCCGTTCTTCCTGCTTCGTCCTCCTTCCCACTCTGTTCCCCTTCTTCCAGGCGTCTTCCCGTCCGACTCGTCCTCCAAGCGATCGTCGAGGAGGATATCTCTCTCCCCATTCTTTTTACTGCTTTCTAGAATAAATTTACTGCTTTCTAGAGTAATCATTTCCCGCTTTCTAATCGTAATGAGTAATGCAATGAACAATTTCTGATAATGAAGTCTATGTTTATTCTACATCCCTTTTGTTTTTATTTGTAATATTATCTCTCTTTTCTATTTATTAAATAGATAACTAGTTTCGTGACAAATAAAACAATGCGTATTTTTAATCAAACGTCCGCCTCCCTAAGTTCGACCCGGGATTTCTATTCCGATATAAATTTTATTTGTTGAACACGAGTTCTTCATTCTCAAACTACGACGACAGGTTTTCCAAAACCAAATACGATAGCGTAGTAACCCATAGCTACAACACCGACCAAAACCCCTCAAGAAATTGAAGGGATTGATCACTCCAAAGCTCCACCGAACACCACCCACACCGCACCTCTTCCCCGACTTCACCAGACATCCACACGCACTCCCACGCCACGCAACCACCACCATCACCTTCGCCATCCTCCGACAAAGCTCAAGAGCTTTTTAACCGAGGCTTTTCAGTCCATATTCGTGAAATGCAGGTCTCGCCTCCACTCGCCATCACCGCCATCATCTCTGACTCCATTCACCTCGCTCCGACCTGCCTCGACCCTACCACCGTGCCCAGACACTATAGCTTAGTTCCAGGAGTCTCCAAAGGCCTCCAATTGCTGTTGCCAAAGCTCTCCTCATCACCAATTCGAGCTCCATGCAGTTGCTACTGGGCACGAAGGGAGGCAGGGACAATAATCACACCTCGTAAGCCACACACAGATGTATAAGTCGATTTTGTGCTATCATCCAGTTGCCCAAGAACACCGGGGGTCGAGTCCTCGCTCACGCACCTCCTCGTGCCTTCATGCCTCGCCTGTGCACACACACGCGGGTCTGGCCACTTCCTAAGATCCGATAATCCGATAACTATACCCGAGTATACACCCGAGTTTGAGAGAGAAAAGAAAGAGGATTTGTGAGGAGGGGGGAGGGTTTTGCTGTATAACCCTTTGCCTTAGCCCTGTGCTAAAAAGGGAAGGCTAACACATAGTCGTGTGCTATGCTTGAAGAAAGAACCTTGTGCTTAAAAGGCCTTGAGAAGGTTTGGTGACTTTGTGCCTTCTGTGAGGCTCTCTGCTATGTGAAGGCTAAGTTTGGTTCTGTGAAGGCAACATCTAATAAAGGTTGATGTTGATACTGTTGGATTATTTAAGTACTAAAGTTAATATTGATTGAGGATTATGTTGAATGACTTGAATATGGGGTGTACGCTTAATTAAGATGAATAATTGGTGATTTAAATCACCATTGTTTTGTCTTTCTATTCTTTTTATCCCATGATCTTTTGAGATACATTGAATATCAATCTGACAAGTTACATTCCTTGAATATCTTTTATCTGGTGCTTAATTTACCGTGCTCACTCACTCTAAATTGTGATTAATGTGTGAATTCCATATTTGTTCCCTGCAAATGACCTCAAACTCCAATTAGAATCTGAGTTTTATAAATTTAAATATTTTGTTGTACAATTTAAGAGTGTACTACAACGAACGCATATTTAAATCTCCTCTCTAATTAAAAAGACAACTGAGTCCTTGTGATAAACAAGTAACATCAACACTCACACAATGCCTCTTCTGTAGAGGATCATAGCATCTATAGCCTTTTTGGGTATGACTATACCCCAGAAAGACACTTCATTACTCTAGGGGCCAGTTTATCTCTACCAGGTCCAGTAAGATGGACAAAGGCTATGCAACCAAAAATCGGAGATGACAACTGGAATAGCTCTCTTTCTGGTTACAACACCTGCCATGATATCTGCTTAGATATAACAAAACTAGGCATCTTATTTATCAAGAAACATACACTAAGCACTGCATCACCCCAATATCCGCATGGCACATTATAGTGAATCAGTAGGGTTCGAGCAACAACCAAGAGGTCCTATGCTTCCTCTCTACCACCCCATTCTGCTGGGATGTATAGGGACAAGTAGTCTAATGTATCACACCATGAGACCTGTAGAAGGCTGTCATCCTGATAGTACAAAACTCAAGTACATTGTCGTTGCGAACAGTCTCAACAATAGTAGCAAAACGAGTCATTATTTCAATAATAAAATTTTCAATCACAGACCCAACATTTAACTTATTCTTCAAAAGAAACACCCATGACAACCTGGAATAACCGTTCACAATGACTAAATAATATCTATGACCTAGTCGATCTGAAATATGACTAGGGCCCCACACATCTAGTTGAAGGAAATGAAGTATCTTATTTCGTAAAAAAAACCTTACACCTCTTTTATAAAGAGAGGCGAAGGAAAATATTATAGGACTCCAAATAGAAATAAAAATAACATGAACACCCTCATAATAAAATGTAACACTCCCCCTCAAGCTGGAACATATATATCAACCATACTTAGCTTATTTCTACACTTCTCAAACAAGAGCTTGCTGAATATGTTTGCAATCTACTCTGATGAAGCTAAACAGGAAGTGTAAAGTAGGCCCTACTAAATCAGACTTCTAGTATAGTAGGAATCTACCTCCACATGCTTCGTCTATTCATAAAACATAGGGTTATTAGCTATATATGTAGCAGCTTTGTTATCACAGTACATCTCCATAGACTCCTCAATAGTAATGTGGAGATCCTTTAATAATGACCATATCTAGATCATCTCAGCAATAGCACGTGCCATAGCACGGTACTCTGATTCAGCACTGGAACGTGACACCACACTCGGCTTCTTGCTCCTCCATGTCACCAGATTTCCTACAACAAAGGTACAGAAACCTATGGTGAACCTCCTATCCCCAATATCATCTACGTAGTCAGCATCAGAATACCCAACAACAGTCATAGAAGCCCCTCTCTGGAACAGAAGTCCTTGGCCTAGAGCCTTCTTGATATACCACAACACTTGCATTACTACCTGCCAATGCTCATCTATAGGTCTATCTAAAAACTGACTCAACTTCCCCATTTCAAGGCTAATATCTAGCCTAGTGATAATCAAATAGAGCAATTTTCCTACAAGCTACCTATATGCCTTCTTGTCTATTAATCGAGTAGACTCATCAAATAAGTAAACCTTTGCATCCATAGGGATATTTGCTCCCTTAGACCCAAGCATGCCAGTCTCCTGAAGAATATCAAAAGTGTACGTCCTCTAAGACATAGCAATTCCCTGCTTGCTCACGGCAATCTTAATACCTACAAAGTACCTAAGTCTCCCAAGGTCCTTTATAACAAACTATTGTGCCAAATACTCCTTGACTTGGGATGTACCAGCTAGGTCATCATCTGTGAGAATAAGATCATCTACAAACACAAGTAGAGCCACGACACCCCTACTAGTCTTTCTCACAAATAAAGAATGGTCAGACGAAGACCCCTATAATCCAATCTCAGATAATGCTTCTAATAGTCGATCGAACCATGCTCTAGGACTCTGCTGAAGGCCATAGATTACTTTACACAGTCTGCACATACACTCCCCCTGAACCTCGAAACCTAGGGGCTACATGTATATCTCATCTCCTCTGGAAGATTGTCATACAGAAAGGCACCTTTAACGTTCAGTTGATGAAGTGTTCATCCATAGTGTGCAACCACAAAAATAAGAATGGGAATAGTAGAGAGCCGAGCCACTGGCGAGAAGGTGTCAAAGAAATCTACTCCATAAATCTGAAAGAATCCTTTGGCCACGAAACGAGCTTTATACCCAGAAATAGACCCATCAAGGTTATATTTCAAGGTAAAAACCTACCTCGCTCCAACAAGATGTACGTCAGACGGTAAAGAAGCAAGCCCCCAGGTGCCCCTGTCACGAAGAGCAAACATTTCCTCTTCTATTACTGCCTTCCAATGTGGATTCAGAAGTGCTTACTGAAAAGACGTAGGAATCTCAGAGGTAGACGCTGCAATGGCAAAGGCATGAAATACAGCACCCAAGAAGTGGGTAGACACTGCACTTCCAACCACACGATACTGAACACGAGCGAGGTGCTTTCTGAATAGCAATCAGAACATCATCATCACCAGGTGGACCTAGAAAACCATCCATAGGAGTAGTGTCATAGCCTCAACATGCCCCTAATCATGGGAGGACTATGGTGGATCAAGAGGGACAGAGGAGGAGGGGGGTTGGTAACTTTCTCTGATATGTAGAGCCCTTAAATGTTCTTTCATCTGGAGATACAATTCTAAGTGAACTGGCAGACTGCTCTAAAGTGGTACTGCTAGCCTGGTAATCATCCATGGACACAGGAGGCACAGGCATAGGTGCAGCAACTTCCACATCACATAGCTGACAAGCTGCTGTGGAAAAGTAGGGGATAGACTCATGGAAAGTAACATCCACACTAATATACTGCTTCCTATATATAGGATCAAACCATCTGTACTCCTAGGTTCGACAATAGCCAAGAAACACGTACTTGATTACTCTAGGGGCAAGCTTGTCATGTCCAGGTCCAAGTAAGTGAACAAAGACAATACAGCCAAATGTCTTAGGTGGCACCAAGAATAAATTAGCATGGACAGGCTGAAGCTATTGAAAACAACTACGGTCGCCACTCAAGTGTCGTGATGCACCAAAATAAATCAACTAGGTGGACCTGTCAGAAACACTAAGAACATACTCTATACCTAAGGAGGCTATGGCACCAGTATCAGAAGATGGAGTCTCCTAAGTGATCTAAGCAACGCATCGTACTACTGCATCATACTCTACTTGTGACACAGTATCCAACCTTGGCTCAGAAGTAGTAATAGTCTGATTGGCCTGCAGAGGTTTTCCATCCTTCGATCAGTAGGAAGCCTCTACATGACCAATACGTCCACAGAAAGTGCAAGTGGGACGTGGTCTGCCTACCTGTCCTCTGCTACTTCCACGCCCACAAGTGGAGGGAAGGCCCCTAATGCCTCGACCAACGCCAACAACCAACACAAAGGTTTACCCAATAATCTCAAGAGTAGGAGTAGCCACAATGATCCAGCTAAGACGACCATACGTCTCAAGAGAAAGAAGCTCTATCAGTGTCAGGATCTAAAAGCGTGTTGAGTCATATTTTGGGCCTAAACCAGAAAGAAAGTGCAGATCAATTGTCTCCTTGCGGTAATCCCGCTGAGTACCACACATGCACACAAGTCTTCACGCATTGTACTTCTCCAGAAGCCCTTTTAAATAGAGTACTATGTCAAGGGTTGTCCCTCCTGTCTAGGGGAAATCATCTCACTATAAATCTAGTAGACTTTGTTGGACTTCTCATGAGAATACGTGTCATAAAGAGAATCCCGCATCTCCTTTGTAGTCTTGTAGTACATAATACCATCCCCAAAACGAGAAACAACGTTCATGATCCACGCCCTCACCATAGCATTGTCCTTCCACGTGGTGCACTTCTCGATCTTATTTTGAGGCTTTGGCTCAAGTAAGAGATGCTTCTTGTCATGACCCTCAATGGTCATCAAGAGCATTTGAGACCAAGGAGCATAGTTGGTCTCATCTAACTTCACAATAAGGACAAAAAATAGATTTTTGTAATTCCCGCTCTTCTGACTTGTCTCCGATGTCACCTTGGATGACAATGAAGCCATGATGCTCAAAAATCATAGGAAGACGCCAAAATCAAATATGAGACCCATATCAGATCTGCAGAACCAACATAGATCATAGAAAAAGTGATCTAACATGAAATCAAAGCAATTCCTTCCTTGGAAATCAAGTTAAACATGCATAATAGCCCTCAAACAGTTGGTAGTGGCCCTCGAAAGGAAGGCTACTGCCCCCCTCCTTGCTGCGTAGGGTCAAACGACACCCATTGGCGGCTCTATTGCCAGCCGATGGAGGATCTGCTGCTGCTGCAAATCAAGGTCGCCGACCCAGTTGCAGCACCACCTGCAAGGCCCGCCAGTGATGCTATGACACCACCGCATAGGCCTCTCATGCTTGCAGCGCCGCCGCAGGAGCAACAATGCCCTTCGACGTCGTCAGTGTACATCCCTTTGCTAGTTGTGCTACTGCCGATGAATGGTGATGGCAATGAACAGTGTAGAGACGGAGGTCAGGGTTTTGGTGGAACGGGTTGGCGGTTTATTTCAATGGGATACTCGAGCATCAATCTAGGATCACTGCTCTGATACCAAGTAGAACGAAACGAAAAGTCTTATTCCAATAGTAAACCTTACACCTCTTTATATAGAAAAAGGTCTTAGGTAAATTACATAAAAGAACCAAGCAGAAACAGAAAATAAATAAACAATACATGAGTCAATATAAATGATAACTAAACAACTCAACAAAATATCACCAAGCCCAAGCATAGGTGACAGGGCACCATCTGCCACTCTAACATGTAAATGGTTATCAAGAGATCTAAGAGAGGAAAACAATGCATTATCTCTCGTGATATGATAAGAAGCACCTGCATTCGCCAACCAAGTGGGAGTACAAGCCCAACGAACAAAAGCAATTGTACCTGTCAACTGACTAGCAAAAGCTCCAGTAGCTTATGAAGCAAAGTGAGATGCCACCAGTCTCTCATACTCCAAAAATCATAACCAACGAGCTCTATTGATAATCCTCTGCTCCCTAGCTGTCAGAAATATTGTAGGACACTATTCACCTGATGGCTCAGTGGATAGCCATGCTTCAACCAACATCTATCAATGGTGTGATTCGTTTTGTGACAATGGTGACAAGACAACCCAGAATGTCCTCAAGCACAGCCACCTCCTCTAGTTCCACATCCTCTCCCCTTGCCACTTGAGTTACCTTTGCCACGACCAAAGGCAGCCATGGTAGAAGACTTTGTAGGAGGTACATGATCAGCCGTCTCCAGGCGAGAGCGTCTAGCATAGATCTATGTTGGTGTAGGAAGAGCCTTCAGTGTCATTAAATGATCCTTGACAACCTTATACTCAGGACCTAGCGCAACAAGCATCCGAACAGACCGTATAGCCTCACGTTGTTTCTTCATAACAGTAACATCAGAAGAGGCAAGCTGAAGGAGGTCTTGTTCATCCTAAAAATTCTTCATGGAACCATAAAAATTAGTTAGGGGCATGGTCCCCTTTTTGAAAGTATGCACATCCTCCAAAACACGGTACAGGCATCCAATATTGCTAATGTGGGAATGTATCTCATGTAGGACCTCCCACATCTTCTTGGCTAAGGAATAAGAATGACCTGCTTTGCTAGATTCTCCTTCATGATGTTCAACATGCATCTAATGACCCAATCGTTGACAACTTCCTAATCTGCGGACTTTTACAACTGGCTCATCCTGCATTAGAATATACTTGTTCTGTTCAAGGGCTCCTTTTGATCTCCTATAATTGTCCGACTCATAGGAACCAACACAGAAACACTTCTTCTGTACAATCTACTACATAAGCTTTACTAAACAAATTTGAAATTTTAATTTCAACCCATCGGGGACTTCACTTCAGGGAGCAACAAATCGATGCATTAGCACCACTATCAGATGGATCAACCCCCCTACACGCAAGAAGAATGCCTTAAGTGGTGCTGGGGAGGCAAGAGGATGGAGAGAGAGGTCTGGGTGGCATTGAGGGCCTCCAACAGTGACATTGGGCGAAGTTGGTGGCTTGTCGTGGCACTAGGCGGCACTATGGGTCCCCTACAACAAGGTGTCGTGGCAGCGCTAGAGGCATTGGTCAACCCCTAGCAATGTTGCAGTGGTCGTGCGATGGGGCAAGGGAGGCACTGCGTCGACACTAGGGGCGTTGGTCGACCCCCAGTGGCACTGCAGCAGTTGTGCGACAAGGTAACGAAGGCCCTGTGGCAACGCTAGGAGTCTTGAATGACACCTAGCGACACCATTGGACTAAGAGAAGGGAGAGAGCACCGACAACGGTGGTGCTGGCTGGTGGTGCTGGTAAGGAGAGAAGAGAGGATTAGGGTTTGGGTGAAAGGGTTTTGGAGGCTAGGGTTTTGGTGGGGTACCCAGGCATCGGTCTAGTACCGCTGCTCTGATACCATGTTAAGACCCATATGAGGTTATTATTGGAGGTTCTATGTGCCTTTATATAAAGAGGCACTAGGGAAAAATAGTACAAACACCCTTATAATTATAAGTAAAAAACAATACAACTAATAACTATTTAACACTTCAGGTACAAATGCAAATTTACTATGATTAACCACCAAACCATATCTCTCTCTAAAGAAGCTAATAAGTGCACTTACTTTTTCAACCTCCCTAATTCCGTCAACCAAGAATAGGGTGTCATTAATGTAATGTAAGAGAGGAGTTAAAATTGATCCATCCCTTTGCAATGTGAAACCTGAAAAGAGACCCCCACAGTAACCTTAAGGCCATGGCTGCCAAGGTGTCAACCGCAACATTGAAAAGCAATGGCACCAAAGGGCAACCCTACCAAACCTTGTGTTGTGGTTGCATCCATAAACCACATGGTCTCCCATTAACCAGCACTAAAAAAGATATTGTCATAATGCACCTCTTCACTCATTGAATCCACTTCTTAGGAAAGCAACGTCTTAGAAGAATCTCCCACACATACGCCAACGATATAGTCATAGGCCTTGGAAAAATCCACCTTCCAAAGAAAGCCACACCTCCTAGACCTCCGCGCCAAGATGCCACCATATCCTCGACAAGGATGAATGACTCCTATAGGCATTTGCCACCAATAGGAGCTAACTTTATTGGACTAATCAACTACAAGAGGACGGATCATAACCTATTCACCAAGACCTTGGCCACAATGAAATAAGTTACATTAGACAAGGTAATGGGTCTATAGTCATCTATCCTTTCTACGCCAAGCTTCTTTAGTAGGAGAAAAAAATAAAACTCATTTAGAGTCTCGAAGCCCCAATTTTCCATGAACTCACAGGTTAACACCATTAAGTCATCTTTAACCACCTCCCAAAACTCTCAATAAAAGTGAACTCGTAGACCATCCAATCTCGAAGCCCCCTTTGCCTTCAATTGAATAATATGAAAATCAAAAGCATAACAAGATATCAAAAGCATAGCACAAAGAACGCTTAGGTTTACGTGGAAACCCCACTCACAAAGAGCAAGGAGAAAATCACAAGAGAAGACCCCTGGTAGAGTTGATTTCTATATTGATCTTCTCAAAGAAACAAGTGGCAGTACATAACTATTTATAAGCTACCACACACAACACTCCACATTACTCGATGTGGGATTAAATGACCACTACACACAATTCTCTCAACACTCCTCAAGCTGGAGTATGGAATGGTCAGCTTGTACTACAGAAAAACCCCTTTACACAGTAGAACAAACAAAACTCACAACCGATACAACTGCCTCTTCTTTGCAAACGATAGTTGCACTCTTATCCATGCATGTAGCTAGGTATGCTGATTACGATACAATAGCAAGGCTAAAGCTTAACGACAAATTGCTGTAGTCGGCTCAAATATGGGCCTCTCCTCTGGAAACCTCAATAGATGCTGGTGGCACCCCATTCAATATCCCTGACATGGGTCATCCTTTGAAGACCTCAAAACTGGATCTCTCTCTCTCTCTGAAGTCCATAAAACTGGATCTCTCATATAGAAACCTAACATGAGTCCTTCCTCTGAGGACCTTGAAACTAAATCTCTCTTTCCTGGAGACCTCGAAACTCTGGACCTCCTAGAGTTGTGGCTTCTTACGTGGTGATCTTGAACAAAAGGACTCCCAAATGAGGGAAGACTATAATAGGATCTACACTCCCCCTTTCTCCCATATTCCATAGGAGAAGAAAATAACAAAGAAATGAAATAATAAAATTAGAGAACTTCTCTTCCTCTTCTCATAAAAATAATCAATCATTTTTTACCTTTTTTGCCTTTTATTTTCGATTTTCTCTTTTTTTTCTCAATACACACTTTTTTTAATCCTTTTTCTCATTTTTCGATATTTTTTTCTTTCTTTTTTTTTTTGCTTTGCCCCCTTTTCCTTTACAATGCTAAGAAAGAACCCAAAGAGACCCAAAAGGAGATAAAAGGAAAGATAAGGGACACAAAGCAACAGCCACCTAAAATATCTCCTAGGGGTTCAACATAACCCAAAGTCATGGACTCGTGGCTACCATCTCCATTGGCGTTCCTACGGTCCATCATCGCAGCGCATTGCCACCATCTTCACTATGGATGATTGTATGCGAGATCTTCGCCGAGATCCTCACTACAATATTTGTCACCATCATTGTCGAGCCTCCTCAGCTGCTCGCGCGATCTCTCGCCACCATCATCGTCGAAGTTCGCCATCATCGAGGTCCACGGCGCCTCACCATAATGTTCGCCGCCATCTTCGAAAAATGCGTGGAGCTCCATCGATCTTGCATGATCTCTGCCGCCGCCGCTTTTCTTTAGGTTCAAAAGAACCCAAAATCGCCAAAATTGATCAAGGCAACACCACCGAAGGTCGTAGCACCGGCTCCCGTACATGCTCAATCACCCAGAGGTCCAACATCAAGTCGTAGTCAATCCGAGGCCGCCGCCCATGTTGAGCACCGTTATGGCGTGCCATCTGTGCCAATGCCATCGTCATCAACACCAAGTGGGGTTTCCCCTACCAATGGCAACAGTGCGGCGCCCAACAACAGCATCTGAGCACCTCAAGCCGATCTCCAGCCGCTTTGAAAAATCTTGTTAGGATTCCAAGAATCCAACAAGTCACACCATCACCACCTTTGATCAAGCATTAGATGGAGATGCCATGAACATGACAGATCCATGAACCCATAACGATAAGAATGGAGAATAATAAACAATAATAATCTTTAAGGGCAAACAAACCCAAAATCGACTTGCTCTGATACAAAGTTGAATAATATGAAAATTAAAAGCATAACAAGATATCAAAAGCATAACACAAAAAATGCTCGAGTGTATGTTGCCTCGCTTTCATTGAGTTTTAAGAAATGCACATTATAGTACAGTCAACAAAAACAATACAGCATTTAAAATTTATAAAGTGCTCGAAAAAGAGGGAGCAAATTGGAATTCAAAACACTAATCGCAATTATAGATAATGAGCACAATGATTAAGCACAAGAAATATATTTAATGAATCTACTCAAAATGATATTCAATTATAGCAATTGTATCTCAAAAGTTGATGGGATAAAAGGAATATAAATGACGATAAAAAATGGTGATTTAGATCACCAATTCAATCCCACACAATTAAGCACATATCTCAAGGACATCAACCAATCAAATATTGCTACAGTGGTATCAACCACCTATGTCTCAATTCCACGTCATATGAGATATCAAATAATTCCACAATATCAGATCAATGCCACAACCAGACATCGGACATAATCCCCAAACGCCTTAACAGTTCAAACCTCAGAACAGGCACAGTGCCAAGCACAAAGTAGAAGCCTCTTCAATTTCTCGCTAAGTGTTGAGCATTTAGGAATGAATACCGAGGCACAAAACCTACCCCTACCCTCCTCAAATTTTCCTTTCTTTCCTCTATTCAAAATTGGGTATAGGTCAATCGGGTATGCAGGCAATCGGATCAAGTCCAAGCTTACCGGGCATGGTGGTGAGAAAGGAGTGGAGGCAAGAGTGAGATGAGGCACCTCAACCCTCTATGTACGAGGCAATAAGGCTTGTGCGCGATTTCCTTTTATGTACAATAGTGCTTTTTTCGCGAACGACGTGGGATTAAGTCCCCTTCTCCTTCCTTGCATGCAACTAATGTGAGGATCTGGGCAATTGCTGCTTCTGTAGGTGTTGCTTCGCCCAATCAAGGACCCGATTGGCTTCAGCATAGAGTTCCGCAGCTGATGGGGGTCGAAGTAGAGCCGGAGGTGGTCGGATGGTGGTTTTTAGCTACAGAGAAGACGACGGCGACGATGGATCTCCGATGATTGCCTGAAATCATGAATACGGTCGATGAGGCCTAATTAAAATGCTCATAAGCATCACTAGAGCATGGTGAATGTGGTGGCAGTTTCTCGTGGTGGTTGGGAGCAAGTGGAGGTGTGGCATTGTCGGAGATGATGACTATAAGGTGGGTCATTCGGTAGGGCTATGGAGTGGATGGAACACCCAATAGAATTGGGGCTTTTGATGGTGAAGCTAAGGCGAAGCTTTTGAGAGTGGTGGCAAGGCGTTTGGTGATGTGTAGCAAGCGCGCGGTTTCGCCAGAGGCATTGCCAGCCGTGGAGAAGATGGAGGGGAAGGAGGTGATATGTCGATTGAAGTAGTAAACAAGGGGTGGACCTAAGCTACGGTGAGAGAGGGAGAGAAGAAACCTAATTTAAGGACGAAAAGAGGAGGATTTGGCAACAGCTTTAATTGGCCGACGTTGAAGAAGGAGAATACTACGATAGACGAACGGCGACGAAGAAAGGGCAAGCAGCCTCCGCTATGGTTGGTGAGAGGTGAAAGGAGAGGAAGACGAAGGCATTCCCAATTTGGCCGTTGGGAGGCCATAGGAAGACGAGGAAGTCACCGGAGCTACGGTGAAGCAGGTCGGGGAAGGAGGAGAAGAGGCCTTTTTGGCCTGGAACCGAGCTACAGAGGACGGTGGAACCTAAAGAACTTTTTATAGAGCTCGAGAATGAGCTCTAAATGAAGAGAAAGGGTTAATTGAGCCTCGATTTGGAATCAAGAAATCCCTTAATTTTTGTGGGTTCACATGGTCTTTTTGCCTCGAATCAAGGTCTAAGATTGCATTCAATGAATCTTCACCGTCTGAACTCCAATCCCACCAAATTTGGTGGGGTTTGGAGGTGATTTGATGAGGTTTTGCCTAGGTTGAAGTTCGACTGTACATCAGTTGACCTAACAATGGCAATGACCTATTTGTGAAGAAAACGAGAAACCTAAGGACCTGAATGCAAAAAATTTCGAAAGCTAGGGGCTTGGATGTGAAGAACAAAGGTTTTAAGGACTGAAGTGTAAACTAAGTCAAGATAGACTCTAATTGGGCCCAAATTTTCGTCTTAACCTAATTTGGGTCCAAGAAATCTAATGGTGAATTTGGATTTAAGTTTTAACCACATTTGACTAGACAATTTGCACAGAAGCCCAAATCAAAGTAAAATTCCATCTGAAACTCTGTTCTGAGTCAAAATTTGTTCAAATAGTCAAACTAAGACTTTTCTATTCAAATTTGGATTTCCAACCGGCAAAAAGCATTAACGCTGCAAAAACCAATGCACCAATTGCGGTACAATAGAGTTGTAATTCACTAGTGATTCCAGATGCTCGCCAAATCTGAAACAAACCGGAGGTGATTTGTATTCCTCGGAAACCCCCACCAACATCACCATTCAAGATTTCTTGTTTGACTTCAAGATTGGCCAAACTACTTGAGCACTAGGTCGAATGCGAGTAGGATCGCTTAGCCATGCTTCATAGTTAGAAAAACGAGCACCATGGAAGTACATGCCACTCAGCCAAAGAAAGATAATGGAGAGTTGACCAAAATGAGCACTAAAGACTTTTCAAGAGATTTCCTCTAAATCATTGGTATGACTGTCGAAATCGTGAGCATCAGCATGTCAGTTCCAGATCCAAGTAGTAGTATCGGGGCCCTTAGCTATTATTCTGGAGAAATGTCCCGGTTTGGACCCATTGCTCGAAAGACGTTTTTACAGGATCCCTATCAACCACAATTTTCACTTGTTCCGGCGAACGAATAATCATTGAGTCCTCTTTCCGGACAACACATACAAAGAGACCCGCCAATAGTCAAGTTTTGAGTGAACCTCTATTTTAGTGAACCTCTCAGAGATAGATATTTATGATCAGTTCCCTTCTTTCCTATCTCCTATCTAGGTTTTTTGAGTTATTCACTAGAGCAATTATTAGATGGAAGTCGATTTGGGGCAAGTGTTCGGATCTATTATGACATAGCGATTAGGAAGGGACCCTTTTTTCATCTTTGAAACCCTTTCACGGCGTGACGAGAAAACCATTGTATTGCACAACTTAGTCTATTCCTAAATGTATGTATAAGTCACTATAGAAATCCACTTCCATACGATACCAAACCTCTTACAATATTTTTCTATTGATTTTTAGAATGTTTAGATGAATTTTATCCTGACCAGGACCTCTTAAATTTAAGTGGATCCACACTGAAATTAGGGTTTTATATATGTTTTTATGTATGTTACAATTCTCGAAATGCACGAAACCATTTTTCTATCAGTGTGGATCCACTTTTTAGTTTTTAATGCTCAATTGACCTCTAATTAAACTCCTGGGTAACCCTGTAGTTACTCTGCATTTATGATGTAATGTTAAAACTGCAAAATTAACCCTTTTTATTATTTTCTTCTCACAATGGTTTTGTGTAGAATTACGGTCTTCAAGCGATCATTCAAGAGCATTTATTCCTTGATTATTACTAATTTAAGCTAGTTATGACAAATGATGGTGTTACCATCATACCCCCATGCCTAACTTTTGCTAATCCCTAGCAAAAGCTTATGGAAAGAACTAGATCTCTAAACCATGCTTTGATGTTCAGATGCCTAATTGTGTCACTTCCCTAGAAATTAGAATAGAATGCCAACAATAGGCCTAGAAGTACTCAAGTACCAGTCAAGATCCAGACCAAACCAGCTTCAGCCTAGGTCTGCCGCGAATGTTTCTAAGGTCCGCAAAAACTACCCAGAGATTCGTTGACCCCAACGGTTAAATCACCCGTGCATAGAATGTATCAAGTCCAGGTTCATTTTGCAGTGCATTTTGATAAGAGAGAGAGATAGAGAAGGATTTTTCATTTTAAGAGTTTTCTCTCTTTTCCTTTTTATATTTCCCTAAATCCAGCCTCAGATTGGCCCTAAACACAGCCTGTATCGGATTTCTTGTCCCCACCATCAATCCTCGAAAGGTTCCTGGCTTTCGATGCTTTAGAGGAGCACCACCCACGATAACCCCCAGAACTCTAACTTTCGACACTTCGGGATAGTGCCGCCCATGGTGTTCTGCAACTAGATTCAGGCCTTGGCAATCGATATTTCGGGATAATCCCACCCATGGCACCTGAACCAGCACAAAGTGCTTACATGCCCCTGGTAGGATATTTAGATATCCTAGGAGACAAGCACCAAGGAGACGATATGTTAATATGCATCTTTTAGAAGAGTATTTTTCATTCCACCTCTTCGCGTTAGGAGCTCGTTCAATCAACTTCGCTAAATCTTCGAGATGACTTTTTTCGAAACAGAATACTTTTGACATTATTTCTTCGTTAAGCGTACTAAACCAGACTGGTGTGTGAATTTTGGGTACTTAAGTTCCAAGTCCCGCAAACCAAAAGGCAAGAAACGGGGCCGAATAATCTTTAAGCATTAAACTTAATACATCAACCTCGCATTTTCCTCAACCTCTTGACTAATCCGGATTTTAACAAATACGTGAGTGTTTAAGCCCTAAAAGAAGCCCAAGAGGCCTAACATCGGCACTCTTACTAATCTCCTTATCTCTAGCACTTCAGAACTTAATCCTTGTTTTGGTTTGACCTAGAACTTAAGTAGATCTCATAATCACTTGCTAAGACTATCAATTTTTTTCTTGATTTTACTCCTTTTGACATTTTGTATTTCCTCCTCAAGAAAGATTTTCAATCAATTCTCAAGCTTTTCCTCCCATTTCTCCAAATTTTTTTTTAATATGTATTTTTTTATGAGAATCCCTTAGAAAATTGAATTTTCATTTGTTTGCACTTTAACAACCCCCATGCCTAAATTTTACAATGTCCTCATCGTAAACTAGGTGGGTACGAATTCAGCTTAATTCAAAGTTTAGAACAAGGTCAAAGGGTGGGTGAATAAGTCGGAATTACTGTTACGAACGATTTCAAACTCTTATACAGGTATCAAAGGTGGAGTCAGTTGTTCTAAAGTTGAACCCAAAAAGTAAAGTAGGAGTGTAGCTCAAAAGGATGATCAGAAGGGTCTCGGGTTTTTGAAATGACATGTTGCCTCCTGTTAAGCGCTAAATTCAATACCTTCAGTCGAGCAAAAGGTGCTCAAAGAGAAGGGGTGGTTAGATTGGAGGAATTTTGCAACACAAGCACCTTGATGAATCGCCTGGTTGGTCCAACCAAATGGTTGTTCAAATCAACAGGCTAATGATGCAGACCAAACCCAATCACTTTGGTGGGTTGATGGATGTGAATCAATAGGTATGGAGCCCACTAGATGCTTTGTGGCTCAAAAAGGTATGGAAATGCAAATCTAGGGTTCGAACCCGGGCTCTGGAAAATCACGTTGATCCTCAACATTGCTCCAAGATTCATCATCAGTTTCAAAGTGGAGATATGGGTATGTTTGAGCAATGACTTGCTGAAACAGATTTAACATATTTCCACGTTTCTCAATGTCATCTTGGTGTATCTTCCAAAGTGGTGGATTTGTAATACATTGTAAACCCTCTATGCCATGCAATTCCCGTAATTTGCTGAATTCTAATATGAAGGCATCCTAGGTTGAACCATTTATTATTTGGGTCAACATTAGATGGGCACAGTTCACAATGAGAGTTGTCTCTGACACATTAACTTAAATGCTTCTAAAGGGATCTAAGGTTTTGCAATACTCTTCCCTATGTCTAAGGGCAACCTCAATCATTTCTCTTTCATAGTCATACGAGATTCAGGTTTATTGAAAATCTTTCCCATGTTATCAGGTTGCATTTTCAAATCAAGTGGTGAATCAGGATGTAGAATCAAATTCAGATCCAGATTAAATTAATCAGATCAGATTTTTCCCAAAAGTTTAACTTTACTGGAACCCTCTAGGTCAGACTTAGGGATCTCTCTTATGTATGTGCACTAGAGAATAGATGAGGGACTGGATATTTATTTGACTCAATCAAGGCACCAAAAAAATTTTGGATGACTAAGGCTATTTCAAGGCGAATAATACATCTAAATCAGAAATCCACACACCCGAGAATTACTTAGGCAGCCAGGAAGAGAGAGTCCTGCAGAGACCCCTACATGGTAGAGAGTCCCCATAAGTTACAGGGTCTCCCCTACCCGACCTTTCTTGTCACTGAGATTCCAAATAGACCGGAATGTGCAAATTGAGATCTTAAGTCTACAAATTTGAGCCCTAATTTGTACCTTGAATTTCACTTGATTTAGAAATCGATTCAAATTGTAACCTAATTTGTAAGTTGGTTGGTTCACAAGGTGAACCAACTTCACACGACCTGGCCTAAGGTTGAGGGTGAAATCTGGGTCAAGACCCAAATTACCTTGAATTGACTCTCATGTTATTAGGTCCAAATTTTAGGGTTCAAGTAAATTTAAAGCCTTGATTTTAAGGTTTACTTGAATAGATTAGTTCAAATAAGAGCCTGGGCGGCACACAAATGCGGAAAGATTAGTTTCCTTTATTGCATGCAAGTGTGTACTAATACTGCAGAACCCTAATGTGGAAACCCTAATTGGCTCTATTTCCAAATCCAATTTAATCTCAAATATGGCACCTTGGACTCAAATAAGAATGTAAGTAGTCCAAGATGTCGAGAATTTAAGCATAAATCCCTAATAGGCACAAGAAATCAGGAAGGAGATTTTTAATCAAATAGTCTCACTTCAATCGGATATCAAATCAATTTCGCAAATAAGGAAAATTTGCCTTTAAATGATCTTACTAAGAAAATATGGCAAGCGGATTCTAATTTATTTGTTTCTTTTTTCTCTTTCCTAAGATTAGGAGGTTGATTTAAGGAAGAAGAGATTTTACTTGCCCCTGAAGAGGCTGATTGCGCGGAAGATCTCTTTGTGTTATACCTCGCAAAATCAAGCAAAACAGATAGAGCAAGTTAGTAATCAGATAATTAAGAAAGATAAGATTAGTGGTGAATTGCGCGTTGCTCCCTGACAACAGCGTCAAAATATTGCGTCGCTTTCATTGAGTTTTAAGAAATGTGTGTTGTAGTACAGTCAACAAAAATGATACAACATTTAAAATTTATAGTGTTCGAAAATAAAATTGAGTCCGAGGTCATTAGCAGGAAGCAAATTGGAATTAACAACTCTAATCGCAATTATAAATAATGAGCACAACGATTAAGCACAAGAAAGATATTCAATGAATCTACTCAAAATGATATTCAATTATAGTAATTGTATCTCAAAAGTTAATGAAATAAAAAGAATGTAAAGGATGATAAAAATGGTGATTTAGATCACCAATTAAATCCCACAATTAAGCACATAACTCAATGAAATCAGGCAATCAAATTTTGCTACAGTGGTATCAACCACTTGTCTCAATTCCACGTTAGATGAGATATCAAATAACTCCACAGTATCAGATCAATGTCACAACCAGACATCGGACATAATCCCTAGACGCCTTAACCGTTCAAACCTCAAAACAAGCATAAGCGTGCCAAGCACAAAGCAGAAGCCTCTTCAATTTCTTGCTAAGTGTTGAGTATTTAGGCATGAATACCAAGGCGTAAATCCTACCCCTACCCTCAGATTTTCCTTTCTTTCCTCTACTCAGAACCAGGTATAGGTCAATCGGGTATGCAAGTAATCGGGTCAAGTCCAGACTCACCGGGCGTGGTGGTGAGCAAGGAGTAGAGGCAGGAGTGAGATGAGGGACCTCACCCCTCTATGTACGAGGCCATAAGGCCTGTGCACGATTTCCTTTTATGCACGGTTGTGCTTTTGTCGCGAATGATGTGGGACTAAGTCCCCTTCTCCTTCCTTGCGTGCAGCTGATGTGAGGATCTGAGAAATTGCTGCTTCTATAGGTGTTGCTTCGCCCAATCAAGGACCTGGTTGGCTTCAACAGAGAGTTCCACAGCTAATGGGGGTCGAAGCAGAGCCGGAGGTGGTCGGATGGTGGTTGTCAGTGAGGGAGAAGACGACGGCGATAATGGATCTCCGATGATTGCCTGAATTCATGAAGACGGCCGATGAGGCCCAATTAAAATTCTCATGAGCATCACCGGAGCACGGTGAATATGGTGGTAGTTTCTCATCGTGATTGGGAGCGTGTGGAGGTGTGGCGATGTCGGAGATGACGACTGTAAGGTGGGTCATTCGGTGGGGCTGTGGAGTAGATGGAACACCCAATAGAATTAGGGCTTTTGATGGTGAAGTCGAGGTGGAGTTTTTGAGATTGGTGGCGAGGCGCTTGGTGGTGTGTAGCAAGCGTGCGGTTTCACCAGAGGCATCACTGGCCGTGGAGAAGATGGAGGGAAAGGAGGTGATATGTTGGTTGAAGTAGGGAACCAAGGGGGTAGAACCTAGGCTACGGTGAGAGGAGAGAAGAAACCTAATTTAAGGACAAAAGGAGGATTTGGCGCCGACTTTAATTGGCTGGCATCGGGGAAGGGGAATACTCCAGTGGACAAATGGCGGCGAAGAAAGGGCAGGCAGCCTCCATTGTGGCTGGCAAGAGGCGGAAGGAGAGGAAGATGAAGGCGTTCCCAATTTGGCCGTTGGGAGGCCGTAGGAAGATCAGGGAGGAAGTCACCGGAGCTACGGCGAAGCAGGCCGGGGAAGGAGAAGAGGTCTTTTTGTCTTGGAACTGAGTTAGGAAGGACGGTGGAACCTAGAGGAGCTTTCATAGAGCTCGAGAATGAGTTCTAAATGAAGAGAAAGGCTTAATTGAGCCTCGGTTTGGAATCAAGAAATCCCTCAATTTTCGCAAGTTCGCATGGTCTTTCTGCCTCGAATCAAGGTCTAAGATTGCGTTCACATAGATCTTCACCGTCTGAAATCTGGAGGTGATTTGATGAGGTTTTTGCCTAGGTGAAAGTTCGACTGTAGGTCGGTTGACCTAACAATGGCGGTAATGACCTATTTGTGAAGAAGACGAGAAACCTAAGGACTTGAACGCAAGAAATTTTAAAAGCTAGGGGCTTAGATGTGAAGAACAGAGGTTTTAGGAATTGAAGTGAAAACTAGATTAAGATGGACTCTGATTGGGACCAAATTATGGTCTTAACCTAATTTGGACCCAATGAATCTAATGGTCAATTTGGATTTGAATTTTGACCACGTTTGACTGGACAATTTGCACAGAAGCCCATATCAAGGCAAAATCCCGTCTGAAACTCTGTTCTAAGTCAAAATGGGTTCAAATAGTCAAACCAATGGTACCAAACCTCTTAGAATATTTTTTTATGGATTTTTAAGAAGATGAATTTTATCCTGACCAGAACCTCTTCAATTTAAGCGGATCTAAAATTTAGGTTTTATGTACTATTGCAGTTTTCAAAATTTGCGAAACCCTATTTTTGTCGGTGTGGACCCACTTTTCAGTCTTTAATGCTCAATTAACCTCTAATTAACCCCTCAGTGACCCCGTGGTTACTCTGCATTTATGATGTGATGTTAATACTGTAGAATTAGCCATTTTTATTGTTTTCTTCTCAGAATGGATTTGCATGGAATTACAGTTTTTAGGCGATCATGCAGGAGCATTTATCTCTTAATCCTGACTAATTTAAGCTAATTATGACGGATGATGGTATTACCATCAGTTTATACGAAAACCCCAATCACGAAGAGCATAAAGAAAACCACGAGAGAAATCTCCTAATAGGGTTAATTTCTATATGGATCTTCTCAAAGAAATAAGTGAGGGTACATGCCTATTTATAGGCCACCACACACAACACTCCACATTACACGATGTAGGACTAAATAACCACTACATACAATTCTCTAACACCTTCAACTCGCGAATAGATGTAAAGACCTCATTCTCAGCGACATCCCTGATAAGGTCATTTTGCATGCCATCATCAATGGAGATCATGTTTAACATAGAAAGCATCCATCTACAAGGGGAACATTTCCACAAGTTGCCTCCTATCCCTTACCATCTCCTCCCCAACTCGTAAGGAGTTAACAAGATTTGTCCTTCACCTAGCAGTCAAAGGAAACGATTGATCTCATTCTCACAAGAAACCCTAAACCACTTTATATAAAGACGTGTTAGGAAAATTACGTCAAAGAACCAATAGAAAATAAATAAACATCCCACACAAAATATAAATAACAAGAGGTTTCACAACACTCCTCAAGGTTGAGCATAAATGTCGATCATTATCAGCTTATCACAACATACATCAAAAGCAGATCTAGCAAGTAGCATGGTAAACATATCTACAGTATGGTTCTCTGAAGTGACAAGTATGGTGTAAAAACCTCCTTTGAATCAAATCTTTAGTATAGTGGTAATCAATCTCAACATGTTCGTGCACTCATAAAACAAGGGATTGTTAGCAATATATGCGGTTGCATGATTATCACATCTCATCTCCATGGGCTCTTCAATCGGAATATGTGAAAAAAGTAGGAGTGATCTCACCCAAACCAACTCAGCTGTCATCTGTGCCATAGCCCTGTACTCTAACTCGGCACTAGATCAAGACACCATACTAATAAACGCCAGTTTATCATCATTCTTATGCATTAAAACAAACCTAGCTCTTAAAATTTTGATCCGCAAATGGGTTTTTAGGTTGCATTTATTTTTGATGTGTTTCATAGAGTATCAGGGATAAGCAGAAAGTCAGATCCTCATAACCGTAGCACTCGGGAAGGCAACTAATGAAAAAGAAGCTCATCATGGCTAGATACCAGCTCCCTTGGACTAAGGTTAGCTCCATTCAGCTCACCTTAGCTGAATGGTAGCTCATGAGAGCTCATCTTAGCTCACCCTAGCTCAAGTCAGCTCAGATCCAGCTCAACTCAGCTGAGTCTAGTTCATCTTAGCTCCCATTAGTTCACAGGGAGCTCTAGCTAGCTCAGCTAAGTTGACTAGAGTTCACCTTAGCTCAGATCCAGCTCAACTTAGTTGAGTCTAGCTCATCTCAGCTCCCACCAGTTCACTGGGAGCTCTAGCTAACTCAACTAAGTTGACAGAAGTCCATCTCAGCTCAGCCCCAGCTCATCCCAGCTCCACCCAGCTCATGGCAACTAGACTCCAAGCTAGCTGAGCTACTACTTGTCAACTAGAAGCTTAGCTAACTCTAGAGTTCTCATCAGAGGCAGTTCCAGCTCAACCCAGCTCCAGCCACGTTGAGGTCAGCTCAACTGAGCTGAACTACCCAAGCTTTGCTACTTGCATAAGAACTAAGTAGCTGAGCTCAGTAGTTGAGCTCCCCTTGAAACTGCCTCAACAATTCCAACTCCAGCATAGCTACTATCAGCTCCAGAAGTTTCTTCCCCAACTCCTCCTTCATGAAACCCTAGCTCTTCCACCTCCACTCTACTTAGCTAGCTTAGCTAAAGCCCTTAGCTCCACCAAAAATTCCATGGCCATCCACTCTTCAACCCTTAACCCTAACTAAACCTTAACCCAACCTATCCTTGGCACCAACCCACCCCAACCACCACCACTCACACCCCCTCGTGTTGGCACCAAAAATGCCCTAGGCATCCCTTCATTTTGGCGCCAACATGTACCTAATTCCTAGCCCTACACCTCATCAACCAAGGCCATCTAAACCCTACACCTAACCCCTTCTAGAAGCCCTCCATTGGCACCAAACCTAACCCCCCATAACTACCTTAAACCCTACCCTAGTTGGCGCCAAAAATATCTCCCTACACCCCTTCATTTGGCGCCAACACCTCCTCCCATCTACACCCAACATATTACCCCCCAACCTATCCTAACCCTCCATCTAGTGACGCCACCTAAACCTCCCCCTTAACCCACCTAAAGTGGCGCCAACCCCCTTAACTCCACCATAACTACCACCTCAAGCAACCTTCTCCTTTGGCGCCACCCTATAATTACCCTTCATCCCATAACCACCACCCAACAACACTATTCTAACCCTACACATAACCTACACGCCACCTAACTCTACCACCATAAAACCTAACCCTAGTCCTCTCTTAGGGTTGGTGCCAAACACCTAACACCCCCCCATTTTGACGCCAACCATTACCAACCCTAGGATCCCTTAACCACCTCCAACAAGCCATCCTAACTCTCCATCTATTAACTACCCCTAACCCCCTACCATTCCTATATAAACCCCCTACCACCACTATTAAAACTCAACCTTGGCTACATTTTTTCTACCCATATTTCCACCTACATAGAAGGTCAAGAGAAGAAGAAGAAGATTAAGGAGATACTCTATCCCCTTGGTGCCTTCCCCTCTTCTCTCCTCTCTTGTGCCCATGCCAGCCAAGAGAGGAAGCCAGGCATTGGAAGACAACCTAGGGTAGGGTACACGCCTACCCTAGGAAGAGGAGGATTTGAGGATGGTACACTACCACCCTTGGAGGAAGAATCAAAGGTGGTCCACGCCACCTTAAGGAGTTCTTGGAGTGGGAGTCATCCACTCTAAGAAGGGGAAGGCATGCCCACCTAGGGTTTACCTTTGGAGGACATCAAGGAAGGAGAAGGAGGAGCCCTTTTAAAGCCTAGGAGCCACTAAGCTTGGAGCAAGGAGCTTCCCCTCTTCACCAACAATTCAGGAGGATTTGTGTTTTATTTTATTTATTGTAATTATCTAGTAGTAGAAGCATTCATCTACTAGGATTTTTGTAAAACACTCTCTTTTAATCAAAGTTGCCTTCTTTAATCTTTTTGTTGCATAGTCTTGTAGAATTCTTGTTTAATATTTTTCACTCCCTCTCCCTAATTATTCTAGGCCTCTATGTGCCTAGAGTGAGCTTAGGGAGAGGCTCTACTTGTCACTATAATAGTAATGCAGTGGATTAGTATAGAGAATTTTCTCGCTATCAACAAACGTGCCTTGTTCCCGTTATTTCAAAACCTAAAAAAAAATCACATATATAAAACATCAAAAAGGAAGTTGAGTTCCTTTTAAAGCAAGATATTTGATTTAACAAACAAATTGGCTTCCTTGGATGACACTAGATACTCCACTATCTTGGTTATAAATTTAAGAGTTGATCGATTTTACGTGTTACAACGACATATTTTTACAAACCGCATAAAATTCGTTATCACATACTCTACTTTTTGTTTCTCCAAGTTGCCCGCTACATATCTGCAAAAACCAATAGTAGATTTCCTATCAGAAAGACATCTAGTATAATCTGCATAATATCCCACAACAAAAAGGTTTACTTTTAATCAATTTATCTCATAGCACCCAATAATTCAACCTCTTCTGAAATTTATTAACTTCCCCTTTTTTACATAATTAAGAAAATAAACTCCTAAAAGCGTGCACTTCTAACTAATATTAAGAGTGATCTCCCCATATTTAATGAAATTATAGCATAAATATTTCAACTTTTCTCTCCTTATCTTGATGCTATATAAAAAACATCATCAAAATCAAGAAGGTTTAACTAACTTACCAAGGCCAATAATATGGCTCGTAAAGTTTGCCAAATGCAATCGTTTCTCCATTCATAGTTTCCAAATCCGAGGTAAGGTGCTTGATACCAGTTGTAAGCCCTGGCATCCCAAATCCATGACCTACTGGTCACCTTGTTGTCTGTCTCAAGTTTCTTCATGGTTGTTGAGGCTTCTTAGGTCTACTCTTGGGTATTTCTAATTTGAGTTATCCATTCTTAAATTTGTAGATCCAATTCTTTATATTGTAATCTCTCTTGAAACCTACAAAAAAAGAATCAAGTTGCCCTTTTTGGTATCCAAGTGAATTTGGATTCAGGCTTCTTAGTGGGTCTCCTAGGTGGAGGTTCTTTTTTGACCCTTTGGCTTGTACTAGCCTCATAATAATCAAACCCAAATTTACTAAAAGATGACTTTTGATGGGCAATCAATTTGTCCAAATTTTCCTTCCCTTTGGCTAGATCATCAAGGAGTTAATTTGACTTCTCTTTGAGATGGTCTATCTTAGATTCCAAATTCTGAATATTTTCTTTGAATCCCTTAATGTCTTCTTTCAAAACAATATTTTCAAATCTAAGCAAAGAATCATTAGAATTTTATTTTCAGAATCTAGAGATTTATTTTCAACTTTAACCTTCAGTTTTAACAATCTTATATTCAAAAAATAAAGATTCAAAGACATCCTATAATTCTTCTATTGAAAAGGAGTTTATCTCATTGTCATCATTTTCTTCTCCATCTTCCTTCTCGCTACCATCCGTGATCCATGAAACCAAAACATGTGGTTTCACTTTTCTTCGTCTCAGGTTCTTCCTCTTCCTCCTCCGAACTTGAGTTGTCCCAAGTAACTTGAAACACCTTCTTGTGTTTCTCCTTTTCTTTTTTCAAGAGAGGACATACCGATCTAAGGTGCCCTTTCTTGTTGCAATGGTAGTATCTAACCCCTGTTATCATCGGTGATGGCATGAAACCAAGAGATGCAGTTTTACTTTTCTTCGTCTTGGGTTCTTCCTTTTCCTCCTCCGAACTTGAGTTTTCCCAAGTAACTTGAAACACATTCTTCTTGTGCTTCTTCTCCTTTACTTTCTTCAAGAGAGGGCATTCCCATCTAAGGTACCCCTTCTTATTGCAATGGTAGCATCTAACTAGCTCATATTTCTTCTTTTTCTCCTTCTTTGATTCCCTAAAAAACTTAGAGAACTTTTTAGCTAAAAATCAAATCTCTTCCTCATCGGAACTTACCTCGCTATCTAATGCAGCTTTAAAGGCAAGCATCTCCTTTGCCTCCAATGTCTCCTTTTGCTTCATTTTATTCTCATATGCCATGAGACTCCCAAGAAAGTCCTCCATGTTCAGCTCCTCAATTTAATGAGCTTCCTCTATCGCAGTGACCTTTTGTACCTATTAGGAAATAAATAAGAATCTAATTAGTTAATTATCTTACTTATTTTGGTTCGTATTATTTTTAGTAACTTGGTATGTTTGCTCTTATTATACCAAATCCTCTCTCTATATGAAGAGGGGTTTGGCTTGGTTATTGAATAAGAAAAATCGTTCCCTCAAATATTTCAAGTTGGTATCAAAGTAATGATCCTAGATCGGTGTTTTGGTATCCCACCCGCAAAAGGCCTCTATACCCCTCCACCTAACCCTTCTCTCCCTTTCCTCTCTCACCGGCAGCACCCTTCTGTCACCACCGCTGCTAATAGGGGGAGTAGTAGCAGCACTGCCACCCCCAGTAGCAACAGCAGACCTGCCGCCACCTCCACCTACAAGCGGCTGGTGGCCCCTTGTGTCGGCAAGGGGAGGGTCCTAGACACCCTAGGCGACGCCACTAAAGGGCTCCCCTATGTTGTAGTGCGCGCTATGCCTAATCCAAGGGGCTTTGGTCGTCCTCTTCTTATTTTCCAGAACTCCGTCATCTTGGATTTCATGATTGGAAGATCACCATTTTTTTGATGTTATTTCAGACCTAAAAATATCATTCCAGATCTCCTCTTGGTTCATTGATCCCTACTAGGCACAATGTCATCCTCAAAAGGATCAGAGATGACGTTGAATACGGCTATTGCGACAGGGACAGTAGAGTATGCAGGCTTGATACATTAGAAGCATGACAAGAGTCACCATGGTACAAGATGGTCGATCAACTCTAGAGCTTCACAGTATCTTTGTAGTGATCAGAATTATTTCCGATTGCTTAGTTCAGTTACACCAGGGAGAACAGTATAGGTTGCTGACGGTAGGTACGCTCCTATTGTTGGTTAAGGGGAGTGTCTGTAACTCACTTTGCAGCTGTCAAGAGCATTACATGTGCTTGACTTTCCAATGAGTTTATTGTCGATGAGCAAAATTACGAAGGAACTTAACTGCAAGGTTATTTTTTATGATGTTAGATGTATCGTCCACGATAAGTTCACAGGAAAAACCATTGCCAGAAACAAAGGAAAATGGATATGTATCATCTTAGGCAGGAGCCTTTTGCAGGAGTCAGCTAGTATGATGGTGGGAGTGCTTTGCAGTGGCACATTCATCTCAATCACTTACCTCTAGATCATTACAGGAGAGTGATTCCACATCTCTTGCCACTACCATCAAATGTAACGCTTGCCAGCTGGATAAGCATCATCAATCTTTTCCTACCAGTACATCTCCTAGATTAGCGACTGCTTCTGAGTTATTTCATATGGATGTTTGGGGGCTGAGCAGAGTTCCAGACAGAATGAGACATCAATATTACATTGTGGTTATAGATGATTTCTCCATAGTGTATTGGGTGTTCCTTCTGAAAAACAAAGCAAATGTTGGAGTTACTATAGAGACTCTCTTATTAGAGATCAAGACACAATACTCTACCATAGTGAAAGTTCTATAGACAGATAATGCCCTCGAGTTTTGCACTACGAGACTTACAAAGTTCTACAAGACTTATAGGATTATCCACTAGACTACGTGGCCACATACTTCGTAGCAAAACGGGATTACAGAGTGGAAGCACAAACATCTGTTAGAGGTAGCGCATACTCTTCTTATCCACCACGGTGTTCCACAGCATTGTTAAGGAGATGCAGTCTTGATTGCATGCTACTTCATTAATAGCATGCCAAGTTCAGTTCTCTACGAGTAGATAGCGATTCTCTGGCGAGCACTTCCATGTGTCTTCTAAGACTTTTGGGTGTACTGCCTTTGTTCATATACCATCACCAAGTCATGGCTTGCTTGCTCCTTGAGCTGTCAAGTGTGTATTCTTAGACCTAGTTTATGGTAAGGGTTAACTCTCATTTACCACAGGGGTTAACCTAACCCTACTTTATCTCTAAAACCCGAGATAACCTAACTCAAGATTGATGGAGGGTTGAGTTAAACTCCTCCTAACCCATGTTTTCACTCTCTTCACCCTAGCACATCATTCCTATCCTACCCTTTCTCCTCTCATGTTTAGTGGGTTAATATACTTCGATAAATAAATATTTTAATATAGTTAGTACATAATTAAATAGTTAACTTTATTTAAACATATACTTAAATCATAATAATCTATCCAATCTATCAAATAATCATATTTTTATTATTATAAAATAATTAATGACTACTATATTATATACTTAATTAATGACTAATCATATCCAATCTAACGCCATAGACGTTGCTCAAATTATGCTCCATCAAGAGGGCCAGAGAACACCAAGAGAAAATAAAAATGATGATATAATCCATGGAATAAGGAAAAAATTATTTCCCAAGATATGACTTGTTGTGATACCATGTTGTAAAATATGATAAGTAGAAGCATATTAAAAAAATATTAAAGCATAATCAAGGAATGAATACTTGGATTTACATGGAAACCCAACTTACAAAGAATGGGGAGAAAACATGGAGAAGCGCCCCTATGGGCATGATATGATGTATTCTTTTCAAGAAATGAATGGGGGTATACAACGCCTATTTATAGAACACCGCAACCTGCAACTTGAAGGTTCTAACGGAGGGGGTGAGATTTACGTGAAATGAAATAATCCGGAATAAGCAATCTCACAGAGATGCAATCACAAGTACACAATGATTTTTAGGTGGAAACACAAACCTGGGTAAAAATCACCACCTAAGCCTCTCGACTTAGGATTTTCCGATCGACCTAATCGATCAAATCCACTATCCAAGTCACTTAAACGAGGGTGACTTAACCTCTTACAATCGACGCTACTTAAACAAGAGTAGCGTACATTAAACCAACACTATTATGTACGAGGGGGTAGTGTACCCTCAAACCCCTCCTCTTCATGAGGAGTATTTTGTCTTGGGAGTGAGACGGGAATTCACGAGGCGAATACCCAACCACAAAAGGAAATTACAATAATCCTATAGAGCCAAAAAATACTAATGTTAATCTAACTACTATAAGAAAAAGAAACTTCCCTTAGATGGAAGTCGGAGTGCGTGACCCACGCAAGGCATGAAGATGCTCTCGAAGGTGCAGAGACGGGAGAGCAGTTGTGCAGCTAAAAGGATGCTCTCCGATGTATGCTTAGGAGCTTGGAGAGCAGGGTGACTTTCCTTCTTGATTCTCTCCTCTCTTAGACACAATATGAGTGGAAGAAGTATTCTCTTGGTGTATATGACAAAGGAAGGGTCATCCTCTATTTGTAGAAGTCCTAAGAAGGCTTTGGAAGGCCTTAGAAGGCTTCTATAGCCGTTGGGAATAAACCCAAGGCAAATCAGGCCTAAATCAAGATCATTTATGATTCTGACAGGTTTTCAGACATCTGGTTCTAAGGTCAGATGTTTGGGTCATCATCTAATCTAGGGATTGATCATCTGATCTAGAAGGATAGAAGATCTAGATTGAGTTGAATCAAGACAGACCTCTAAGATTCAATTATAAGACGTCTGTGCTAATAATTAAACGTCTAAGCCTAAGAAGGTTTCTTTCCTGTTTTCATAAGACTGAAATAAAGTTCTAGCAATAAGTTGCACAGACGATAGATCATATGCCTTTTAGTATGTCTGGACATCTAGAAACACAAATCACCGCGGAAATAGATTTCCCGAGACTCAAACGGCTATAATCACTGACAAAAGTGATTTGGGGTGGATTGAGTCTAACGCCTATTTATCAGGCATCTGGGATGTACTATGGACATCTGAAAGTAGATGTAAATCAGATTAAGGGTTAATCATCAAAGATTAAATCTGACAAGCCAACGGTCCTCTAGTTGAACGTCTAGCAAGGTCCTCAGACATCTGGACTAAAGGCAGGATGACTGAAACTAGCAAACAGAGAGTGGGTTTCCAGCCTAAGTGTTCTGGACGTCTGATCAAACAGCCAGACGTCTTAAAGTCTAATATCAGATGTCTGATGTCCAAATTGGACGTCTGATTAGGTTGTCTAATTTCTGATTTGGTTTTCTAAGTTCTCTACAAGATGTTTAAGTATCCTAGGGTAGTGTATATGATCCTAAGACTACTGTAAGGTACTTTGGGCTCTTTAACAATTAAGCTAAGCAAAATAAAGAGTAAAGCACATAAAGAGACAAATACAAAATACAAGACAAAAAGATATCTATCTTATTCTTCTTGTCTTCAAGCTCTCGCTCCAAGTAAAAAGCTCATTCTCCTCCATCAAGCTCCTCCAATCTACCATGGATGCAAGCTTAAGCTCCTCCCCCACACTTGTAACCATTTGCATTTAGCCTGAAATCTTAAACCCAATGCAAATATTAAATAACAGGTGTTTTGTTATCATCTAAATTAACGATCATGGTGTTTTTGCACCAACACAACTATCCACATTACACGATGTGGTACTATTCTCTTGCAATTGGATCTCTCATATCAAATTATCAAACTACACACTCTCAACAGGATAAGATTGAGGTGGGCATTTGGACAAATATGTGGCACTTAATTCCAAATATAGATTAACCAGTCTACTCATTGGCTAGAATAAGGATGCTTTCATCCTAACTAGTGTCACGAAACACTTGTTCTCCATGGTTGTAGATCATGATAGGAGTGATGGCTTCTACATAATCATAAATATCGATGGATCATGCACCATGGATGATAAATCCGCATTTTAGGAAGAGCTTTCTCAGTTAATGACTAAGGATGCCTAGCTATGCACAGGTGATTTTAATGTCACCTTAAGCTTGAAGGATAGAATAGAGAATCTAAGGGGCAAAGGTAGAGGCTCTAATGAATTTTTTGACTGGGTTGCCACCACAGGAGCAATGGAGATATTCATAGAGAAGCTTTGATGAAGGCAGTCACAGGTCACGACTTAGATGATTTTTTTGGCTCTATCAACTTTTGTGAGAGGTTCTCTCTCAGCTCGGAGAAGGCTTTGCCAAGACCATTCCCAAACCACACTTTATTAGAATGGGACTCCAATGAGGACACTTGATATGGGGCATACTTCAAATTTGAGAGGCATTAGCTTGTGGAAGATGGCTTCCATGGAAAAATTAAGCAGTAGTGGAAGGAGTGTCAGGTTGGCAATCCTCAAAACCACTATGTACCAAAAGAATCTCTTTCCTCAAAGATGAGCTTGAGGTGTTTAGGAAGCAGCTAAAAGAAGCAAGGAACAAAATAAAAGAAGAGGTCTTGGCTGGCATTTCCAAGTAGACAAACTTAAGGACACGAAAGACCTCTCCTTAAGAGGATGAAAAGAGATTTGAGCTCCGTGTGCAAATTTAGTCGGAAGACAAGAAGGATGAGATTGCTTTATCTAGGAAACTTCGGCTAAAAGGAGACTCTAACACCAAATTCTTCCACTCCTATGCAAATGGCAAGCAAAGGAGAAACTAGATTGACCCCATTTCGAATCACAATGGCCTACACTCGGGATGACAGGAGGTTGTTAGAGCTTTTGTAGATTTCTACCACCATCTTTCTTGTTAGAGCAAACAGACTTGGCACCTAGGATGATATAGGCCTAGAAGGCTTCGCTTGGAAGATGCAACTTCTCACTCTAGCCCCATATTTGAGGTTTGGCCTTTGCTCCCTAAAGCATTAAGACTCCCCAAACCAAGATGGTTCCCCTCTATTGTTTATCAAGGAGTTATGGCACCTCCTGAAAGCTAATATTATGGCTATCTTTTATTAGTTTATGGCTGAAAGAGACTTTTTTTCTGTAAAAGGGAAACAGGTTGTAATCATTTAGATGCCACCCACAAATGTATTAATTAACCACAAAAGAGTACAATGCCCACATTACATGCAAGAGTTCCACCCCGACATAAATGACAAAGTAGACCCAACAATCTTGACTGAAAGAGGCTTTGCCAAGATTAACTATTTCTTCCTCTTTTGCCTAAAGGAGATGCGGCGAAGTTTGTAAGGGACTACAAACCGATAACATTATCCAACTCTATTTATTTACTACTTAAAAAAAAAACTACTTATTTACTAGTTGCCAAGATCTTGGTGCCCTGCCTTGGAGTCCTTGATCACTTGATAAGATTGTGCAATTGGCCTTTATCAAGGGTAGGTCAACTATGGAGAATTATATTGTTGCCTCTAAGATCCTTTCTTCCTAGAAGAGAGGAACAAAAGCCTTATACTGGAAAATAGGCTTTTCTAAGGCCTTAACAGCCTAGATTGAAACTTCTTATGGTCCAACCTCAAACTAAGGGGTTTTCCACCTACTTGGATTCGTTGGATGAAGGCATGTGTTACCTCTACATTGGCCTGAGGGGGAATGGATGGAACCCCAGGAGAGGGGTTAAGCAAGGCTGCTCCCTAGCCCTTTGTGCTTTTTGTCCTAGCAGTTGACTTTTTAGCAAATATGTGTTATGTTTATGATGCAGGGCTCATAAAAAGCATTGGTTTTGGACTGCGGGAATGGTGGCTTCTTTATTATAGTATCCTAATGACACCATCTTCTTCATAGAAGGCTTCATTTCTAAGACTAGAGCTACACGATTACTGCTAGAAGTATTTGGAGAAGCATCAGGCTTGAAAATGAACTTGCAAAAATCTAGCTTCTTGCCCCTTGGGATGTCGATGGATTAGGCAGTACACTATAAGGAGGCTTTTGAGTACACCAGCTATATACACCCTTTAAATACCTTTGGTTTCCTCTTACCCTTGATTGCATTACTGCTAGAAATTGGACCGTAATATTCAAGAGGATGGAGAAACGCTTGCAAGGATAGGCAGCTCATCTTCTTTCAAGGAAGGAGGCTCATTCTCCTATTTGCAATACTCTATGCACTATCAATGTATTACTTATTCTTGATGCGAGTGCCAACAACCATCATGAAGAGGATCAATCCGATTATGAGATTATTTTGGGTCTCTAGTTCTAGTGACAGCTTTATGCACCTGGTGACTTGGGAAGAGGTTTGCAAACCCAAGAAGATGGCAGGGTTGGGAGTCTTGCACTTACAATTGATGAATGAAGTGTTGATCACAAAGTGGGTCCTCATCTTATAGGGCCACAACCTTTTTAGAAAAGAATCCTTTATGATACCTACGAGAATCAATAGATTGGGAGAGGAGGATTAACTTTATACATGCTTAAAATTTTTGGTAGGGACTCTAGAGGACTCTTAAAAGGGTACAACCTCATTGTAGAGCCATGCGTTGCATTTATGAGCCCTCAATGAGCCAACCTAGGTCGAATCAATCAATCAATTATTCGAATCTAAATATCGAATCACGTGGACACACTAATATGGTTAGATGAATCCCTCAATACAATTGGAGATTGTACTGTAGCTATGTTGGAAATATCGATAACAAGAATCGAAAATCCAAGTGGTTTGAATTAAAGATTTCGATAAGTCATCAATAATCATCATGATATTCAATTATTCTCCAATCTGATAAGAGATGGAAATGCCTGACTAATGCCCTTAATGCACATCCTCTACATAGGAATGATGATTCAACACTATCACACAGGTTGCGTAAAAGAGTTGACTCAATGAGATGTTGATATGGAAGTTCTCTTATCACTTTCATAGAGAACACATATCCTCTAACCTCAGACAGATATCTATGTTTGTGTTTGAATATGCACATGTCGCAGACTGATAGTTGATGTATCCACCTTGGTGTTAACACTAGAAAGCCAGTGTTTACATGAGAGCACAGTAAACACATGATCCTGAAGGGATCACACAGATCTGCTATTATGAGTGTACAAGATAGATCGAGAGACATGGTCATATATTGGGATGCCCGAAATTCCATGCATGGTCGTATGAGTCCTAATCAGACTTATACATGAAAGAGAGAAGATAATCCTTTTGGAAAGGAGCTGGTCTTCGTTCTCATCCCGATGATACAAGGAGAACATGAAAAATATTTAACCCACAATAAGATGGATAATGAATCTGGAATTTAATTCTATGGGTTACATATGTCTTCCAATGTGATGAATTCACGGGCATTTAGAATACCTAAGGGAGGTGTAGTGCCATGAATCCTAATTCCCAAACACTTTATTATTGGCGTGATGAAACTAATAATGATTTTAGTATATTTCTAATTAAATAGAAATCAAATACTATTTAAAGAGTTAAATTGATATTTGATTTGACATTTAATTGAACCAAATATGATTTAGTACCGATCCAAGGATTGGTTGCAGTTAAAATGTTTTTGGGTACTTAAACCCAAATCCCCAAATTAATTAGAGGGCAAGTGTTGCAAAATCTTAATTACGATTGTGGAGAATTAAAAGCATAGCAAAGCCCTCTTAGGCGTTGAATTCCACGCGTGGAACCAACAGAGAGAGACTCGGCAAGAGAGGGAAAGAGTTGGAGAGGAGTTATTAATGTAGAAATTTTTATTATATCAACTCAAATGATAATTGATAGGGTCTTAGAGAGGTAATCATATTACTAAATAAGAAAAAATAGCCAAACAGAATCCTAATTAACTAAAAAAAGCAACTGCCAATTATCCTAACAACAAAAATTATTCTATCAAATAAATGCCATCAGTTGGCAAAACTTCCTAATTAAGAAAACCCACAAAATATCAAGATTGGTAGCCTTATTGGATGTGTGAACCATGCCATGTAGACTATGCCACGTGACAACTCACATGGCTTTTTCCTCCTTTACACTCCCCCTCAAGTCGAGGCCCGAGTAGGCTGATGACTTGCTAGACTTGTGGTGAGACTAGAGTCCCCACCACTCTTCACCATCTTCAAAGCTCAAGCTTTCCTTCTCTAGACCTTTGGGAGCCATAGAGAGTCCATTTGCGACCTTCGAAGTTGTTGCCTCATGGGCAACCTCAAAAGTCGCCACAACAGCCATCGTGGTCTTCTTATCTTCTTGGAGAATCTCTCATATCATCTCTAGATTAGCAGGTGAAAGGGAGAAGTCACATTGGGAATTAGTTGTCCTACGTGGAGGCCTCCCAAATTTATCCCAACAATGAAGAACAAACCCTAGCCTCATCATCAGGCATAGCAAATGGGATGAAAGAAGACTTCGAGTAGTTTATTTGCAAACATAAAGCCTTACCAAATGATTCTAGAAGTATGTAGCTTCACCTCACTTCTGCCTCTGACCCTTCCACAAAAAAAAGAGTGGGATGAGCTTAATGTTGCACTCCTCATAAAGTGGGTGTTGTGTGGTCAATGGTAATGGCCTCCTAGATAAGTTGTTGAGAGATTCATATCGGACACCGGTGGAGGTTGGTCTTGCATGTTCCCATTCAATATTGTCATCCTCTTTCTGGGCCTCTATTCAGCCTCTTATTTTGCAAGGTATCTCTTCTGGTTTTTTTGGGCCAGTGCTTGGTGTGGGATGTTCTTTTCATTTTTGGAAAGATGATTAGTTGAAGGGTGGTAAACTTTAGTTCCTTTTTCCGTGTCTATTTGGTTTGGCACGGGACAAGGAGGCACTTGTTTTTGAGGTTTGGGATGCCACTGCAAGATGTTGGTCTCCAGTCCTGCAACCTGGCCTCTCATATGCATCCCTACAGGAGCTACAGGAGACGATTGAGATTTTGCACAGTATTTCTATTAATGACAGGTCGATGGATGGGTTTAGGTGGGAGGGTAGTGTTTTCTTTGTGGCTAAGGCCTACAAGAGGTTAACTTTGGAGATTGGTCCAGCACCTCTCGTTTGGGAAGATCGTTCCTTGATATGGGCTTGTCGATCCCCCTCAAAGTTAAAATATTTTTGTGGTTATTTAGGAAGGGGAAGCTGGTGGCAAAAGTCTTTCACTCTAGATGGGCTAGTGACAATGATGTGGATTGTGTTTTTTGTGGAGCAGCAACTGAGGATCTTCATCACCTCTTTTTTCACTGTGACCTTTCCAAGGAGGTTTAGGATCAATGTAATGTAAGAACGGTGGACATGTCTTCTTTTGACTCTTGGTGGGAGTCTTTTCATTCCTTGGTCCATGCAGGTACAATAGGCTGGGTGAAAGTTATCGCTGCACTGTAGTCGATTTGGTTGCAACGAAATGATTCCATTTTTCAGATGGGTTGAGAATATTGTAAGGGAAACATCTTATCATTCTGAGATATGGTTCAGCATTCTGTAAATCCATTCCAATTTTTCTTTAATAAAATTTTGGATGGTTACCATTAACTGTCCTTTTTTTCTCTAAAAAAAAAAAAAAAACATCTTTACCGAGGCATTTTCAAAGACGAGGCATGTTAATCTTTGGTGACAAGCTAGGCATCACTAGTATCTATGCTTCATTTTGAGGAAAGAGTATTGGAGTTGTTGAGTTTGCAGCTATCTAAAAACATGGAGGCTCTTCCACATGAGGGTAATAGACAGCAGTAGGTGTTGCAAGCAACCTCTGTTCTTACGATAGGGAAGAGAGAGAGGGTGCAGCTGCCAGTGGAGAAGAACCGAGGGAGAGAGAGGGAGTTGTTGGTGTTGGATTTTGTGGAAACAATAATGCATTCAACTCAAATTAGAAGGATTACAAAGACTCTTTTATAAAGAGAAAACATATCAAAATCCTCTAAAACAAGTAACAAACTCAATCCTAATCAAATCACATCTCCTAAATTTAAAAAAAATAAATCATAATCAATCAAAGCAAATCCTCTAAACAAACTTACCAAAAGCCAACATACCAACTAAAATAAAACTTGCAACCAAAGTAATCCCACACAAGATCCAAAACCAGCAACCACATGGATGCCCAAACTAACTGCCACGTGGCACTTTTATTCCCACACTCCCCCTCAAGTCGAGGTCGGGAGGACGATGACTTGGCTAACTTGGCTCGATGATGATACAACCAAATACTCCTCTTAATGTGACTACACATCCTCTTACCATCTCCGTAGTCATTGCTTCTTTTGGCAACCAATAAAGTGATGGCTATTGAAGCAATCGTCTTGTCTTTATATAAGTTGATAGACTCGCTTCTTCAACTTCTTCGTAGCATCCTTGGACTCGAACTCTTCTTCAAGAAGGGCATGCAACTTGTCTTGTCCTCCTACAAAGATCTTGAATGCACGAGCTCATAGAATATAATTCAAAGCACCTTGAAGTTTAATCGCACTATAACCTTTCTTTCCCCAGTGTTGATCTGGTTCTCGCTCTCGACCATCTCTGTCCTCAAGAAGCAAGCCTTCTCCTTCTTGTACACTCCGCATAAGGCGTTGGATGCATAGCAAAAGCCACTTGCCGGAGACCCCTACTTGACTCCTTAGGCCTTATGTAAGGCACCAAGAACCCTTAAAGAGTTCTATGAGAGAACTCCTAATCGACGAAGATGCCTCAACACACGAGGCCTTGATACCCGTAGGAATCACGCACAAGATGGGACTTCATGTGCATGATCTAACAAGAGGAAAGGGCCACGTACATGGCTGCTATGCACTAGGGAAAAGTCTTCTCTTTTCCTTTCTAGGCATGTAGAAAAACCTCCCGAAGGAGCCTAGACCTTAAGCTCTGATACCATGTTGAGTTTGGCGCAATCTGGAAGCATAGAGGCTCTTCCACGTGAGGGAAATAGGCAGCAGCAGGTGCTGTCGGCAACCACTACTCTCACGATAAGGAAAAGAGAGAGGGTGCAGCTGCCAGTTGAGAAGAGGGGAGAGTGAGGGAGTTGTTGGTGTTAGATTTTGTGGAAATAATAATGCATTTAACTCAAATTAGAAGGATTACAAAGACTCTCTTTTATAAAGAGAGAACATATCACAATCCTCTAAAACAAATAACAAAATCATAATCAAATCACATCTTCTAAATTTAGAAAGAACAAATCATAATCAATCAAAACAAATCTTCTAAACAAACTTACCAAAAACCAACATACCAACTAAAACAAAACTTGGAACCAAAGTAATCCCACACAAGACCCAAAATCAACACTCACTTGGATGCCCAGACTGACTACCACGTGGCACTTTTATTCCAAATAGGAGTATTTTTTTTTTTTGCAAACAGAGAAAGGGTATTTGAATTGTTTCTATTTTTCTTTTTTTTCTCTTTTTACATCAAGTACTACTTTGGAATTGTTCCCTTCACTTTTTAGAGGCTAGGTTTCCAACAAACAATAAACAAAGAAAAACCTCTGGGGGAGCCTAGACCTTAAGCTTTGATACCATGTTGAGTTTGACGCAATCTGGAAGCATAAAGGCTCTTCCACGTGAGGGAAATAGGTAGCAACAGGTGCTGCCGGCAACCACTACTCTCACGCTAGGGTAAAGAGAGAGTGCAGCTGCCAGTTGAGAAGAAGAGGGGAGAGTGAGGGAGTTGTTGGTGTTGGATTTTGTGAAAATAATAATGTATTTAACTCAAATTAGAAGGATTACAAAGGTTCTCTTTTATAAAAAGAGAACATGTCACAATCCTCTAAATCAAATAACAAAATCATAATCAAATCACATCTCCTAAATTTAGAAAGAACAAATCCTAATCAACCAAAGGAAATCTTCTAAACAAACTTACCAAAAACCAACATACTAACTAAAACAAAACTTGCAACCAAAGTAATCCCACACAAGACCCAAAATCAACACCCACTTGGATGCCCATAACACGTGGCACTTTTATTCCCGATAGGAGTTTTTTTTTTTGCAAACAGAGGAAGGGTATTTGAACTGTTTCTATTTTTCTTTTTTTATCTCTTTTTACATCTTCAAGTACTACTTTGTAATTGTTCCCTTCACTTTTTAGAGGCTAGGTTTCCAACAAAGAATAAACAATTACATTCTCTGACTGGATACAAGGATATACGACATACAAATTTGATAGCAGAACTAGTAGCTGAGCTAACCAGCATCATTGAAGCCTCAAATTATCTAGAATGGTTCTAATGTCTGGGTTTGAAGGGTTTCCTGCTACCTTCTCTAGGCTATAAATAAAGCCAGTAGTCCAAAAGGTATGATTGTTTATCTGACATTTCTAACACACCATGGACGGACTCTATTAGTGCACCATGAGTTCATAAATGAAGCAAATATAGGAAAATTGGCAGAAGAAAAGACTGGGAAAACCTACAATATCAGTTATTTGTGATAAAAGAAAAGAAAACAGAATACCTGCATATATCTTGCGAGCACAAGAAAATCAGTGTTTTTAACCAAACTGAGTAATTCTTCTTCTTGCTTATATCCTGCTTTTGCTGGCAAGTAATAGTATGGTATTTCATGTCTCTCAAGAAAGCACCTGACATGTGTATCTGGAGACCTTTCATGATTGCTACAAAATTTCATTTCTAGTAGTTATTCTTTTCTCATAAATGACAAAACCTAAAACACAGAATGTCCTGATGTTTACCTTATCACACAAGTGATATCTACTGAAAGTCTGCCTTCTTGCCACCGATGTAGCAAGTCAATCAAACAATGATCCTAGAAAGATTGTGCAACATGAATCAGGAAACAATACATTGCAAGACTGCCTAAATACTGCGGTAGCTACGGTTTAATAAATTATGAAAAATTGAAATCTTTTTTGTTAAGTTGTAAATGCCATGAGTTTATTAGAATAACCCTAGGATCATTTATATAGAGAGGCATCCAAGGGTGAAGTAACAAGCATGTTCCTAACAATAACAACGTCAAACAAAAGCGGGCATACAACTCAACACTCCCCTTCAAGCTAGAGCATAAACATCAAGCATACTTAGCTTGGAACATAAAAACACGATGTTTCTTGGGAAATGCATTGAAGGCATCTGCAACCTGATCTTCAGTAGCAATATAAGGCGTGACGATTTTACCAGTGGTGATAGCATCTCTAATAATGTGCTTTATCCTCTCATGGAAACTAGGATTATTAGGAATAAAAGTAGCTACCTTGTTATCACAATACATAGGCGGGTGTCCAGACGCTCCAAAGTCTCCTAAGATGATTCTCACCCAAAAAAGTTCACAAGTAGTATGGGCCATAGCCCTATACTCTGATTCTACACTAGATCTGGATACAATATTTTGTTTCTTACTTCTCCATGTAACAAAGTTATCACCCATATATATGCAACAACCAGTAGTAGACCTTCTATATTCATGCGACCCAACATAGTCTGCATCAGAGTACCCCCAGACATTAAGATGGCCATGCTTCATTAAAGACAGCCCCTTCGTCGAAGTTTGCTTGAGGTACCTGAGCACCTGACAAACAGCATCCCAGTGAACTCTATGAGACTACATAAACTAACTCAATCTCCCTACAATAAAACATATATCAGGTCTTCTGACAGTCAAATACAGCAACTTTCCTACCATAGCCCGGTACTTGGTAACATCTTCAAGTAAATGACCCTCTAAATCTCCAAGAGGCAAGGAGGGATCCATAGGAATACTGGTAGGTTTGCATCCCAGCATCCCTGTCTATTTCAGTATGTCAAGCACATACTGTCTTTGTGACAACATTAAGCTCCCATCAACATGTTGTATTTCGATGCCTAGAAAGTAGTTTATCATTCCCAGATCTTCAATAACAAACTGAGAATGTAGGAATCTTTTAGTATCTTCTATTCTTGTTCCATCACTCCCAGTAAGCAGTATATCATCCACACAAACAATAATAATGACAGATCCTGCGGTCCTATGCATAGTGAAGATAGAATGATCTGTAGCCGATCTAGTGAAGACAAACTCCTGCACAGTTTTACTAAATCTCTTAAACCAGGCCCTGGGACTCTGCTTAAGGCCATAGATTGCCTTCTTCAACCTGCAAACCTTCGAGCACTCCCCCTCAACAACAAAACCAGGTGGTTGATGCATATATACCTTTTCTTGTAGATCACCATGAAGGATTTTTAATATCAAGCTGAGAGACAAATCAACCCCTTGTGACTGCCACAGACAAAAGTATCCTTACAGAATTAAGTCTGGCCACTGGAGAGAAAGTCTCAAAGTAGATAATACCAAAGATTTGTGTGCAACCTTTGGCAACTAGTCTTGCTTTATATCTGTCAACTGTGCCATCTGGACGACACTTCAGGGTGAACACCCACCTACACCCCATAACAGTAGCACCAGGGGGTAGGTTAGCCAATTCCCAAGTACCCCTAGAATCCTAGATTGAAAAGCTAACATCTCTTCCTCCATGGAGAAGGTCTAGGAAGGGTCCTGAAATGCCTTAATAGGATTTCTGGGAACTTGTCTGCTATCAACTGCAAGAAATAATAGTCGTCCTATGGCAGATAAATGATCAAGTAACATATAATTGGAAAGAGAATATTTTGCACAAGATCGTTGTAACTTCCTCTAAGCAATAGGAGGATCCATATCAAGTACCTCTGGGGGTGTAGGGTCTGGACCTCCATCTGAATCAACAATGTCAGCAGAGGACTGAGCAAGGATAGTAGAGAATGGTTCCTCCTCTAGAATAGTGGTAGTGGGATGTCTCCGCTCACAATACTGAGGGAAGGTCTATGTCATTGGCACCTCAGGATGTGTAGGATAGGATATAGGAGAGCCAGCATAAGGTAGAGGTGGCTCAGAAGGACTTAGAGGCACATCAGTAGGCATGGGTAATGGAACATCTGGAGCAGTAGTAGTGTTCTTTCCCATGGGAGAGTAGTAAGGCATATCCTCAAAGAAAGTGACATCTCAGCTCACATAAAAACGATGTGACACAGCATCAAAGCTTGTATCCCTTTTGAGTTCTAAAATAACCCACAAAGATACACTTAGCAGATCTAGGACCAAATTTATCCACCTTAAATAAATGAACAAAACACACAACCAAAGATTAGGAAGCACAGGCAACAGCTCCTGATCCAAACATAAAACAGAATAGGGAATTTTCCCACCCAGAACAAAAGAAAGAATTTTTTAAGGCTAATGAAGGATTTGAGAAAATAAGTTCTATCTATGTTTACTTCCTGAGAAACCTAGAGCAAAAAAGATGGAGGAGTTTAGACCCATTGCCCTATCTAATTCTATGTATTTGCTAGTAGCAAAAATTCTTGCAAATAGGCTACGTTATATTACCAAACATTATTTCACCAGTGCAATCTGCGTTAATCCGAGGGAGATCCTTGCAGGACTCATAAGTGTTGGTGGAGGAATTCCTTTCGACTTGGAAAAGGAGAATGTCTAACTTTCCTATGGATTTCTCCAAGGCATATGATTCCATTTTTTGGAATTTTCTTTAGGATATCTTGAAGATGAGAGGTTTTCCAGAAATTTGGATACAGCTAGTAAAGAGATGTGTTACAACATCCTCTTTTTCTATGCTTATCAATGGGAGGGCTGATAGAGGATGGATTCAACCACAACGGGGGTGCATCAGGGATGTCCACTAGCACTTATGCTGTTTAATATCACTGTGGATACATTGGCCGAGATGGCATTTAAGGCATGTAATGGTGATCTGTTATTTACCACCAGTAGGGAGAGGTGTCTACTTACACCTATTTTGCAGTATGCGGATGATACAATATTTTTTATTGAAAGAGATATAGTGGCGGCTAGACACGTCTCCTCGGTGGTGAGAATTTTTTGAAAAATTCTGGCTTAAAGGTCAATAGAAATAAATCGAGTTTGGTTACGTTTGCATTGGAGAGGGAGTTGGTGAACGACATTTTGGGTATTCTGGAATCCCCTATGGTGTACCTCCCAATTGCTTATCTTAGCCTTCCTTTGAAGGGTAAGAGACTGGGTGTTTCGGATTGGAAGCACCTACTTGAGCGATTTTCAAGTCGCTTATCTTCATGGAGTGGAAGACTTCTATCCCATAGGGGAAGGTTGATCCTGTTGAAATCAATCCTATCCTCTTTGCCGGTGTTCTTTCTTTCTGTGTACTCACCCCTCCCAAGAAGATTATCAAGCAAATGGATATGATTAGGAAGTTCTTCTGGAAAGGACCTAATTTCACGAGAAGATTTGTACAACTTGTACCATGGGATGAGATAGCCTAGGAAAGATGGTAGGCTTGGCATTCGTAAGTTGAAAGAATTTAACAAGGCTCTTCTTCTAAAATGGGAGGTGAGACTGATGATGGAAGAAAAATCTCTACTCACTTCAATTGTGAAGGACTCCTATGGTAGTATGGTGGATTTGATGCGGGGGTCAGGAGTGCATACGATAGGTGTTTCAGCGTTCTGGAGTTCGGTGGGGCACCTGGTGAATGAATATGCAGATCAGTTTTCGTCGAATCTGGGTAATGGGACAGCTTTTAAATTCTGGATGCATAACTGGTCTGAATTTGGATGCTTTTCAGATCTGTTCCAGCACCTCTTCCATCAAACAACAAATAAGGAGGTGTTGGTTGCTGAGGTCGTGGGATGCGATACACGGAGTGTGGGATTTCACATTGACTGAAGGCTTAACCGATGCAACATTTGAAGAATTTCAGCAACTGACAAACATTCTCAAGGACTTCCCTTCGGATTCAACAAAAGAAGATTCATTTTTTTGGAGGGATGGGGAGTTTCCAGTAAGCAAAGCATATAATCTTCTAACTGCAGATGGCCCAAATTCAGATTTGGCGACAACTGGAGATTCAAAACTCATTTGGTCCTACAAGGTACCGCTTAAGATTAAGCTCTTCTTATGGTTTCTGGGGAGGAGGTGGCTAGTTACCAAAGTATACAGGATCTAAATGGGCGACAGATGGGGATATCTTGTGCCCATTATGCCAGCAAGTAGAGGTGAATGTGCAACATCTTTTCTTTGACTGTGATTTTTCTAAAGATGTATGGGATCAATTTCATTTGCCTACGGTGGACAAATCTGATTTTGAAGCCTTCTAAAGGAGTTTTAGAGATCACCTCGGGTTGGATGGGGCAGGCTGGTGTCAAGCAATCACTGCCATTTGGAGTATCTAGCTTTAGAGGAATGGCAAGGTGTTTAGGAATGAGAGGTATTGGGTTGACAATGTATCAAGAGAAGCAAAATGTCTTTCTGAATTTTGGTTTCATAATCTGTAAGTCCATTCCTTTTACATATTAATGCAATTAAGATGATTACCATGCTCAGGTAATATTTCTCTTTTTCCCTCAAAAAAAAGGAAAAAATAGCTGTAAGAACAGCATCAACCTTGAATGTAGCAGAAACATTCACCTGAAACATAATCGTCCAGGTAATATCAAAAAGGTGTCTCAGCTTGCATTCAGCCACCCTATTTTGTTGGGATGTATGAACACAAGAGATCTGATATATAATACCGTGAAACTAAAAAATCTTAAGTTAGCCTAGAGTTAACAAACTCAAGTCCATTATCAGTACGAAACATATAAACAGTAGTAGAAAACTGAAACTTTATTTCATTCACAAAATTTTTAATCAAATTTCAGATTTTTCTTTCATCATAAATATCCAACAGATACGGGTACAATCATCAACCAAAACACGAAAGTACCGAAAACCCTTAAGACTCTTGACCCGATATGGACCCCACAAATCTACATGGATAAGAGTAAAAACAAACTTAATTCGTTTATTACTACTAGGAAAGGAAACTCTATGATGCTTGCCAAGTTGACAACCATCGCAGGTAAAGGAATCTGGAAACTCCATATCATGAAACTAACAGCAAAGAAGAGAGATGCTAGGATGTCCCAATCTACGATGCCACTATAAAGCAGAACTAGCAAAAGCAGCAACCATGGAGTGTTCTGGTTGGGGGTCAAGATAGTAAAGACCATCCTGCTCAAGTCCACCAATCAACTTCATCGTCTGGAGGTCCTGCAAGAAGAAGAAATGATCATGAAATATAGCTCTGCAATTTAATACCTTAGTAATCTGACTGATAGACATTAAATTTAAGGCAAATTTAGCTGCATGCATAACATAGAGAGTGGCAAAGTAGAAGATAAAGAAATGTCACTCAAGCCTGTCTTTGGGGACAGGGCACCATCTGCTACTCTGACATGCATTAGAGTAGTCAGTGGTTTAAGAGCTAAAAAAGGGTGACATCTCCTGTGATATGAGATGATGCACTTGAGTCTGCAAGCCAAGATAGCTTACAAGCCCGGCTGACGTTAGCAGCAATACCTATCTTCTGGAAATAGACACACCAACAGTGGAAGTGGGCTGGGAAGACACAAGTCAATCATATTCTTCCTTGGAAATAATGACTTGATGACTAACATGCTCTTCTTCCTGATAGAGTTGGCTCTTAACTCTACCAAAAGCAACCTGGTTGGCCTAATGGCCCTGGGGGAACCCATGCTTTATCCAACATTTATCTACCGTATGGTTTGTCTTATAACAATGGTCGTAACACAAGTCGCGTCCTCTGCCACGACCACCAGTTCTTGCTCCACGTCCTCTCCCGCTGCCCCCTAAGGTTCCCCTACCCCGTCCAGTAGTTGCCAAGGTAGAGGAATCAAAGATAGGAACAGGGTCAGATATCTCAATTCTGAACAATCAAATGTAAATCTAGGCTGGTGTAGGAATCTTTTCCAGTGTCATAAGCTGATCCTTTATAGATTTATACTCCAGGCCAAGGCCAGCAAGCAGCTGAACAGACCCAAACGCTACACACTGCTTAGCAATCACAATGACACCTATCGAGATAGGTTGATAAGTATCCTGTTCATCCCAAAGGTTCTTCATGGAACCATAATACTCAGGCAGGGGCATGGTTCCTTTCTAAAAAGAGTGCAGCTCCTCAATCACCCAGTAGAGAACCAATGTTACTCTTATGTGAATGTATCTCATGAAGAACCTCCCACATTTTATTTGCCAATGCATAGGGCATGACTTGCTTGGCAATCGATTCTTTCATATACTTCAACATGCAAGTAGCCACTCAATCATTGTCGGCCTCCCAATCAACAGACTTGGCAGCAGGTTCCTCCTGAGTCAAGATGTACTTCTTCCTATGCGATCCCACGTATCGGGAAAAAGAAGTCGACCAAAACAAGAAGTTGGTACCATCCAACTTGATAGAAGTGCCCTGCATAAAAGATGATACACTCGTTGTAGAGATTCTCCCCGCCAAGTCACTAGAGGACTACTTCTTGGTCTTCATATCTTCCGACATGTGGGAAACGCGATAAACTCAAGCTGTAGCAGTAAAAATCAAATCATATGTTGATCTAAAAGCGTCCTCACCAATCTGAAAATAAAGGCGTGATCATGACAACCTCCTTCGAGGTTGGATGGGACCCCAAAGGGGTTGTCCTTGCTTGCATGCCCCTACTTGCCGGAGAGGAAGGAGGGGAGGTGGTCCTCCTAACCCCTCAAAGGGGCAGGCAACGGTGGCAGCCGTTGGGAAAGGAAGCAGGAGCGACAGCGGTGGCCTTTAACCGGTCACTGCTGCGGGGGCAACAGCATGCTTCAGTCAGACACGGCGGCAGCGCCTTAGATGATTGGACCCTGTAGGGGGTCGGATCAGAGAAGATCACCCACGAGGGCGATGGTCTTCCGCTCGCAAGCCAAACCCCTTAGGGGCAATGGCGGCGGCTGTCGCATGTGGAAGGGCGAAGGCGACTTCCACGCACGGAAAGGGAGGTCAACAGCTGCTCAAGGGGCAGCAGCGGTAGGCAAGGAGGCCGTCCCTGATCAGTGCGAGCTACCTGTGGCCTCCGGTTAGAGGTGGGGATGGTGGCCCAAAGAGAGAGAGAGAAAGGCTTAAGGTTAGGGTTTGGTGGAGGGGAGATGGAAGCTAATTTCTAGTGGGGTACCAGAACCCTGATCTAGGATCGCTACTCTGATACCATGTTAGGTTATAAATGCCATGAGTTTATTAGAATAATCCTAGGGCCCTTTATATAGAGAGACAACCAAGGATAAAGTTACAAGAATGTCCCTAACAATAATAACGTCAACCAAAAGTGGACATACACCTCAACATTTTTTTTTATAAGAAATGAAAATTTGAAATCTTGCAATCAATTTAGTATAGACATGAAGCTATACTCAAGAAAAAAAATGCAAGCATCAAAAGATTTAACCTGCTTTGAGGAGAGAACAGCAATCTTGAATTTTGGATCCAAACTTGGAACTCTAACTGTAGAAATATCAGCATTGAAGAATCTGGATATAGTCAAGAAATCATCATCCATTGCTCCCCGTGGCCAATGAGCAGGATCAAAGCTGAATTCTCTGCCAGATTTCAGTGTTGTGTAATTCTTAGATTTATTCTCGGTAGTAAATGCAATTCCCATGACAAATCATTGTGAGTGGAAAGCCATTTAGAATAGTTTGTTTTTTCAGAAAGGAATTTATAAAACAACTATAATTTTTAAAGAAAATAAGCAATTGCCATTTCAAAAGAAAAAGAAAAAGAAAAAGCAATTAGCTGAGATGTGACTCTAATGTGTGAAACAGATCATGATAATCCAGCATGAAATAACAGGCACTGTAGCTTACATGACATGTAGCATGAAATGAAAAATGCCTAACCTGTGTCATCACATAAAATTTTTATCGTAACACAAGTCATAATCCAAGTGCATGAAATCAACCAGGTGAGTTAATGCTATGGTGGATTTTTAGGCTCAATAGAGACGAAGGGCTCTGTGAGGATTTATAAGGCAAGTCCCACCCATACAGCTATCAACAAGGTTCAACCTCCACATCGTCCACATTTGCAATTGGCACCGTAAGGGCTACCATTGAGGTTACGCTGCATGGAGATAGTAGAGGCAATTGTTACATCTTTTAGGAGGTTGGTACATTGTTTTGACCTACACCTGGCCATTGGAGACCTAGAATGAGTTTTGGTGGGCGTAGAAGTGGTAAACACTAACGTGTGAGCAACTTTAGGAGCTGGTGGCTCCTCCGCATGGTTGTTAAGGGTGACTCAGGTTGGAGATGATGTGCAGTGATCGGTGTCAATGGGGATAGCCATTGTCAAGTTGTGGCCTGTGGCAGGAATCATCAGAGTCGCCGGATTTATGGTAACTAACATGCCCCAAATTCAAATTTGAAGGAAAAATAAGGAAGCAATGAGAATTAAAACACCCCATTCTTAGGAACAAAACCATAGAAGGGGGCTCCTCTCAGAGAAAAACCATTAATGGGGACAGATTCTCCAATTTTCCCATCCAACAGGAAGATAAACCATCTCCACCTTGCATGGAAAGTTCGTGGAGCATTTAGGTTTCAACCACGTTAAAGGGAGACAAGTGTAGCACACCCGCAGGGCTAGATCCTTTATCAGATCTGTGTGCTTCAAGCTCCTGCAAAGATGGGTTTTCGATTACAAATCCAACTTTAGGACCTTGAAGCGCCGTATCAATGGGTCCCTGAGCTCTCGTTGTACACTAGTGGGCTTCGCAACTCAATGAGGGTTTCACCTACAGCTCCAAATGTACGGGAATGGGGGACTTCCAGCAAGTGTTGCAGGCAGAGGCGACGGTCACGGTTGACCTAACAGAGTTTTCCCAACCCAAGGTGATTTAACCACGGGAACAAGGGTCTAGCAGCCATGAGATCTCCCTGCAGAGACACCACTAGAGGTAATGCATCAGATAACCAACCACACAATGATCATGCTGGCATGGTGGCTGAAGATATAGACCACTACAGCATAGACGATGGCAGGTGGAGCATGGAGCAGCAACAACAGTTGCTTTGGGTGACAGCTCAGCACTAGTCAAGAACGAGAATGGGACAACAGCTGTGCTTAATGAGAGGGTGAACATGCTTGCAACAATTGTGGGGCCTACATGTTAGGAGAAAGGCACAATAGGGGGGTCATGATAGGTATGCCACAAAAATACTATCTTGCAACATGAGGGGATTGGGGGACATGATGAGGAGTTTCCAGGTAGATATTTAACAGAATGGGGGATTGACCTAATGCTTCAAGAAACAAAGCTTGAATCAGACAACCCGACCATGCTGCAACCTATTGGGAGCAGTTGATTTAACCAATTTTGTATTAATGAGGTTAGCAGATCTAGTGGCCTGCTTGTCTTGGAAATTGGATTTCTTTGAGTTGGATTCAAAGTAGGTAGGGCACCATCTTGGAGCAATGATGCTGCGATGAACAATTGGATTTTCATTTAGGGTGGCATCAGTTTATGGAGCTACAATCTTATTTTGAGGTTGGAGCTCTACGATGACATCAAGGCTGCAATTTCTTTATGGAGATATCCATTAATATCTAGTGGTGACTTGAATGTCACAATTTATCCAAAGAACATAGGGGGCCTTGATGTTGGTTCATATGAGTTCAGTGAAATATTAGCTGAACTTAGTTTGCAGGAGCTTGGACCGTTCTAACTAGACTTGACAGAGCATAGCCTCTGATTCATTGAAGTCTAAACTGGATCGTTATTTGTGCTCATTGGCTTCATGGGAACTTTTCCTTTCTATGTTATGAAGGCTATTCGTAGGCCATTTTCAAATCAAAAGGCAGTTGTTTGGAATCTAAATGAGGAAATGAGACCCTCCACATATTTCAATTTTTGAAAGATCATGGTTGCTAGAACTTGGGTTTCGTGATATTTTAAGTGAATGGTGGCGATCTGTGGGTAGAGATGGTTCTGTGGCATGCACCTTTCCAAAGCGGAGAAAGGATCTTAAATGCCACTTGATTGCACATAAGAAGATAATAAAGCGAGAAACAGTAGGGAAAAAGTGGAAACATAAGGTAGCTAGAGGATCCAAAGGTGGCTAGAGGTGGACAGGTAGGGGTATCAGGAGGATGCATTCGGAGCAAGCAATTTACCCGGCAATTTACTAAGGCAGAGGTTGGAGAGGCTACTGCATACTTGGATGCAAAGGGTGTCCTGAGCCTAGATGCACTCCCAGGCTTATTCTATAATGAGTTGTGCCAGGTAGTTGGCCTTGATGTAATGGAGGTTTCACGGGAATGCCAGGTGGGAAACAGGGAATTCGAGCAAATAAACAAGTCCCTACTTTTTTTGCAACCAAAGGAGTTGAGCGAATCGAGGACTATAGACCCATCTTAATCTGTATTGCTATTTATTTGATCGTTGCAAAGGTGCTTGCAATCAGAATGAGGGATGTTATGGATAACTTAGCGAGCTTGGTCTAATCGGCTTTTATTAAGGGCTGACATCTTCTTGACACTGTTGTTTTGATCACTTAGCTGATTAATTGTAGGAAGTGAGTAGGGACTAAAGGATTTTTATGGAAGGTTAATTTTGCAAAAGCATATTGATAAGGTTGAAATACAATAATTTATTCCAGAGAGGCCCCGGTGCCAGAGACACTAGCCAAGAGATTACAAGAATATCCTTTCACACTAAAATAAAATAAAGGAATCCACAAACCATAACTCAACACTTCCCCTCAAGCTAGAGCATAAGCATCAAATATGCTCAGCTTGGAACTAATATGATGTAATCGTTTGTTGGGAAGTGCTTTAGTGAAGATGTTAGCAAGTTGGTCTTCAGGACATATGTAGAGTGTAGAAATCTTCTTTACTACAATTGCCTCACCTAATGAAGTGACAATCAACTTCAATATACTTAGTTCTCTCATGGAAGACATGATTATTAGAAATAAACATGACAGCCTTGTTATCACACAACATAGGAATAGGGCCAGAAACCTATACTCCAAAATCCTCTAGGGTAAATCGAACCCAAAGTAACTCACAAGTAGTTTGAGCTATGGCCCTATACTCAACTTCAGCACTTAACCTAGAGACAACTGCCTACTTCTTACTTCTCCATGTAACCAAATTACCCCCAACAAATGTGCAGTATCCTGTAGTGGATCTCTGGCCCTCATGTGCTCCAACATAAACTACATATGAATAGCCACATACATCTAAGTGCCCATTATTTTTAAAATAAAGTCCTTTCCCAAGTACACTTTTCAAGTACCTAAGAACCTGGCAAACACCATCCCAATGGACTTCCCTTTGTGACTATATGAGCTAACTCAACCTTCTAACTGCAAAGGCAATATCAGGTCAGGTAACTATCAAATACAATAACTTACCCACCATTGCATGGTATCTAGTCACATCATGCAATGGCGGGCTATCCTCATCTGCAAATGGCAAGGACGGATCCATAGGCATAAATGCCAGTTTGCACCCCAACATACCAGCATCTCTCAACATATCAAGAACATACTTGCGTTGAGATAGCACAAGTCCTCCTCTAGTGTGTTGCACCTCAATGCAAAGGAAATAGTTGATAGAGTCTAGATTCTTGATCACAAATTGTGACTGTAGTAGCTTATTTGTTTCTTCTATGCATTTCCTGTCGCTGCCAATGAGTAGTATATCATCAACATAAACAATAGGAATGACTAAACCTGTCTTCCCATGAAATATAAATACAGAGTGATCAACAGATAATCTGGTAAAGTGATGTTCTTGAACTACCTTGCTAAACCTCTCAAACCTAGCTCTAGGACTTTGTTTCAGTCCATAAATCACTTTCTTCAACTTGCATACATTCTGACACTCCCCCTAAGTAAGAAACCCAGGTGACTGCTGCATATACACTTCCTCCTTTAAGTCTCCATAAAGAAACACATTCTTAATATCTAACTGATGAACAGTTCAGCTCATGTTGACAACAAAAGAGAGTAATATCCTGACAGAATTAAGACGAGTTACTAGTGAGAATGTCTCAAAGTAGTCAACTTCGGAGGTCGAAGTATAGCCCTTGGCCACCAGTCGTGCCTTATGTCTCTCCACAGTGCCATCTAGACGACATTTAAGGTAAAGACCCCATCTACACCATATAACAATAACACCTGGGAGTAAATCAACAAGATCCCAAGTGCCACGGGACTGCAAAGCTACCATCTCCTCCATAGCCAAAGTCCAAGATGGATCTTAGAAGGCCTCATGATGATCCTATGGTACCTGTAGACTGTCAATAGCCAGAGAAAACTATCGTCCAACAACAAACAAACTGTCAAGTGACATCAACTGAGATACAGAGTATTTAACACAAGATCGTGAAGCCTTCCTTTGTGCAACAAAAAGGTCCAGAGTAGTATCCTCAGTAAATACTTGGTCCTCAAACAAGTCATCAGCAGATGGTAGAGACCAAGTAGAAATGGTAGACAATGGTTCCTCCACCTAAGGGACATCCAAAGACCTACGCTGAAAGTGCTTAGGAATGGTATCTATACTAGGAATCCCTGAACAATATGGGAAAGGACCAAGATCAGGATGACTGGCCCTAGATATAGGTGGCTCAGTAGGCTATGGTGGCTGAGATGGTTGTGGTGACTCAGATGGCATAGGAAGAAAGACCTCCTAAGGATGGAAAGACATGGATTGCTTCCCCCTTGTTTTGGTAGTAAGGAATCTTCTTAAAAAACATGACATCAACAGAAACATAAAATCTCCGTGAAACAAGTGAGATAATGAAGCATCTTATCTAACAAGTAAACCCTACACCTCTTTCTATATAAAGAGGTGTTGGGTAAATTACATAAGAGAACCAAAGAAAAATAAGAAATAAATAAATGGTCTAAAATAAATAAATAACTAGAGAGCTCAACACCCCCCCTCAAGCTGGAGCATAGATGTTTATCATGCTCAGCTTGTTACAGCAAACCTCAAAGGCAAATCTGGCAAGAGATTTTGTGAAGATATCTGTCGTCTAGTTCTCTGAAGCAACAGGTGTGGTAAAGAGAAGTTTCCTTTGAATCAAATCTCAGTGTAGTGACAATCAATCTTCACATGCTTTGTGCGCTCATGAAACATAGGATTGTTAGCTATATAAGTGGACCTCCTCATGAAACATAGGATCGTCACACCTCATCTCCATGGACTCCTCAAATTTGACATGTAAGTCAAGTAAAACAGATCTCACCCACACAAGCTCTGCAGTTGTCTATGTCATAGCTCTATACTCTGCCTCTGCACTCGATCTAGACACAGCACTCTGATTCTTGCTCATCTATGTCACTAGATTACCAGCCACATAAGTACAGAACCCTGCAGTGGATTTTCTGTCAGAAAGGCAACCTGCATTGTCAGCATCAGAATAACCCACTAAAGTCATAGACCTACCCTTCTTTAACAGCAATCCACATCCTGGTACTCGTTTCAGGTACCTGAGCACCTACATAGTAGCATCCCAATGCTGCTTAGTCAGCATATTCATAAATTGACTGAGTTTGCCTACAGCAAGAGAGATATCTGGGCATGTAATAGTGAGATAGAGCAACTTCCCAATCAATTGTTTGTATCCTCTGCTCTCTATAGCCTGACTCTACATCATATAGGTGCATCTTCGAATCCATGGGTATGCAAGCTAACTTAGATGCCAACATCCCAATTTCTTGCAACAAATCAAGAGCATATTTCCTCTGAGGACAATACCTCCTTTACCTCTTACCACCTCTATGCCCAAGAAGACCTCAAGACCCCCAGGTCCTTGATAGCAACCTTCTCAGCCAACCTCTGCTTGACCTTAATTATCCTGATTGCATCATCACCAATGATAATTTTTCTTTTAGAAGGGAAAAGGAAGATTACCGAAGATCAGTAATCATCTAGAAGTTGTATTAATCAAGGAAAAGGAACGAAGATTTTGCAGCCACAAATCAGACAAAAAATGTAAAATGTCTCCCCCTTAGTACATTATCTGCCCAACCACGTTAGCTTTAAAGATGACACCATTTCGTTGCAACCAAATGCACCAAAGTGCCACAAAAAAAGTGATCCAACCGACCAAATCAAGAGGAGAGTAATCTCGGAAAGAGCTCCAAAAATGTTGCAAACTATCACATTGGGAGTATAAAGCTACAAGCAATCCCAAACATCTCTAGTGAAATCACACCAAAAAATAAATATTCTACATCTTCCTCCATCCGGCCACAAAAAGAGTAGGATGTATCAACCTCGGGAGACCATTTCTTCAACATCTTCTTAGTGACTAATTGTTCCCTCTGTAGCTGCCACAGAAAAAAAATTTATTTTTTGAGGAAGATGACATTTCCAAATCAGGCCACTGTCCGTTCGGACTCCATCTGAAATTTCAGCACTTATAGAGCTTTCCTCGTAAGCTTTTTTGACAGAGAACCTTCCTGCCCTCCAAAGGAAGCAATTGGACTGCCCAGCCGTTGCCTGCCACTCTGAAATTAGCCCAGCTAGCTGCTAAAAATCAGCAAAAGTCTGATCTGAGAGGCCCGGGTAGAACATGAAAATCCCATGTTCCTCTCTCTACGTCCCATAAATCACAAACCGTTGCATTCTTATTTGCAGCAAGTTAGAAAACTCTTAGGAAAAGTGTAACTTTGGTATTCATAAACTCCAAACCATTGTCACTCTAGAAAATTTTTATAGTGGCAGAAAACTAAGTCTTTATTTCTTGAACAAAATTTGTAACAAAATATGCTACCTCCCACCCTTCCAATCTCCTCCCCTCCCATTGCCTCCACCCTGACTTCATCTCTTGCTCCTTTGAGTTATATGGAATTGAATATTTATGATATTCAATTTGCACCAATTTATGAATACATAATACTATAATTATAATGTTTTTAGGAGATATTTAGCATTTTCATTATTAAAAATACTTATATACTATAATTGGGAGAATATTTTTCTGTTATGATTAGTTTGTGTTCGTTATGGTGTTGGAAAATATATCTTCATTTGTTATAATATCTTTCTTTTTTTACTTTAATACTTGTTAGATGCAAGTGGTTTTGTGATGCAATTAGTTGAATAATATAAATAAGTAGAAGCATAATAACAAGATATCAAAACATAAGTAATGAAAAACCTCTTGAGTTTACGTAGAAACCCCACTCACGAAGAGCGAGGAGAAAACCACGGGAGAAGACCCCCTAATAGGGCTAATTTTTCTATTGATCTTCTCAGAGAAACAAGTGGAAGCAAACCAAATGCAAACCATATTTTTCTAAACTACTACACTGACATTTTTTAGCACATATGTTTCGTATTTGTCAAACTAAATGCTGATTTAACATGGTTCAATCTAGTTGCACTAGTGCAAACCAAACTAGAGACCTCACAACTCATTTTTTTCTAGTTAGTTCTAAATGATGAGGTCATATGCTAACATCATCACTGATTTGGCCAATCTAAACAGTTGTTTGGACAGCCAAGAACTACAACCATCACCTGGCTAATTCAATTGCTGGTTTGATTTAAAAAAAAAATTCTCCACATTGTGATAAAAAAAATAGAATTAAATCAAAACCTCCTCTCTCTACTATCTTTGATTTTTTTTCTTAATTCCTGATCATCAAAAAAATTAAAACCATCAAGTTTCCCTTCTTTACTGGAAAAAATACCTGAAGTTTTAGGGAAGTACCAATAATGTTCCATAATTCCATTCAAAGTTCAATAAAGAAAGAAAAGAACCCTGGGCCTGCTCTTCTTGGAATACAATCCATGGAATAATTTTGAAGATAATGGCATCCCTGATCATCAAAGACCATCATTTTATTTCGTAACATAGTTTAATCATGAAATTAAATTACCAACAAATACCATAATTAAATACTTAGAAATGTGTAACCGATAGTTCCAATACATCAGGGATAATTATGGTTCAAAGTTAGAAATTTGCTCCTCCTCCAATTAGGTTGCATGGAAATTAACCTATGAATCTAAATCTAACAACAAGCATATTGTCAGGACGAATCATATATCACCCAAAGCAGGATTAAATCAAACTGAGATGAACATTCAAAGAAACATAGAAACTCACGTCCGCGAGTAGAAGACAAGCCTCTTCTCCGGAACGAAGACCTCGACAGAATGTATGTTCCCCCCGCGCAATGCTATCCGCTCCGATATCTTCGCGACGATCCCTGTCGAATCCTGCACAAAGAAAGAAAGAAAGAAAGAAAGAAAGAGAAAGGAGTGACGATTTCCGGCTTGGGGGCCCAATAGATACATCCGGCACCTTACCGGGCAGCGGAAAACGTGGATCCCGTGAGTGGCCCGGCGGCACGCATCGCCGGAGAAGGAGGAGACGCCGCCGCAGAAAGGCCCAGAGGATGAAAGAGAAGAATGGAAAAGCCGTACGTAGAAGGAGGATGATAGAATGGAAAAAGAAATGGGTAGGAGGTTCCCTTTTCGGAAGAGAGAAGGAAGAGGCATTGCTGGAAACTGTACTCGCGATTACATTAGGGCGAAGGGAGATGTTGATTAGATCATCCTCGTCCGCACTACACCATCTTCTGGCCCTTGTGGTTTCGCCACACACACCATTCCAGTTGCGGCTGTCGTCTGGACAAGAGAGTCGACGCGACGCGGATACGACCAGGAACAAGATCCACATCACTGCGTATATGCCGTTTTGGATGACTACGAGAACATGGCGGAGGGATACAAATTTTACCTGTCTTGCTAAGAAAGTATGTACGTAATTTTCCAGAAAAACAAATGTATGTCTGTTTATATTTTATTTACAACGGTCGGCCGATGTGGAGCGGGCGTTGGCCGTCGGTGCGGGCAGTCCGTGGTCGCTGTGATCGAGGGCGGCGTGTGAAGTAGGGCTTTCACTCTTCTCGGTAATTATCCATGAAATTTTTTCCAAGCAAGTCCAAGAAGATCAGATCGATTTTTTTATTTACAGAGTTTTGCGTGAGGTTGCACGAAGATGGGTCCAAAGCCTATAACCGTCGTATAAAAAATAACTTTGCACTGATATTATTTGAACTAAGGTTTTATTTAGTTGGGAGATAATGTTATTTCACGATAGAGTTAGCGTAGAATAAGTTAAGGAGGGTGTTTGGTTGGTAGGTTTGTAATGATTGGTATGGTGATATGATATTAGTTGATAATATTTTAATATTATAATATTATATGAATAGGTATATTATGTTGTAGTTGATATATTTTAATATATATTAAAGTTGATATGAGTGGGTATATTATCGTATGATGGGTATCGGTGTTGATGTTATATAAGAAATTGTGTTGATGTAATATGGGTGAGGAATTATGAAACCCTTTTGAAGAAACCCTTAAGTTGTGTTTGGCAGGAGGATGATGCTATTCCAGGATAGAATTTAGAGTGAAATAAGTATAAGAAGGTATTTGGTTGATAAGTTTGTAATGATTTGTGAAATTGTAATGATAGGGAGACTTGTTAATACTTGGTATGTTAGTTTTGTGAGAAAAGAGAGATAGTTAGTAGGTTTGATGTGATAGTTGATAGGAATCTTTTTAAATTTGAAGGGCTGTAAAATGGCAAATGCTCTTTTTTCTCTCTCCACGTTATCTTTCTTTGAAATGTCATATCACCTTACTGCACACCACTTGCCCGAATGCCCCCTCGGAACCCACATCGACTACCTCCCATCCCACCCCAATCTCACCCGATGACCCTTATTCCACCCGATAGTCAGAAAGCAAACGCAGCCTTAGGCTCCATTTAGCAACCAATTAATGAGTAGGACAGGGGTTTTCGAGCAAGTTAGGAAAGAGTTAAGGCGTGGGGTGTGCAGGATTCAATGAGGGTTGGGTGGAAGTGCTATGACCATATTGATAGCACAAAAAGGTGTACAGACGTGACAATTAATTAAACTGTGGAGAGCATAAGGCATTGAAGGCTTTTGGTAGAGAGACGAGTGAACCGTTGGCATCCTCATCTACCCCACAGTCCTCCTAAAGCACTCCAGCGGTCACCATTGAAGACCGATCCAAGTCATCTTCATGCTCTTGAGGGCCTTGCATTCAGCAATGGTCGTCGAGGGAAGAAACAAGATTGGAGGGGTGTTGTGCCATCCCGTGATGGCGGGGGTTCCCAGGAAGAGGCGATCTGCTTGCAGTCGACGGCCTACATCTAGCAGGTTACCTCCTCCGTTGCCCTCTTTATATATGTCATAAGAGTCCAAGGAGATGGCAGTACCTGCTAGCGAGAGAGTCCCCTCCAATTTCAAGAGTATAGCTCCTCATTCGTTTCCTTCCTGACCATGAGCAAGCACAGCACAGCAACGTCTGTTGCGTGACGAGCACCCGCTCCTTCAAGCGACGCTTCGATTCCACGCCACAGCTCTTCAATTCCTTTCTTCTACCCTCCGACTCCCCTAACACACAGGTATAAGAGCCCCATCCCCCCCCCCCCCCCAATGAAATGTTTACATGTATTTTGTGAGTTCCTTTGTTGTGTATATTTTGTGTTTGGTTCGATCTTCGTTCGGCCAACTATTTTGGTTAGATTAGGCTTGCTTCCTCCATTTGCTATGGTGGTGTAATTTGAACTTCTACTTTGATTTTAGAATAGTTGAATGATAATATTACAATGTCATTTTGCGTGAAGTCCAACTACAGAGGGAAGTTGTCTACTTTCATATTTGTGATCTTCCTGTTTGAAATGCAATGACTTTGCTTCTGGAAATGTGAAATACGTATGAGCAAAATCTTCCTTGTTTGCATGTTTGGTTGGGGATACTTCACATCCTTATAGATCCACGGCCATGGAGTGTATGTTTATTTGTAAAGATATGGTAGATTAATTAAAATCACGAAGAAATTTTGTTTGTGATCTTCATAAAAAATATATGAACGATGTTCTGTTTTATAAATTTTTTATACAAAAATATGGTCTACTATATTACTGATCCAAGAAATTATAGATATGTAGTAATAGCCTAGTAAAGATGATGTTGTACGTATATGTAGTTTTTGCGAAATTCATATTCTTTACCTGGATGGCTACTTGGTTAAAGATGGACTCCATCAAGTAGTTAGATGGAGTAGTAAATCACATATGTTCACTACAACTTTTCAAATCAACCTAAATTGTGTAGAGTAATTTCGTCAACGATTTTCATTCATATATTATAAAAGGGGAATATACAATACGTATGATACATGTAAGCCAAAAATGGCATGTATATAGTATATATTATGTTTAACATTGTATATGCAATTTCCAATGTGCTCCTTCAAGCGTCCTTTTTATTTGCAATATCATTCTATGGTAAAAAAGAAATAGAAGCGAAACATATAAACCCATGTAAGGAGTGAAAAAGATAAGAAAATGTACAACCTCAAATTCCACAACAGTAGAAATTAGCTTACAGTGATGGTCAACCATAAATTGTAAACAAAGCAAAGAACAAAAACAATACGCTCCTAAAGCTTTCAATACTTCTTAATTATATAGTTACGAAGAAGTGTTCTCCATAGCTTAAGTTCGTTCGTAACATTTTCATTGATCATTAGTTTCGATAGGATTCACCACCATGTGATGTAAAGTAGCGACACAATGTGATTAGATTAGATTTCTATTTATTTTACATAGTAAAGCAATCTCACTGTATGCAAATAGTATGGTCCCGTTACTTAGATCCAAGAATAATTACAAATAAGATTTCTCTTCACACTATATGTTTGATTTTGAGCGGAACCCAAACTTAGATGGGATGTAAGATTGAGAGTAATCTTATGGTGGTTTTTATTTCCCTTTTTTATTTAATTAAAAAAATCCTTCATGGTGACCGATGAGTGTAGGTATAAATGCAAGCTTAAATATGAAAACTGTAATAATATTAATTTCTTTATGCAATATCAAACGTTTCAAATATCGTATTGACGAAATCATGATTTCATCATTACATTTCAGGTTACCTACCTTTGTACTTATAATGAAATGTCACCAACTGAATTTAAAAATTAAATCCAAACTTACCTTAGCATATGTCTAATACCGATTATATGTTAAGCTCCAAAAAGCTGACCATATTATTGGGGAAGAAAATAGGATTTGTCTAGAATTTCGTTGTTTCCATGTAGATGATAATGATCCTTTCTTTGAAAATACACTTTCGCATGAACCTAAATCAAATTTTCATTTAGAGAAAAGTTGATTGACATTTTACAATATTTTGAAATCCATTATTACTTGTAGTGAGATTTGTAATGGCTAATGCATTGCAAAATAGGCTTTGAAGTATCTTATAAAAACATGATCGTATGTAATATTAAGATGAGTACAGGAGAAAGTCTACACTTAGGTTATCTCTATAATTACGTTAAAAGATATTCTTCAACTCATAAATCATGTTTGTCGTAGCTTATACCCGTCGATGTGATGCTACAATTTTTCCATTGCCGAGAGAAATATTATCCTTCCAATTTCGAACAAACTTCTTTGAAGATTAAAATATCTTCCACATATGAAATGAAAACCTCTACCATACGTTTTTAACATGCATGACTATTATGCATAGGTAGATATTTCCATCAAGTATGTATGTATATTTCATTCAGATACCGAATATGGCACACCTTTTATAAATGTAAGAAACTCGTTCACTTTGTAGGTATATCCATTATGTTTTATAGAATTGTATATTTATATACATATTTCTAATAACTTTGAAAAATTAAAAGTTCAAGAAAGATCAACTATGTCAAATTTGTCAAGTTATGAGCTATCCATTATCCATCCAATAATTGAATTATATGTGTATTTTTGTACTTTTGTTAGTTGTTTCAATAAGTTGAATTAATTCCTATTTAGAAAATTGAACTTACTACATCATTTTCTACATGATGAGCTTCTAAGTGTTTACTCATTGGTTGGGAAAATTAGTGTGTTAGTGGTTGGTGTCCCATAGCTGTGACCATTTCCAAGGAGTGGATAGACATTTCTTGTTGCTTATATTTACATATTCAACAAATAAATCATCTATTATATTTAATATATGCTCGATTCATCTGCATGAATATAAACAATATGAAGTGTACATAGACATTATTTAACCTTATTTGTATTATTTCACCAATAAGATCCTCTCCATCTCTCCAATTTTTATATGTGTGATTTTATACTCGTGTCGGAATAACAAATGGGAGCATTATAACAAAGTTAAAAAATCAAATCATCTTGTAGATTTTAAAAGTCAATGAAATGTAGGATTTATGCAATTCATATTATAGTATATGGTCCCACCCGATATCATGAGAGCTTATGAGTTAATTTTATTAACGACCATTCAGGACTCATGTACCCTGATAGTTTTACAATAATATTATTATAGCTGAATCACCTCTACCATGCTGCATTACATATTAGAGTACAATAGGTAACACGGTATCGTCTAAACATACAACATAAAGTGTTGTACTTCTGACTCATTCATCAAAACACAGTGTAATGGATCTCAACAATGCCTATTCGAATGATTTTCTTGATAAGGATTTCTTTGGATCATCTCTACCTGAAAATCCTTGCCCTCAACATTCAAATGTGGGGTATCAAACAACTGGCAGTAATGTCCCTCGTGGAGGCATCGAGGAGGGGAACAACTTCGGAAGTCAAAACGTCGATGATATAATGAGGAATGAGCAGGGTTTCCGCATGTACTGGACCTCACACGCAACTAAGGGTTTCCTTGTCATAATGAAGGAGACAAAGGAGACTCACATGGAATATGCCAGTGGGACTTTTTCTGCTCAAAGGGGGGATCAGATCACCCAGCAGTTCAACTCCATATGGGAGTTGAATTTTAGTCGGACACAAATCCAAAATAAGTGGAAGACAATGAAGAAGAACTACGACGAGTTCCACAAACTGATTTCTAAGAATGGTTAGGGATATGATGCCCATTCTCGTCAACCTGTTCCACTATATCTTAAGGCTTGGAATGATCTTGTAATTAACCTATGTTTGTGAAATATTAGTTGTGATGTATGTGTATTATAATTAATTCGTACATTTAGATTGATGAGAGGTATAGAAAGTTTCGCAACAACCCCTTCAAGTACTATGAGGAGATGCATGCACTCCGAGGTCATGATACTACTTCTGGTGATCGGGCTATGGCAAACAATCATGTCACGACGCATGTGCCCGTTAGATTGCACACCTCAACTTACCCATCTCGTGTTGCTTGAAGTACTCGAGGTGAATCCTCATCTGCGAGGTAAAAGAGAAAGGAGGTCGTAACCAACCTGGATGATGACGAGGACGAAGAGGAGGTGCAAGGCATGCACTCCAGCCCCCAATTGGTCAACTAAATCTGGCACTGCTGATCGGGGGGAAGAGGAGTCGTAATGGGGGACCAAGTTTTGATGGTGGAACATGTGGTAGGTAGCATACCGAAGCAACACGGGAGTTGGTTGACAAGCACCATGTGCTTGTGGACCCTCTTAGTGGAATTGGGGAGGCCATGGCTGCCCTTCACAGAATTCAGCCTAACCTTGACCCCTCAAAGTTCTCTGCTCTTCTCACTTTATTCAAGGATGCCCTAAAGAGGTATACATTTTGGGCATGCTAGACCTATCAGATTACATGATAGATAATTGGTTGGAATTCTAATTGTGGAACTTCAAGGGATAGATGACCCTCGATTAGGAAATGTCCATGAATGACATGGACTCAATTGATGTTTTGATTTCTATGTCGGCTTTGTTGATTGTATGTATTGTCTTCCTGAGTCATGTTATCGCCATAGCTTGCAAAAGAACAATTATTCACTTCGTTAGCTCTGAAGTGTACAAGTTTTCCATGCGTTGTAAGAATGAAGAATTATGGTGATGGTTAGTTCCTTTTGACTTAAGTATAGCTTCGTTAAACTTTTATGATGTTTGTCATCTCGTAGAATGGACTACAGACAATAGTATCTATACTCACAAATCCACCTATCTGTAGCATGCAAAACTTGCAATATGATGCGGAATTACTGCAAGAAGAGGAAGAAGATCGTGAAAGGAATGAGGGGCAGCCACAACGTAGAGTCCCAAGACGGTTCACACTGCCCCGATGGGAGGTCCTGTATAGATTAGTGAGATGATGGATGGTCATGAGGTTCGGTCATATTGAACCTTCATGATTCACCCCGATGCTTTGAAGTCATTTGTCCAATTGTTGGAAATTCATGGAGGGTTATGGGAGACAATGCATATGTCAACTATCGAGCAAGTATGCATCTTCCTATACGCCTTCGGTCATGCAATGGCAAATCGTGACCTTCAGGAGCGATTCCAGCACTCAAGAGAAACAATAAGTCATCAAATTAGATATGTTCTCAATGCGATCTTATGCATTGAGCCGATCTTCATGTATCCACTCCCCACTTAGACCTCATATTACATATCTTCCAACCATATGTGTTTCCCATACTTCGAGGTTAGTCCCCTTTAATTGACAATGGGCAAGATAAGGTTGCAAAAAGTTGCTTCATATTTGTTTATGGAGTCTGAACATGTGTGTAGGGAGTAATTGGAGCCATTGACTATTGTCACGTAAGAGACTATGTCCCAAGTGTAAATCCCTACTTGGAGGGGGTGAGATCAGCGTGACGTAAAAATGCGGAATTGAAAATATAATAATTTCACAAAATAGACAATCACACAATGTACACAATGATTTTTAAGTGGAAACCCAAACCGGGTGAAAACCATCACCTAACCCTCTCGAGTTAGGATTTTCTGATCAACCAAGTTGATCAAATCCACTAAACGAATCACTTAAACGAGGGTGATTCAACCTCAATTACAAACCACGCTACAAGTGCGAGGGTAGCATACCTCAAACCCCTTCTCTTCACAAGAAGGATTTTGTCTCACGAAGGAGACGGGAATTCGCAAAGCGAATACCCAACACAAGCAAAGTAAAATACAAGAATAGCCTTATAGAGCCAACAAAGATATTCTTGACCTAAGCTTTTATAGGAGTAAGGATGCTTCCCTTTACAAGAAGTGCGTCAACGACGTGGATGCGTGAACCACGTGGTAGCGCTTCGTTGCTCTCGTAATCGCGGAGGGAGAGCGGGTGCGCAAGAGGAATCAAGCTCTCTAGGTGTAGAACTAAGCTTGGAGAGCAAGAGCTTTCTTCTATATGATCTTATTCTTTTCGATACCAAAGAGTGGAAAGTATGTTGCTTGAGAGTGTCATGGTGTGTTTTGGAGTGGCAAAAGTTCTCCTCTATTTATAGAGGCCTTAGGAAGGCTTTGGAAGGCCTTAGAAGGCTTCCATAGCCGTTGGGTGCAAGCTCCAAGAGAATCAGGCTGAAATCAGGATTAATCATTACACTGACAGGGTTATCAGACGTCTGATCCTGGCATCGGACGTTTGGAAAAAAAGTCAGACGTCTGATTTTAGGCGGGTTTCCTTCCTGACTTGAATCAAATCTAAATAGGGTTCTAGTGAAATGTCATCAGACGACATACAGGACATCTGACACTAAGTCTAGATGTCTGGAAATCTACTTTTCTGCGGATATGAATTCCCAAGGGAGTGCAACAGCTATAAAATCTCTGAGAAGAGATTTTGGGTCAGCCGAGGCAAAACGGTCATGTATCAGACATCTGGGGTCCTCTACGGACGTCTGATACGAGGCTAACGGTCATTTCTTTCAGTGTTTACTAAAGCAGCCAACGGTCCACTAATTGGACATCTGGCAAAGTCATCAGATGTCTGCTGAGACGTCTAGACTAAGGTCTAGACATCTGATTTCATTAGACAGAACTAACCAAGTCCAACCTAAACATTATCGGACGTCTGAGTCAATAGTCAGACATCTTAAAAGTCATTATCAGACGTCTGATTTTCATATTAGACGTTTGAAAAGGCTGTTTGAACCCTATATTGGTTTTCTAAGTTCTCTACAGAAAACCTAAGTATCCTAGGGCTATGCAAGTGTTCCTAGGACTACTGTTAGGGTAATTTGAGGCTCTTTAACATGAATCTAGGTAACAAAATAAAGAGCAACAAAAGAAACAAAAATACAAGGATTACAAGGAAAAGAAATCTATCCTATTCTCCATCTCCTTCCTTCTTCAAGCTATCGCTCCACGCGAAGCTCCTCTATTCTCCATCAAGCTCCTTTAATCCATCCTGGATGTGAGCTCGAACTCCATCTAACCACGTCTTCATTTGTAATTAACCTGAAATCTAAAACTTCAAGTGCAAATGTCAAACGACATGTGTTTTGTTATCATCAAAATAAATGATCGCAGTGCCCTAACACCAACAATCTCCCCCTTTTTGATGATGACAAAACTATAAATAATAATGCAAAAAATCCTCCCCCTTTTTGACATTATCAAAAGGGTTTAATTGATTTTAAATTTCCTATAACTCCCCCTTAAAACATGCCCTTCTATAAATGAGTTGAATTTCTTTTAACAAGAGTAGTGTCCTCCCCCTTTTTGTAACAACAATATAGCTATTATTTTTTCTCCCCCTTTCTAAAGGAAATATAGCTAACTTAATAAGATCTCTCCCTTTATGATTGACAAATAGCTCATAGTTTTTACTCCCCCTATCTATATGCTAATGATGAAAAGATAGCGTAAAAGGGTTTTACCTCACCTACCATGGCCAATAAAATGGCCCAAATGGAGGTGGTGGATGCCACATCGGATGGGGCTTCCATCCGTAGCTTGGAGGCCCTGGCATTGGCACCGATCTCCAGTCTGGCAGTCGATGTGCGGCGAGTTGTTCTGTTGTTCGTCTTCTCATCGATCTTCTCGTTCTCCTCCTTGGTCTACTCCTTGGTTCTCCCAACTTAAGTTGACCAGCCTTGAGCTTGTAGGTCCATTCTCTTGTATTATAGTTACCCTTGAAACCTACAAAATAAGATTCCAAATCTTTCTTCGGTATCCAAGTGAGCTTGGATCCGGATCTGTTAGCGGGTCTCCTTGACGAAGATCCTTTCTCAACCTTAGGGCTATGCAAATCTTCTACTTTGTTGATTAATTTGTTAGAATTTTTCCTGAGACATACGATTTCTTTTTCTATAATATTTATCTTAGTCTTTAAATCGAAAATTTCTAATTTTAGACTAGCATTTTCCTCAATCAATTTAGTATTTTCATTGATTAACTCATCATTTTTTGGACTAGCTTCTAAATCGTTAAGTTCTTTTTCTAACCTTTCATTTTCATTTTTAAGAAAACTAAGGTTCTTTTTAATATTTTTATTTTCTACCTTAAGTGATTTACTAACTTCAAAAAGCTCATTAAAAACATTTTGTAAATCGGAATTTACCTCGTTGTTGGAGTTGCTTCCACTTTCGCTGTCGCTTTCTTCTAAGGCTATGAAACCAAAGCAAGCGGTTTCATCCTTCATAGGCTTTTCTTCTTCCTCTTCCTCTGAGCTCGAGTCGTCCCAAGTTACTTGGAACGCCTTCTTCTTAGACTTCTCCTTGTTGAGAAGTTGGCATTCTGGTCGTAGATGTCCTTTTTCGTTGCAGTGGTAGCAACATCTTGGGCTTTCCTTTTCCTTCTTTTCTTTCTTTGATTCCCTGCAAAACTTGGAAAAATTTTTAAGTAAAAACTTAAAGTCCTAATCGTCGAAACTTACCTCGCTATCTGATGCGGCCCTAAATGTGAGGTTCTTCTTTGATTTTAGCTCCGGTGTGCCCTTCTTCTTCTGATTCAGCCTTGTCTCGTAGGCCATTAGATTGCCTAGGAGAACCTCCATATTGAGCTCCTCTATTTCGTTTACTTCCTCAATCGCGGTGACCTTCTACTCCCATTCCGATCCAAGGGAATGAAGAAGCTTCCCTTGAAGCTCCCCCTTGATGAAGGTCTTATCTAAAGCTTTTAAACTATTTACAATGAGAGTGAACCTAGTGTTCATCTCACTTAAAGATTCATTAGACATCATAGAAAAAGATTCAAATTCTTGAGAAAGTAAATTTATTTTAGAAGTCTTTACCTTAGAGGTACCTGACGTGCGGCTGTGCGTGTGTGTTAAGAAGTGTCGTTATAGTCGCACTTGCAACGCCGATTTTAAAGTAAATAAACGGAAGTGAGTCTGAGTGTTGGTCTCAGGGAGGCGTGAAAATTGGATTTTTCTTATCACTTGTTACGGAAAGCGCGGAGTTTTGCTTGCGGAGGTGCGGTTTGAAAAGCGAGAGAGAGATAGGAGAGAGAGATTAGGGTTAGAGTGTTTCTTGTTTGATTATGCAACTTAAACAGAAATTAAAGTAACAACTGAACAGAAAATAACTTCATTTATCATGAACTTTTAGTTCATAGCTTACAACATTAAATACATGCTCAAACAAAAGTAATGGAAAGCTTAAAAGAGAGAGAGAGAGAAGAGGGAGAGCGACGAGGCAGCCACGACTGTGGAGGAGGCTCCGTCGGCGGCTTGTTGTCTCCGACGATTACAAGAGGGCCTAAAACTAACTAAGAGAGGGGTGGAGTAGTTGCAAGGGAAGTGAATGCCTTGAATGAGTGGTTGGAGGGGGTTTAAATAGGGTTAAGGGCTTTCTAAAAGAAGAAGGGGCTTTAGCAACCTCCGGAATGTCGCTAAAACCACTCCAAAAGCGTCGGTGAAGCCCTCCAGCCCGCCGGTCAACCGCGCGCGTCGTTCTTCTTCGCGCTCAATCCGTGGCCGCTGCGTGAGAGCCGTCCGATCGAAGATCGGACGTCTGAGATCTCTTCTTGGCTGCGCTTGGATCGTGCCTCGGGCGTGCGTGTGCGCACGAGTCGTTGCCCGGCGTGCGCGTGCGCGTGGGCGCTCGCGATCTGTGGGCGCGCCGCGTGGCGCGATCTCAGCTACCTGCTACTGATCGAGCGGCCCAATTTCGCTGCGCACATCGTTCGTGTTTGATTTCACACACCGCGCGGCTCGAACCCGTGTCGCGTGCGTGCGCGCTAACCGTCGTGCCACGCCCGTGCTTTGTCGCGGCGATTGCGGGCGGGCACGCGAGTCTCGGCCGTCCGATCGAAGATCGACGGCTGAGATCTGATCTTGGCTGGATGAAGATGTAGAAATTTCGGCCCTACTAGGAGGGGGTGACGTAATAAATTGAAGCAGGGAAAAGGACAAAGCTGCAGCAGAGCTGGAGTAGAGGCCTTGGAAATAAAGCTGCTCAAGATGAAACATAATGTAGGGAAGAGGTATACCACATTACTTGTAGGGTTTTAATGTATGAGCTAAATTATGAAGAACATAGGACCTTCCCTAGCCTTAGGATAGCCCTAGATACCTTCCCGAACCTTAGCCACCCTTAAATTAGGTCACCTTAGCCTAGAATACCTCAAATCCCATCTTTGGACGTCTAGGTAGGTTATTGGACGTCCAGGCCCCTTAAATACTACCCGCAGAACCTAAAACCCAATCTACTAGAATATTGGATGTCCAAACAAGGTGTTAGGCATCCAATTTATGTAGAAATCCAAGATAGAACCTCAACTTCACCCTGATTCAACATCAGACGTCCAGATTAGAGACTTAGACTTCTGATTTTGAAGTATAAGTTGTTTGATCATTAAATCAGACATCTGGAACCCCTCTCCAGCTGTTGTTTTTGAAATCAAGCTTAGATCTTGATTTCCTAAGCCCCTAAACCCAATCCTACACCCTAGAGAACCTAAATTAAGGTATCCTAAGGCTAGTACACCACCCTAAGACCCTCCTAAAAACTTAATTAGGTTCTCACTAAACCTAATTGACTTGGATCTAAGTTAATTACAATTCACCTAGTCAATTGGACTCATAGAGTCCAATTGAGCTCAAATCTTAACCAACACATGTCTAATTGGACTCAGTGAGAGTCCAATTGACTCAAGCCAACCGAATTGAGAACTATCTCTCTCAATTACACACATTGACCCAATTAAAATTGGTAAAGCTTAATTGGATCAATTACTTTTGCCATAGGTTGTATGAACTTATTTTTAGAAACCTAGTGGGACCAACCTAGACACAACCTTGCCATGGACCTAGGTGATCCACTTGACCACCTATTCACGCACACACACCCACATGCACACACCTTGGCCGCCCACTCTAGAGTCCTCTGGAATCTTCACCAAGTGGCACCAACTCTTGAAATCCAAAAATAGAAAACCACTTAGTCCATTCTTAGATCCACAAATTGTGGATCTAAGGAGACCCACTCCCATCCATCTTGACGCCAAGATGGAGGCACTTCTAGAGAATTCCACACTTCTAAAGATGAGCCAATCCTAAGTCTATAAAAGAATGCCTTTAGACAACCAAGAGAGCAATCTTGGACTCCATTCATCATTCCATCCATGAGCTCTATCACCTCCACAATCGCCATCTCCACGTCCAAGAGCTAGAGCACCTCCACCACCTTCTCAAGAGGCTAGCCTGCACACCTTGGTTGTCCCTCTTTCCCCTCCCACCACCTCCAGCCACACAGCCATTGGAGACCACCTACAATGTCCTAATTTCTGTTAGCTAGCTTGATGTTCTTCATAGTTAAATTCTTGTATTGATATCTTACTAGAAATACTTTTCTGTTAGCTAGAATAGCATTTTCTACCTTAGATCCATGCATCATATCTTTTCTGTTAGCTAGAATAGCATTTTCAAGTTCCATGTACAAGCTTTCCTCTAGCAGTGTAATGACAATATTTTGAAAGGCATAAAAATCATCAGTTGCTTGTTTCATCTATATATAGTGCAATAAAATGTCAGTTCCAAAGGATGTGAATGATTTAGCGATAGATTTATTTTCTGCTAGTCGCCATCGCATAATAGAGGTCGTGTGAACACACACGCTCACCTTTGTGATTTATCTGACGCACGCACATGTTTTACGTGTTAACAACGCGACCGACATATCTCTTACTCGCACTATTGAAACTGGAGTCCGATTTTAATTAAGTAAAAGAACGAATAATCAAAATCAATTTTGTTTTCATACGCCTCCCTAAGATCGACTAGGACTCACTGTCTCGATATTATATTTTTGTTGGAATTGTGATTCGTGCTATATACTACAAATCTCTCTTAATTAAATACGTGTTTCGTGACACCAAACAAGAATGTGAGGGAATAAGGACCTAAGTGTAAAAATCATTAATGCGCGGTCCTAATGTTGTCCAAATGCACCCAAATTTTTATTTGAGCTCATTTGATCATTTAGGAAGTTAATTCAACCCTAAATTTGTACTTTTGATTTCAATCATGTGTTTAATTTGCAATTGGACTATTAAATTATACTTTTGAATAGAATATCTCATTAACTGACCTAATTGTGCACTTTTAACCTAAATTTGATGTTTTAGGTCATTTATGCTATTTTCCACACTTAACCCATTTCTTGTGCTAATTATGTAATGTTTAACTTAGTTTCTAGCTTAACTTGGGCATTTTAGCTATGATGAGTCACACCTCATCTGTACCGGTACAGTTCATCAGTACCAGTACATGCAAGGTACAAGTTTGAGCTTTTGTCTCAAACTGTGAATAAGTACTGGTACTAATTATGAGTATCGGTATCTGATGGTTACAGTTTGTAGACTTAGTTTAGGCTTGAACCTTACAAGTACTGGTACCCATGATGAGTACCGGTACATGTTGGTCACAGTGCCAAGTGAGTCTCAAATTTAGGAGTCACAAGTACCAGTACCCAAGATGGGTATTGGTACCAGGACTCTTGTGTGCTAGTTGCTGAACAACTATGAACAGCTAGTACCGGCATCCATACTTTAGTACTGGTACCAGTTAGACGTTGGTTCAAATCTGAATGGGTGTTAAATTATTTTTGAGAACTTGAACATTGGGAATTAAACCCCAACATCTAGTAGACGAGTAACTAAGGTTGTAACTCTATAAAAAGACTTTTGGACTCTTTGTTTGCACACAAGATACACAAGATAAATTCTAGAGCTTTGAATTCCAAATTTCCACCATATTTTCAAGAGAGAAAGAAGCCTGCCATTCACTCTCACTACATTCTTGCAAGCTCAACAATGTGTTTTCACATGCATCTATGATGCGATTCACGTCCATCCTAGGCTCTCAAATTTGTATTCATTTTAATTATTGTTGGGAGGCATGGGAATCTTTGTTGTAAGATTTCATTTTTCTTACACCAGTGCTTATTCTATATTTGAGCTTGTTGCTCGTTGGGTTGTAACATACCTATTGTTGTACTTGGGTTGAGGTAACCCATTAATTACCTCGGTTAGTAAAGTGATTCCCTTGGGGTTGAGGGAATCGAGTTAAAAATCCTAAGCTGGGAGGCTTAGATAGTGGTGTACCCAAGTGAGTGGGAAATTACTATACATTTTGGGTTCTTTGTGGATTGTAATTTGTGCAAATCTTTTTATTGCTAATATTCGCTTGAGTGTCTTTGTGTGCATAGCCCATAGTGTTTTAAGTTCCAACAGGTGGTATCAAAGTGGGTTGCGAGAAGACGTAACAACTCAACTCGTGATGGCATCAACATTAAAGCATATCGAAGGACAAACGTCGACCTGTGGTCCCTATTTTGATGGGACGAACTACGGGTATTGGAAGAGAAGAATACAAGTATTTATGAAGGTGATGGATGAAGAATCGTGGAGCCGCATTCAAACGAGATATTCGGATCTGGAGCCACAAGAAGTAGCATGAACTGCGGATCAAAAGAACAAGATAGTCGGTAATGCTAAGGCGATGAATGCACTTTATTGTGCATTATCAAAGGAGGAGTTCAATAGAATTTTAGCATGCGAGTCCGCATACAAAATTTGGAATACTCTCGAGATCACCAACGAAGGAACTAGCAAGGTAAAAGAAACTCATCTCTATTCTAATAGAAAGTTATGAGTGTTTTAGGATAGAGAAAAGCGAGGTGATTAAGGACATGTATACGAGGTTGAGGAAAGTGTTAACCCCATGAAGAACCTTGGAGTAAAATTTACGAAATAACTTGTAAGGAAGATCCTGAGATCTCTTACAAGTAATTGGGCTCTAAAGACCACAGCCATCCAAGAGGCGACGGACCTCTCCACTCTCCCCTTGGATGATCTAGTTGGTAGTCTTATGGCCTACGTAGTCCAACTAGAAAACACGAAGAAGAATGAGATGGAGAAGACGTCAAGCAAGAAGAAGAATATTGCATTTAGAGCACTTAAGGAGGACTTGTATTCAAGCACCTCAGAATCCGAAGATGATGAAGAAATGGAGATGCTCACAAGAAAATTCCAGAAATTTCTCCAGAAGCAAGGTAAGCAAATCAATAAAGTTTCATCTAATATTGTTTGTTATGAGTGCAAGAAAAAGGACCACTTGCCAAAGGATTGTCCCATGAATAAAAAGACAATAGGAAAGATGCAAAGGAAGTCAAGAAGAAGAAGAAATCTTTCAAAGCAACATAGGATGATAGCGACTTTGACGTGGACACTAACTCTGATGTTTCGAATGGCAATGAGGTCGCTCATTTATGCTTGGTAGCCACTAGGGAAGACACAGACAATGAGGTAAACCCTGATTTCTCTCTCGAAGAATTGCTATAAGCATATGAAGAATTATATTGCAAGGTTAAGATGTTTAAAAAGGAAAATAAGGTTTTGAAGAGTAATTATAAAACATTAGAAATAGAGAAATCATGTTTAGAAATAGATTTAGATATGTCTAAAGAAACTAATAATCAATTGCATGAAAAAATAACAGAGTTAGAAGATATCTATGAGCATTTTAAGGGGACTTTAAATAATTTCAAAACAACTGCTAGGTTAAACACTGAATTTTGTGATGCTTTAAAGATCAAATTTCAAAGTAAAAAGAACACACAAAATAAATTACATGCACCTAGGCATGAATGGATGTATCAAAAGGCTAAAAATCCCAAAAATTATGGATCTAACACTAAAGAGGTCTATAAATCTTAGGATTTGAAAGGTACTTACCCAAAATGACCTACAAGAAAATGGATACCTAAAAAATATATTTTACATTGTTTTGCAGGAGTAGATCAATTGGATCAAAGTAATCAGTAAGTGTTTAAGGCACACAACGGAACACTCTAACCTTTCTATAAATTACATGAAGACCAACAAAGATGGACTAGTGGAGCTTGGTATCCACAAGCACCATTTTACTATTGGTAATCAGTTCAGTGTGGTATGTCATTCCTTTTTCCCCTTCATTTTTTGATGATTGACAAAAAAAGAGAAAAATAAAGAGGAAAATACTCATATTTTTAGGGGGAGCATATCTTGAGGGGGAGAATTGACAATTTGAATTTCTTTCATGAAAAGCGATTAAAAATATTTTTTTGTCTTAAATTTATCTATTTGAAAGATAATTTTATCAACACCAAAAAGGGGGACATTATTGGAATCTTGTTCGATATCTTATTTTGGTGTTAACAAAATTATTTTAGATTAATGTTTGCAATTGAGTGATATTTCAGATTTAGATGAAGATCAAGGCAAACAGAAAATGATGACAAGGAGGAGTTGATGATAGAAGATCATCTGGAGTTTATTTTGATTATTATATTAGGCTTGTATTTTATAGAATGGATGCCTCTTAATAGAAAAATATAAGTTAGATCGTAAAATTAATTAGCGATAAATTAGGATAATCATTATGATCATTTTCTAAGAATGTTCTTAAAAGATAAACTTTGTAATTGTTATAAAATAAGGTACTTGTAAGCAAGTACCGGTACATGCAAGGCACCGGCTTGAGCTTTTGTCTCAAACTGTGAAGAACAAGTACCGGTACTAACTATGAGTACCGATATCTGATGGTCACAGTTTGTAGACTTAGTTCAGGCCTGGACCTTACGAGTATCGGCACTCATGATGAGTACCGGTGTGGGTCACATTGCCTAATGAGTCTCAAACCTAGGAGTCATAAGTACTGGTACCCATGATGACTACTAATACCAGGACTCTTGTGTGCTGGCTGCTGAACAACTGTAAGCAGTTAGTACCAGTACCCAAACTTTAGTACTAGTACCAGTTAGCCGTTGGTTCAAATTTGAATGGTTATTAAATTGTTTTTCAGAACTTGAACGTTGGCAATTAAACCCCAACATCTAGTAGATGAGTAACTAAGTTCCTAACTCTATAAAAAGGCTTTTAGACTCTTAGTTTGCACACAAGATACACAAGGAAAATTCTCGAGCTTTGAATTCCAAATTTTCACCATATTTTCCAGAGAGAAAGAAGCAAATAAATTTCACATTTTGCCTCCCTACGAACGACTCGGGACTTACCGATTTATAAATTTATTTTGTTTCAGTGTGATTCGCAACTACAATGATAAAGCCTTCTTACGTATTTGACAACAAATACAAAATGGTGCATATTGTGCAATATTTATAATGCATGAAGCTTCTATGAACCTTGGAACATGCTTAAATAGGCAATTTAACATGGATAAATGTAGATTTACCACTCTCTCATGCCTATCTTTTGCTAGTCCCTAGCAAAATTAAACTAAATGATATGTATAAACAGAATTAGGATCAAATTACTTAGACAACAGTTATTTCTCAACAATAAGAAATTTTGACTAAAGACCTAAACTACAAAGATTCAGTAGCACCCAGGTGCCTACTAAATGCTGACCGCCCAAGCCCTCGCCTTATTCAAAAGTAAATACATTTTTTTCTTTTTCTTCTTTTCTAATTTTTTTGGATTTTCGAGTTTATAATTTTGGGGCAACTTTCTACGGCCACCCAACCCACCCAAGACTGGAAGAACTATAAGTGCTAAGCATCTTATTTGTGGAAAAGTGATAGATTCACTAAGGGGTAATTAGAATGGACTTCAGGTTTCCACGTCCCTAGGTGACCTTAAGAAAAATTTCTGCCTAAAGGATTATCTTTTTGAGTGGTAGTGTTACCAACCGTGCTTTCAAACGTCTTTTAAGACGTCTGGGAGGTGGCCCAGACGTCGTACCAGACGTCTGGTATCACTCCCAGACATCTGGGATTCATTTTCTGCGGCACGCACCGTTGCGCCTGCGCCTGCGCACGCAGACCTGCTCCGCCTCTTCTTTTTCCCTCTCCTCTTGCGGGCGCAGACTGCGCCCCTCTCTCTCGCTCTCTCTCCCCGCGCGGCTTTAAAAAGCCATGCCCTCTCCCTCACTCTCATCACCTCCGCTCCTCCTTCCTCTTCTTCCAGCGAGTGCGAGTGCGAGCACGAGCGAGCGAGGCGGCGACAGCCGCGGTGAGTGCGGGAGGAGGTGCTGTGCGAGAAGAGGAGGCGCTCGGCCATGAGGGCGAGCTTGCCGGGGCTGCTAGGGTCGGCCGGCAGAGGGAGCAGCAGACGCGGGGTGGCGCGGGAGGCCTGCTGCAGCTCGAGCAGCAGGCGGAGGACTCACGGCGCGGCCGTACGTCGCGAGCGTAGGGCGAGTGGCGCCCTGATTTTGGAAATTTTTCCAGAATCAGACGTTTGGGCTTCCAACCAGACGACGGGGAAGACGTCCAGAGGACTGTCCAGACGTCTGAAAGGTGAGTTATTTTCGTACCTTCTTCCTTTCCTACGACCGTCCGTACTAAGAGAGAGAAATGGGTATGCGCAGGTTCGGGGATTCGCATCCAACGCTAATCAGATGTCTGGCTGCAGTGCCAGACGACTGGAATGACTTCCAGACGTCCGGGGTGACCATTGGACGTCTGGAAACTAGGCCAGACGCCCCCGCAGGCTTCTGGACGTCTGAGAGACCACGCAGAGCAAGGTAACCCCTGATCCACTTTTTAAGACGTCTGGAATAAGTTCCAGACGTTTGATTTTGCACTGTTCCGTCATTTTCGACCTGTTTAGGGCCCGTTCGGGTTCCGTTTTCCGCATTTCGAGTTGCGTTCTTTTCGGAATTAAATCCTCTACCTGTCTCCAGTAGCTATATACTGTTTTGAGAAACTCCCTGTGTTTGATCCTTGTGATAGGACCCCGTTCCATTGCAGTCTCGGGGTTTGCGGAGGCACGCGGGATTTCCGACCATGCCTCCAGTACTCCTGTTGTAACCGGTAGAGTGGCTTTTAAGTTTATTGGTACAATCTGTTAAATTATGGAACCATAAATAGCACCTAGGACATTGCATGAATCCTAGGAATGAGAAACTAGAATGAATGGTAGATCCTAGGGTGTTGCATGAATCCTAGGGCTGGAAAACTAGATTGTATGATAGATCCTAGGGTATGGCATGAATCCTAGGATGGGAAAAACTAGTGGAATATATGAATACTGCAGTCTTGGAAAATGTGGAAAGGAAATAATAGCTGCCTGTGAATTGAATTAACAGCTGCCTGTTATGAATAAATAAACGTGATTGAGAATATGGATTGTAAGAACGTGAAATTAGAAAGTGAAACCTGGATGTTCTGAGTTAAAAGAGTTGGAACCCTACGGGGAATTAGGAGTAGAACTCCTGGAAAGTGAATGGAATAGAATTGGGAAAGTGAGCTGGCCCTTGAGTACGGAGTACCAAGGAGAGCGACTGTCCCCCTGTTTAGTGCAGAGCGGAGCCAGCCGCCCCCGGGACCCAGGGTTAAGACTGGCCACTCTGTACCGACTTGCTGGCCCTCGTGTACGTAGTACCGAGGAGAGCTACTAGTGTAGGGAGGTACTAGCTACCCCACGGGCCCCGGGGTTCTGCTAGCCTCCTACACCGACTTGTTAGGCCCACTGGGGCAAACTAGGGTAGTCAGGCGAGGGTGCGCGGACTGTGGAGGGGCAAGGCCCCTGTTTGGTTATTGTGGAGGGGTTGGACCCCTATTACTGAGAGGGCTCTGTCCTGTACTGGTTCCGTGCTGTGCTTTGGGAGCACCCGTTAACGGAAACGACTAACCGCGTGCCAGTGCGGGTTAGCTACCCGTGCGTTTATCGCGCGTGCCGTAGTCACCGTTACGTCTGTCACTGACCTTGGGGTGGTTGACTGAGAGTAGGATCACCACGGGGGTCCCTCCCGGCCAGGAGAGCACCACGTGCTACTTCTACTGTTCGGAAAAGACTGCAATCAAGATCGTTCCCACGAGGAACATTCGAGATCAAGTGAAGGATCTGAGAAATAGATAAATTGTGAAACAATAGAAAGACGTAGATAAAGAAAGAAAGAAAATTAAAACAGCTACTGTACACTTTACTGTTTCTTTAGTTTAGCTGCCACTCTACGCAGCGTTTTGCTGACGTGTTACACTCGTTACCTTTCAGGACCAGGTGTTGAGTAGCCAGGGTCAGCGGCTGCAGAGGACGCTGGGTCGAGTAGGGTCCAGTAGAGTTACCACTGTTCTCTTGTACCTCTTTTTGGTTCCACTGTAGTGAGTAGTTCTTGTTTCCGCTGTACTTTTCTTTACTTGCAGTTCATATTATGTTATGAATGTTATTCTACTGTTGTGGTGGTACATACTGTAGTGGTTTCTTTCCTTACTGCTTTATTTTCTTACTGTTAGTTATATTCATGTTGAATGTGGCTTATTTTACTGCTCTTTTGGTTACTTCCTCGTTGGACGACTAGGTCTTGGGGTTTAGTCGAGTCGGTCCGGTTCTCGTGTCTCGTAGGGACTCGGGAATCGGGTCGTTACAGGATGGTATCAGAGCAAGGTCATCCCGAGAAGTGAATCAACTGACAGGAAAATAACCAATTCACATGTCTATAACTAGAGTAGCCACCACAACATATCTTTTGACATGAGCTCTTGGACGTTTTCGTTAGGTACCGTTCCGTTTTGACGTATTTCGTTTTGTTTCGCGTCCCCTTGTAGGAGATGCTTCGCCGTGGGACCAGTGAGGCGGGAAGCGGGCGCGGCCGAGGACGAGGTCGGCGAGGTGGGCATGCCGTTGCCGACGCCCTAGTAGACCAGCCACTACTCCCGGGAGTCCAGGCCCAGGACCTTGCCCGGCTGATACGAGACATTGTACGAGAGGAGCTCCACCCACCGCCCCGAGCGCCTCACCCTGGGGCTGTGGAGGGGGAGTCCTCTGTGGGACCACTCGACGGACGCGGCGCTGGACATGGGGGAGGGGATGGGCCGTCGCAGCCCCCACCTTCCTCCGATACTTCTGTGCACGAGGCACTGTTGCCTGGGGGTGGACCAGCATCCCCACTGCAGCGCCACTCCGAGTTTTTCGGGCAGTTCCAGAAGTTGAAGCCCCCTCTTTCAAGGGGGATGAGGACCCGACCGAGGCAGAGGACTGGCTCGAGCAGCTGGAGAAGATTTTCGACACCCTTCGCCCCCAGGTGGAGTGCCGCGTGGCCTTTGCCACGTACCAGCTGGAGAGTGCGGCACACAGGTGGTGGAGGGCGGTCTGGGGACAGGAGAGGGACGAGCCGACCTGGGATCGGTTCGTCGCCCTCTTCTGCGAGCAGTACTTTCCCCAGACGTGGTAGGACCAGAGGAGGCGGGAGTTCCACACTCTCCGCCAAGGGACGATGACCGTGAGCGCGTACCGCACGCGTTTCCTGGAGCTGTCCCGCTTTGCAGCGACAGCGGTAGCTACTGAGGAGGAGCGCCTTTAGAATTTCACCGAGGGGCTCCGGCCTGCGATTCGGGGGTATGTCAAGCCCCTGAAGCTGGCTACGTTTTCGAGGGTGGTAGAGACAGCTATGACTTACGAGGAGACCAACCCGTCCGCGCGAGACACTGACGGCGGGCGGAAGAGGCCCTTCCAGCCAGACTTTTCACAGGGCCGGCGAGAGAGGAGACACGTGGCGTCCGCAGGAGAGCCGTCACGTTTTACAGGGCCATCAGTGGCCTTTGGGGGTCCTCGACAGGGGCCAATCGCCAGCACCGGACCCCCGCCCAGCCGACAGCAGGGACCCACTGAGGGTGGGAGTCGAGTTCCCCTCTGTTACCAGTGTGGCCAGCCGGGCCACATCAGGAGGGACTGCCCGTCTAGGGCAGGAGGTCAGCAGATACTTCCCGTGCAGAGCACTGGAGGGCGCGCAGGAGGCCGCGGCTCCCAGGCGCGAGAGGAGGACAGCAGTCGCGAGGAGGGTACCGGCCAGCACCTACCTGTCCGACGCAGAGTGTGGCTGCTTCATCTTCACCTAGAGCTGAGGGGCGTATCAACGTCCTGACACACAGGGACGCCAGAGCTTCGGGATCGGTGGTAGCAGGTATGGTTTCAGTTTCCGGTAGACTCGTTTACACACTTTTCGATTCCGGTGCTACGCACTCGTTTGTCGCAGCCAGTTTCGCAGTTATTTTGGACCAGGATTATACACTGTTAGAGAATCCGTTCGTAATCAGAGGTCCGAGTGGTCAGCTGTTTGTAGCTGAGGAGGTGTACATGGATTGCGAGGTCAGCGTCGGGGGACATAGCCTGCCAGCTGACCTGATTATGATACAGATGGAGGACTTTGGAGTGATTCTGGGGATGGATTGGCTGTCCGCTTACCACGCCTCGGTGGACTGTTTTGAGAGGAAGATCGTCTTCTCCATTCCGGAGTTGCCTTCTTTCGAATTTCACGGGCAGCCAGTGGACAGAGGCTTCAGGTGCATTTCGGCACTTCGGGCGGCGAGACTTTTGAGCCAGGGGTGTGAGGGCTTCCTAGCTTATGTAGTGGAAGAGCCTAGCCCTGTGGCAGACTTCCAGAGCATCCTGGTGGTCAGAGAGTACCCTGACGTGTTTCCAGACGATTTACCAGGACTACCGCCTGAGCGTGAGATCGAGTTTGAGATCTCACTAGTACCAGGGACCAGCCCCATCTCCACTGCGCCATACAGGATGGCACCGCTTGAGCTATGAGAGCTCAAGTCTCAGTTACAGGACCTTTTGGAGAAAGGTTTCGTGAGGCCCAGTACGTCTCCCTGGTGAGCCCCGGTACTGTTTGTGAAGAAGAAGGATGGGACCTTATGCCTTTGTGTGGACTACCGACAGCTGAATAGGGTCACCATCAAGAACATATATCCGCTGCCGAGGATCGACGACTTGTTTGACCAATTGCGGGGTGCCACGGTGTTCTCCAAGATCGACTTGAGGTCTGGATACCACCAGTTGAGGATCAGGGAGACCGACGTCTCCAAGACAGCTTTCCGCACCCAGTATGGACACTACGAGTTTTTGGTCATGCTGTTTGGGCTGGCCAATGCCCCCGCTGCTTTCATGGATCTGATGAACCGGGTGTTTGGACCGTACTTGGACCAGTTCGTGGTGGTTTTCATAGATGATGTACTCATCTATTCTCGAGATCAGACGCAGCACGGACAACACTTGCGGATGGTTCTGGACACACTGAGACGACGTAGGCTGTACGCCAAATACAGCAAGTGCGAGTTCTGGTTGAGGGAGGTGACCTTCTTAGGTCATGTGATCTCTGGAGACGGCTTGGCGGTGGACCTAGCCAAGGTTGAGGCAGTACTCAGGTGGGAGAGACCGTGTTCAGTCACTGAGATTCGCAGTTTCCTGGGACTGGCAGGTTACTACAGACGTTTCATTGAGGTTTTTCACAGATCGCGCGTCCTATGACACAGTTGACCCGGAAGGACGTGCCCTTTGCTTGGACAGACGCCTGTGAGGTGTGTTTTCTGGAGCTGAAGGAGAGGTTGACCTCGGCTCCCGTGCTCACCATCCCTGACAGTAGTGGCGGGTTCGTTGTGTACACGGATGCCTCCTTGCAGGGGTTAGGAGGTGTGCTCATGCAGAGGGGTCACGTTGTCGCTTACGCTTCACGGCAACTGAAGCCCCATGAGCATACCTACCCTACCCACGACCTGGAGTTGGCAGCTGTCGTCTTCCCGCTGAAGACCTGGAGGCACTACTTGTACGGTGAGACCTTCAAGATTTTCACAGATCACAAGAGCCTCAGATACCTTTTTGATTAGAAGGAGCTCAACATGAGACAGAGACGTTGGTTGGAGCTCCTGAAGGACTACGACTGCAGCATCTCCTACCACCCGGGAAAGGCCAATGTGGTGGCTGACGCCTTGAGCCGTAAGGCGCCAGCACACTTGGCCAGTTTACAGTTACAGAGTTGGAGCCTTTTGGAGGAGGTGGGCAGTTGACGACCTCTAGAGTTACGGGGGTACTGTGGGGCAGTGACTGTGACACGGCAGACTTGGCCAGAGCTGATAGACCGCATCATCACAGGACAGATGACCGATCCATACTTGCAGTCCTTGCGCGACAGAGTACTGTCGGGAGACCTAGGGGACTTCTCTTTCACAGACTAGGTGCTACGCCTGAGGGGACGGTTGTGCGTTCCCAGGGACGAGGAGCTGTTGAGAGAGCTCCTGACTGAGGCACATGGTTCCAGATTCACCATACATCTCGGAAACACGAAGATGTACCATGACTTGAGATGCGAGTTTTGGTGGAGGGGGATGAAGTGGGATGTGGGTGAATTCGTGCAGCAGTGCTTAGTGTGCCAGCAGGTGAAAGCCAAGCATCAGAGGCCTGCAGGGCCGCTACAGCCGCTTCCAGTGCCAGAGTGGAAGTGGGAGAGCATCACCATGGACTTGGTGGTGGGCTTACCTGTTACCCAGCGAGGACACGATGCTGTCTGGGTAATTGTGGATAGACTGACGAAGACGGCACGATTCTTGCCGATCCGAGTCACTTTGGGACCAGCACAGTTGGCAGAGAGGTATGTTCGCGACGTGGTACGACTACACGGAGTTCCGCAGGAGATCGTATCCGACCAGGATACCCGCTTTACGTCCTAGTTTTGGGCTGAGTTTCAGCAGGCCCTGGGGACGCGGTTGAGGTTTAGTACTGCTTACCACCCTTAGACGGACGGACAGTCTGAGCGCACGATACAGACACTTGAGGACCTTTTGCGTGACTGTGTACTGGACTAGAGGGGCTCTTGGGAGGAGCACCTGCCCCTAGTGGAGTTTGCATACAACAACAGTTATCACTTGAGTATCGGCATGGCTCCCTACGAGGCTCTGTACGGATGGAGGTGTACGGCACCCTTGAGTTGGGTTGAGGTGGGGACCAAGTGGGAGGTTGGCCCCAGGTTGATCCAGCAGAGTCAGGAGGTGGTCGAGCAGATCCACAGGCGACTCCGCACTGTCAGGAGCAGACAGAAGAGCTACGCGGATCGGAGACGCAGAGAGGTGCAGTTTGAGGTTGGGGACCACGTCTTTCTTCGTGTTTCGGCCATGAAGGGCCTGCAGCGGTTTGGGGTGAGAGGGAAGCTCGCGCCGAGGTTTGTGGGGCCCTTTGAGGTCCTGGAGCGGGTTGGACCCGTTGCTTACAGGCTCGCCCTCCCTCCCCAGCTTTCTAGTGTGCACGACGTGTTCCACGTGTCCAACCTCAGGAAGTACGTAGCTGATCTTAGTCACGTACTGAGTCACGAGAGCGTCGAGGTGGGTGACGACCTGACCTACCCCGAGCGGCCAGTGCAGATTCTAGACCGAGCCGTCCGCAGTTTGAGACGAAAGTAAGTACCCCTGGTAAAGGTTTTGTGGAGGAGCCAGCGGTACGAGGAGGCATCCTGGGAGCCTGAGGCGGCAATGCGGGAGCGGTACCCGGAACTCTTCGCGGGTACGTCTTTTCGGACCGGCTTCAGTCCTCTTTGAGTTTGTTATGGTATTTATGACGTTTTCCCGCACCCTAGTTAGCGCAAGTTTCGGGGACGAAACTTCCTTTGAGTTTGTTATATTGTTACGAACCGTGCTTTCAAACATCTTTTAAGACGTCTGGGAGGTGGCCCAGAAGTCTGGTAAAAAATTTCGGGGATGAAACTTCCTTTGAGTTTGTTATATTGTTACGAATCGTGCTTTCAAACATCTTTTAGGACGTCTGGGAGGTGGCCCAGACGTCGTACCAGACGTCTGGTATCACTACCAGACATATGGGATTCATTTTCTGCGGCATGCACCGTTGCGCCTGTGTGTCTGCGCGCGCAAACCTGCTCTGCCTCTTCTTTTTCCCTCTCCTCCTGCGGGCGCAGACTGCGCCCCTCTCTCTCGCTCTCTCTCCCTACGCGGCTTTAAAAAGCCACGCCCTCTCCCTCACTCTCATCACCTCCGCTCCTCCTTCCTCTTCTTCCAGCGAGTGCGAGTGCGAGCGCGAGCGAGCGGGGCGGCGACAGCCGCGGTGAGTGCGGGAGGAGGTGCTGCGCGAGAAGAGGAGGCTCTCGGTCGTGAGGGCGAGCTTGCCGGGGCTGCTAGGGTCGGCCGGCGAGGGGAGCAGCAGACGCGGGGTGGCGCGGGAGGCCTGCTGTAGCTCGAGCAGCAGGCGGAGGACTCGCGGCGCTGCCGTACGTCGCGGGCGGAGGGCGAGTGGCGCCCTGATTTTGGAAATTTTTCCAGAATCAGACGTCTGGGCTTCCAACCAGACGACGGGGAATATGTTCGGAGGACTGTCCAGATGTCTGAAAGGTGAGTTATTTTCGTACCTTCTTCCTTTCCTACGACCGTCCGTACTGAGAGAGAGAAATGGGTATGCGCAAGTTCGGGGATTCGCATCCAACGCTAATCAGACGTCTGGCTGCAGTGTTAGACGACTGGAACAACTTCCAGACGTCCGGGGTGACCATCCGCAGGCTTCTGGACGTCTGAGAGACCACGCAGAGCAAGGTAACCCTTGATCCACTTTTTAAGATGTCTGGAATAAGTTCCAGACGTCTGATTTTGCACTGTTCCGTCATTTTCGACCCGTTTAGGGCCCATTCGGGTTCCATTTTCCGCATTTCGAGTTGCGTTTTTTTCGGAATTAAATCCTCTACCTGTCTACAGTAGCTATATACTATTTTGAGAAACTCCCTGTGTTTGATCCTTGTGATAGGACCCCGTTCCATTGCAGTCTCGGGGTTTGTGGGGGCACGCGGGATTTCCGACCACGCCTCCAGTACTCCTGTTGTAACCGGTAGAGTGGCTTTAAGTTTATTGGTACAATCTGTTAAATTATGGAACCATAAATAGCACCTAGGACATTGCATGAATCCTAGGAATGAGAAACTAGAATGAATGGTAGATCCTAGGGTGTTGCATGAATCCTAGGGTTGGAAAACTAGATTGTATGATAGATCCTAGGGTATGGCATGAATCCTAGGATGGGAAAAACTAGTGGAATATATGAATACTGCAGTCTTGGAAAATGTGGAAAGGAAATAATAGCTGCCTGTGAATTGAATTAACAGCTGCCTGTTATGAATAAATAAACGTGATTGAGAATATGGATTGTAAGAACGTGAAATTAGAAAGTGAAACCTGGATGTTCTGAGTTAAAAGAGCTGGAACCCTACGGGGAATTAGGAGTAGAACTCCTGGAAAGTGAATGGAATAGAATTGGGAAAGTGAGCTGGCCCTTGAGTACGGAGTACCAAGGAGAGCGACTGTCCCCCTGTTTAGTGCAGAGCGGAGCCAGCCGCCCCAGGGACCCGGGGTTAGGACTGGCCACTCTGTACCGACTTGCTGGCCCTCGTGTACGTAGTACCGAGGAGAGCTACTAGTGTAGGGAGGTACTAGCTACCCCACGGGCCCCGGGGTTCTGCTAGCCTCCTACACCGACTTGTTAGGCCCACTGGGGCAAACCAGGGTAGTCAGGCGAGGGTGCGCGGACTGTGGAGGGGCAAGGCCCCTGTTTGGTTACTGTGGAGGGGTTGGACCCCTATTACTGAGAGGGTTCTGTCCTGTACTGGTTCCGTGCTATGCTTTGGGAGCACCCGTTAACGGAAACGACTAACCGCGTGCCAGTGCGGGTTAGCTACCCGTGCGTTTACCGCGCGTGCCGTAGTCACCGTTACGTCTGTCACTGACCTTGGGGTGGTTGACTGAGAGTAGGATCACCACGGGGGTCCCTCCCGGCCAGGAGAGCACCACGTGCTACTTCTACTGTTCGGAAAAGACTGCAATCAAGATCGTTCCCACGAGGAACATTAGAGATCAAGTGAAGGATCTGAGAAATAGATAAATTGTGAAACAATAGAAAGACGTAGATAAAGGAAGAAAGAAAATTAAAACAGCTACTGTACACTTTACTGTTTCTTTAGTTTAGCTGCCACTCTACGCAGCGTTTTGCTGACGTGTTACACTCGTTACCTTTCAGGACCAGGTGTTGAGTAGTCAGGGTCAGCGGCTGCAGAGGACGCTGGGTCGAGTAGGGTCCAGTAGAGTTACCACTGTTCTCTTGTACCTCTTTTTGGTTCCACTGTAGTGAGTAGTTCTTGTTTCCGCTGTACTTTTCTTTACTTGCAGTTCATATTATGTTATGAATGTTATTCTACTGTTGTGGTGGTACATACTGTAGTGGTTTCTTTCCTTACTGCTTTATTTTCTTACTGTTAGTTATATTCATGTTGAATGTGGCTTATTTTACTGCTCTTTTGGTTACTTCCTCGTTGGACGACTAGGTCTTGGGGTTTAGTCGAGTCGGTCCGGTTCTCGTGTCTCGTAGGGACTCGGGAATCGGGTCGTTACAGGTAGCTTTCTCCCTACTTTTATTTTTATGGGGTCAGCACAAGGGCCAACCCAGTGTATATCTCTCTAACGTATTCTACTTCCCCGCTTCTTCCTAAGTGTTTAAGGATTATTTGTGCATTTTTGTGGGCTAAGTTCTGGACAACCGACAATAGGGGGTTACCCACGGCAACTCGCCAGCTATACCTACGCGGTGAAGTGTGATTTTTTTTCTTTCTTTTTTTTTTACTTTTCTATATTTTCTTCATTTTTTTTTCTTTGTAAGTTTTTTTTTGAGTAGGTGACTTTCCTGATTTAAGATTTACCTAAAGGCAGCAGAAAGAGAACGATCGTGTGACTGGGCTGTAGACAACTGACCAATAAGGCATCAAACCCATGACAACTTGCCAGCCATACCACCCTATAAAATTCATTATCTACCTAATTTTTGTTAAAACCGCTGAAGGTTGAGTCAGTGCAGATAGTGCGTAGATACTTAGACTATAAGTCCCCTCAAATCAGAGGGCAGATTGATAAGTCATGTATTTATCATCCTAACTTATTAACCAATTAGAAACAAATTTAAGAATGGCAAGGACTCGAGAAACAAGTCCTCATTTTAGTGGACACCCAGGTTGATTAAGCTCGAAGACCTGAAGAGTCGAAGTGTTTAGGTCCTATTATATTATTTCATAAGGTTGAAAAATTCTAATGCCTAAGTTCTCTTTTCCTAATTCAATTTTTTTTAATAAAGGAAAAAAAAAGAGAAATTTACTAGAAATCCACACAGCTGATAATATAATTCAGAAATGAATCGACCCTCCCATGCCTAGCTTATGTAATGTCGTCATTGTAAATAAAAGGCATGAAAAAGGGTAGAATAAGGAAAATATTACCTACATTCTATGGTGCTCTGGTCGGCTCTGAGGCAGAGTACACAAATGTTGAGTTTAGTGCCATCAACTAGGTGGGGTTCAGCCAAAAAAGTCAGGTCATGGTCAAAACAACCTTGTGTGAGACAGGTTCCAGGATAACACAGTCAACATAAGGTTTAAGACATTGTCCGTTGACCTTAAAAGAATTACCTATCTTTAAGTTAGAGATTTCAACGGCTCCATTTGGGAATATCCGATTAATGATGAACGAGCCATTCCATTTGGACCTAAGCTTGCTAGGAAAGAGCTTAAGCTGAGAATCAAAGAGACAGACCTTCCGGTTCGACTCAGAGCTCTTGCTTGAAATCAGCTAGTCATGGAGAACTTTGTTCCTTGCCTTATAAATCCTGGCATTCTCATATGCATCATTTCTAAGCTCCTTCAACTCAGATAGTTGGAGTTTCCTGGTCTTTTCGGCTAAGCCAAAACCAAAATTGCAGTTCTTTGTTGCTCAAAATGCCCGATGTTCAATTTCTATGCGTAAATAGCATGCCTTACCAAACACTAGACGAAATTGTGACATGTTGATAGACATCTTGTACGTTGTACGGTAGGCCCAAAGAGCATCATCAAGCTTTTAAGTCCAGTCTTTTTTATCAGGCCTAACCATTTTCTGTAGGATGTTCTTGATCTCCCAATTGGAGACCTCTATCTGTCAATTCGTCTAGGGCTGAAAAGGTGTGAAAATCCTGTGGTTCACCTCGTATTTAGTCAATAAGTTTCAAAACTGGGCATTGGTGAAAAAAGTACAACCATCGTTGATTATGGATCTTGGGATCTTGAATCGACTAAAGATATTCTTCTTGACAAAATTAATGACCACCTTGTGGTCATTGGTTTCGGTGGGAGTAGCCTCGATCCACTTGGACATGGAATCGATAGCTACAAGAATGTACTAGTGTCTAAATGAAGGGAGGAAGGGTCCCAAGAAGTCGATGCCCCAAACATCGAAGATTTCAATGGGAAGGATTGGGTTATGAGGCATCATATCTCTCTTAGCTATGCTCCCAAGTGCTTGGCATCGGGAACATGACCTCGAGAAATCCTGGGCATCCTTGAATAAAGTTGATGAGAGCCTCATCATGAGCCATAAATAGCTCATTTTGACCTAATAAAGAGAATAAAAGCTCCTGCATAACTTAAAAGAGGGCTTAATTAAAGGAATAAGTGTTCTGAGAAGAAAACATGAAATAAAGGTTAAAATTGCAATTTTACCATTGCAGTACATAAACGGGATTTCTCAGGGACAAAACATAGGTCAAATGGTCTAGATGAGATAAAAGGTGGGTTGATTCAATCAAAAATGGGTTCATGTGCAATCCAGGAATTAAATGACATCTTGTAACCCTAAAACAGACCTGCTTAATTCAACAAAGTTTCGATTAGGATAAAAATCAAGTAAACCCTCTAAAATTCATGGAAAAATATCTCCTAGGGTTTGGAACATTAAAATTGGCCTTTGGAACCTAGTTTGACCTAGAATAGGGTCCTAGCTCATCAATTGACCTAATTTGGGTTTTTACGCAAAATGTCCAGTCAAACATGGTCAAACCTAAAATACAACTTCACCATTGGATTCCTTAATTCCAAATTACGTTTGTGCCAAGATTTGGACCTAAGGGGAGGACATCTTGACCTACTTTGTAATTTAGTACACCCAATCACATTTTGGTCCCTATCTTTTGGAAACCATCACATAAACCCCCTTAGCTTTCTCGCCAATCTTACAATCAGGTCCTTCCGCCATTATTGGGGAAGAATCCTTCTCCGGTGAGGATTAGAGAGGGAATACTCTCTGATCCCTCAGAGATCCCCTCCCAGAATTGGAAGGGAGATTCTCTGAGGATTCCCCTTCCATCTAAGCCCGATCATGATCCCTAATTTGCACCTAATCTCTCGTGCGAACGCATGAGAGATTTGGGTATCTAACCACCTTCCATCTCCAGCGAGATGTCGGTGACAGAAGACGTGCCCTCCACGCACCAGACGCACGTCCAGCACCTATAAATTAAGCCCCATGTTGAGCCCATTCTAGAATCCTAAAACTCCTGCAAGTATGAGAGTAGAACTAAACCTCTCGAGGGTGTAAATTCCATCCCTGATTTTGATAAGGTGACCCTCAAAGGATATTCAAACCTAGATTCTAGTAATTCAACCCACATCCTAAGCCCAGAATCTAGATATAAAACCTATTTTGAAGATTTCAAGGCCCCATATGAGGAAGATCAATCTTTCAATGAAGAATATGATTTTGGGCCTCTATTTGATGAATATCCCTCGCCAACATCCTCAGAGGAACTAATCGATTTTTCGGAAGTCTTGCCAATCTACGATACAGAAATTGAGTTGGACGAGTGGGGTTTCAATTGGGTCTGCCCTACTAGCTTAGAACCTCAGCCTCTACCAGATAGGGACACCTTTTTAAGCTTAGAGTTAACATATAGGCTAGACCCCAGTTAGGATGCTGAATCTACAACATATGATTTAGTCTGTGGTGGAACTCATGATCTTGAATCTCATTCAGATTTTGATTTTCGCAAACTCTCCGACGATTTCAAATCTGACCATAACATCGGAGAAAATCTGCTTCCTGATTATAACAAGCCAATTTTCTTTGAAGCCACCTGCTCCACATATGCAGAATCAATCAAAACCCGTTCTCTACCCCGACCCGCAACCGGACTCAATTTCTATTCCGATTCACCTCTCACTGAGCCGTTTGCAGATGATTCAACTCCATATCTATACCAGGTATCGGGTATTGATCAGACCGAAAAACAGGAGCCATCATTCTTTGTTCACCCCTGTAGGGTTTCCACACCATACATTGATTATTTTTCGGAACCCTACTCTGACCAAGCTGATTCGACTCAGCCTAAACCCGAGTTTTCTCTTCCATATCCATTTGAATCACATTGCATATGGTGGGTTCCGTATCTGTTGATCTACATCTATCAACCCACCAGACTTATCGGGTTTGGGCTGCATCATCAGCCCACTGATCTTAACAAGCACTTGGTTGGACCAACAAGGCTCTTAATCAAGGTTCTTGTTTTACAAAATTCCACTGATTTGACCACTCCCTCTCCACCCCGTTTTCTGCTCGGCTGAAGGCATTAAATTTAGCGCTTAACGGGAGGCAACCCGTCATCCCAAAAATAGAGACCCATCTGATTATCCATCTGTACTCCACATCCATTGCACCTTGAGTTCAGCCTTAGACTGTTGATCCCACCTCTGGTACACGTACCAAAGCTTGAAATCGTTCGCATCAGTCATATCCGACCCATTCACCCACCCGATGTATCATGTTCTAAGTCCCTGACCTCAACACTATTTCACACCCTCTATTTACAATGAGGACATTGCAAAACTTAGGCATGGGGGGTGATAAAGTGCATACATACAGAACGAAGAAAAATTCAGAAGGATTCTCACACAAAAAAAGTCACATATGTCAAAAACACAAAAAAATGAAAAATTATGAAAAAGAATAAAAAATTGGAGGGAGGAAATTTTGTGAGCCACATAATTATAAGAAGGAGAAAAAGAGCAAAAATGACAAAAGGAGCACAAAATGAAAAAGAAAAAGAGGTAGTCATTAGTAAAAGATTAAGGAATTAACTGAAGTTCTAGACCAGATCAAGAAAAGAAATAAAAGAAAAGTGCTAAGGAGACATAACAAGAGATTAGCGGGAACGCTGGTCTTAGGCCTCTTGGGCTAGATTCTTTAGCTTAAAAATTCACGTATCCACTAAAATCTGGATAATCCTCAAGAGGTTGGGGAAAATGCGAAGCTTAAGTATTAGGTCTAAGGCTTAGGAAGTATTCGACCTCGTTAACTGACCTCTGGTTTGCTGGATTCGGTGACCTAAGCATCCCAAATTCACACACAGTCTGGTTCAGTGCGCATAAATATCCAAATCACGCAAAAGCGTTTAATGTTCTGAAAAAGTCACCTAGATTAGGAGCGGCCGATCAACACAAGTTGATTTGGACGAGTTCCCGACGCGGAGAGGCGGGAAATTCCCCTCGAAGATGCGTAACAACATATCATCTCCTCGGTGTTTGTCTCTTAGGATATTTAAATATCCTACTGGGGGCATGTAAGCACTTTGCTGGTTCAGATACCATGGGCGGCATTATCACGAAATGTCGATCTCCAAGGTCTGAATTCGGCCACGGAACGCCATGGGCGGGATTATCTCGAAATCTCGAAAGCCAGGGTTCCGGGGGTTGCCATGGGCGGTGCTATCTCGAAGCATCATTAGCCAGGGACCCTTGAGGATTGATGATGGGGACAAGGAATCCGACACAGACCGTGTTGAGAAGCCAATCTGAAGCTAAAAATAAAAAGAAAGAGAAAGAGAAAGCTCTCCAAACAAATAAATCTTCTATCTCTCTCTTACAAAAATGCACTACAAACTGAACCTAGGCTTAAAATGTCTCAAGCATGGGTGCTTTAACCATAGAGTCTAACAAACCCTAGGTTAGTTTCTGTGGGCCTTAGAAACCTTTGCAGAGGACTGAGAATAAGGCAGGTCAGGTCCGGATTTTGGTTGATACTTGAGTACCTCAGGCCTATTGTCGGCATTCTGACCTAATCACAAAAGAAAAAGAGAAGCACTTATCATAATTGATGACAGACACTTAGGGTCTAGAACAGAGGTTAAAACCTTGAAATTTTGTTAAGGGACTAGCAAAAGCTAGGCATGGGGGTATGATGAGAGCCTAATCATGAGCCATAACTAGCTTATTTTGACCTAATAAAGAGAATAAAAGCTCCTGCATAACTTAGAAGAGGGCTTAATTAAAGGAATAAGTGTTCTGAGAAGAAAATATGAAATAAAGGTTAAAACTGTAATTTTACCATTGCAGTACATAAACGGGATTTCTCAGGGACAAAGCATAGGTCAAATGGTCTAAATGAGATAAAGGTGGGTTGATTCAATCAGAAATGGGTTCATGTGCAATCCAGGAATTAAATGACATCTTGTAACCCTAAAACAGACCCGCTTAATTCAACAAGGCTTTGGTCAGGATAAAAATCAAGTAAATCCTCTAAAATTCATGGAAAAATATCCCCTAGGGTTTGGAACATTCAAATTGGCCTTTGGAACCTAGTTTGACCTAGAATAGGGTCCTAGCTCATCAATTGACCTAATTTGGGTTTTTACGCAAAATATCCAGTCAAACGTGGTCAAACCTAAAATCCAACTTTACCATTGGATTCCTTAAGTACAAATTAGGTTTGTTCCAAAATTTGGACCTAAGGGGAGGACATCTTGACCTACTTTGTAATTTAGTACACCCAATCACATTTTGGTCCCTATCTTTTGAAAACCATCACATAAACCCCCTTAGCTTTCTCGCCAATCTTACAATTAGGCCCTTCCGCCATTATTGGGGAAGAATCCTTCTCCGGTGAGGATTAGAGAGGGAATACTCTCTGATCCCTCAGAGATCCCCTCCCAGAATTGGAAGGGAGATTCTCTGAGGAATCCCCTTCCATCTAAGCTCGATCATGATCCCTGATTTGCACCCAATCTCTCGTGCGAACACACGAGAGATTTGGGTATCTAACCACCTTCCATCTCCGGTGAGACGTCGGTGACAGAAGACGTGCCCTCCATGCACCAGACGCACGGCAGCACCTATAAATTAAACCCCAACTCCGGCCGAACCTCCTCAGCTCAACTTGGCCGGGATTCCACCTCAAATTCATCTCCTTCTCCAGCCAAGGGGTCCAGTGAGCTCTGGCGAGCCCCCCTCCTCTTCCTCGTCGCTCTGCCACAAAACCAGTGGCAGAGCCATCTTCCTCATCCTCCTCCGCGTCGCGCAACACCCGTGCGAGCTGCCCTAGCCTCGTCCTCGCCGCCGTCTTCCTCCACTAGACGTCTTCTTCTCCGGCGACAGCAGGTACTGCCGTCCACCTCCTCGTCTCCTTCGTCCCTTTAGTTAGGTTAAAACTCTTCTCTATCCCCTCTTTCATCTCCCTTATTTTATTTCATCAAACATCCCTCGACCATCGCTGTTCACCATCACCTTCCTCATCTCCAGCCACCCTCCGGCGAGACTCTCCCATCACTCCACAGCCCCACACGCCTCCCCGACCATCGCATAACCTCTGCCTCACCTCACTGAGTGACTTCCGCCCGTCCATAGTCCCTCTAAACCTACCCAACAGTCCCCCGAACACACCCATCCATCCGACCATAGGGCGACCTAGGCATGCATGCTTAGGCCACCCAGCAGCCTGCCGCATAGCTCCTCACCTTCGCCGTGACACGGCGAAGGTCCCCTGGTGATCTGATTAGGCCGCGAGGCTCTTTTCGTGTCTGACAGATCTCAAGCTCCGGCCGCCATTGACGGCAACTTGAAGAAGCTCCACACTTGCTCCAGGCCTCAGGACTGCAAGATTCCAGGTGCTGCAAACTTGGGCAGGTCTTGCGAAGACAAGGGGTCCAGCGAGCGGTGCCACAGAGCCTGTAGTTGCGGGAATTGAAGGCATGGTCTGCTGCAGGCGTACGAGAGAAGGCAGTGGGTATTAGTCCCACATTGTTAACTCACAAAGCGGTGGAGTGATTTATAATGTTTTTGTCATATATGCTGGTTGCCTCCGAACGCAGTTGGGGTGAGGTCCCTCACCTATCTCATTGCCTCGTCCGTGATTTCACCACACGGATCTAGTGACCTAACCCGACACTGCCCTGAGCACTCCTCGCGCACCACCCTCACGCCGGTGTGCCTGGACTCGGGCGCGAGATCCGACCCGTTTACCCGGCTCTGGGAGAGTGTGCTGATGAGTGGTTACAGAAAGAGAGAGATGCACGAGTGCGGGTAGAGGGTTAGGTTTTGCTTTGCTATGGTTTGTGGAGGGAAGGAAGGAAGAAGGAAGAAGCCAACACTTAGCCGCTAAGGAGAAGAAGCAGAGGGAAGGAAGCCTTCGCAGAGGAAAAAGAGAAGAACTGAAGAAGAAGAAGAAGAGGAACTGAAGGCAAACAGAACCAAGGAAGGAAGCAGAGCCAAGGAAGAAGAAGAAGACCCGTAGAGAGAAAGTAACTGCAGAAGAAAATAGGAAGGAAGAAGCAAGGAAAGAAGAAGCTCAAAGAAGAAGAAAGGAAGAAAATCAGAAGAAGAAAAATAAGAGAAGGGAAACACATTTTCAAGATGTCTGATCCTATGATCGGACATCTAAATTCTTATTTTTGCTACAATTACTTTTCAAACTCATGCATTTATATTTGAATTAAAGTTTTGAGTAATTAAAGTGTTCAATTACATTCTTGAGATTAGTTGTAAATTCCAATTGCTCCTTGTGTTCGACCTCGGATACTTAGGTTTTCGAGTAATAAAACTTTTATTTGTTGACGATCCTTGATCACCTATACTACGACGTAATTAACTGTTAAAACATGATCGAGTTTCGCATCAACAAAAGTCGTCCAATAAAATCTAGACTGTGGAATCTTTACGATCGTCTTTTTCCCGAAAAAATGTCCACCACACGTAGATGTATGATAGAACTCACGTATACTCTGGAATTCATTTTTCGGGACACATCAGAGAATAATTTGATTAAAACTGATGCAGTATAGTTTGAGGTCATCTCAAAAGTAATATTTAGCCTTGGATACAAGTCTATCCCATTGTTGCTTGGTCCAGTCCTGGGGAACTTGACAAATGGCCAAATAATTAACAATGTCAGCAAACTGAGGGGTTTGGATACCCGAAACTGTAAGGATGGTCTCGTCTGGAAAGGTGACAAGTCGATTTTTCACTTTCGATTAAGTTTCACAAATGAAATAACGCGTTGTTGTAGTATTTAAGTGGTAGAAAAATCGACTAATCAATAATAAAAATAACCACTCACAGAAGAGTGGGTCGTGTCCACAGGGAGGCAATGATGCAATAAACTCTCGATTATTTCATATTCTTTCGTTCAAGTGCGAATCCCTAATCAAATTCTACATGAAGTGCGATGGAAAGAAGATACACAATAACTCAAAAATATAAGGGTATATGTGTAATTTTTCCTCACTGAAATATTCAATAAATATGTGATGATTTTATGTAATTTTCAATTGACATATATTAGAGAAAATTTGTGCACATGTTAATCCCTAAACCAATGTTGAAACATGTGAATATCAATAATGTGCAATTATCAAAAAGCGTGAGTGTGCAGTCACAATTTCACCACAATAAAATAATAATAAAGTAAAATTGATTTTTGTGGCAATGGTAGTAAATGTAATTTTTAATTAACTTGAAAACAGGGAATTTGTTGCAGCGGCTTGTGCGCACAGGAGGAGGAGAGATGGACGTCGAGGCTGCCGCTGAAGATCACCCCGCTCGGGCTGCACCCGACGGTGGTGACGGCACAGCTGATGGCAGCCTGTGGTGGCTGCAAGAAGGAGTGGAAGGTGGCGAGCGGTGGTTCTGCACTCAGCGTTGGAGGCACGGGCGCGGTGCCTGCGGGGAGCGTTGGTGGTGAGGGCGGTCTGCAGAGAGGAGCGCCAGGCACTGGAGAGGCACTGGCTTGAGGCAGTGCTGGAGGGGCGCAAACGCTTGTGGGAGTGGGTTCTGTGCGGGTGCGTGAGCAGGCGCCTGCTGGGGCGGCTGGAGATGGGCACGCTGGTGGCGAGGGCGGTCTGCAGAGGGGAGCACCAGGCGCTGGAAAGGCACTGGCAGGAGGCGGGAGTTGGAGATGGGCGTAGGCCTGGCAGGTGCGCGCAAGGTGGAGGCGCTGCAGGGAGGCACGCTGGTGGTGCTGGAGCGGGTGTTTGCAGGCTGGAGTGGTGTGAGCGCTGGAGGGGGAAGCTTGGTGCACAGTGCACATGGTGGTTGCACGGTTCCTGGATGATGCCCTCTTCTCCTGTGCTCCGCCTCCTCTTAACTCCTCTCTTCCGCCTTTCCCGGAATTTTCAAAATCCCCTTGCTATTTTTGGCTGGCAGCTGTTGAGGGTGGCCGGAGGATGGGGGAAAAACATATGTTGCCGGTTGTTTGTTGGGGAAATTTATTCCCCAACTCCTTGTTCTTTCTAAATATCATTCCTGCACATAAAAAACAACAAAATCATTACATATTAAGTTATAGAATGTTATAAAATAGATGTAAACTTAAATCATGATGCATGAAAATATTCTATAACTTAATGTAGTTATTAACAAACCTAAAAGGTAAGATTGAAGTTATTTAGGTGTAATACTAGTCTATTAAAATGGACTCATCAAATACCCCCATGCTTAAGATTTGCTAGTCTCTAGCAAAAATAAAAAATAAGAGAAGTAATAAGAAGATTTCTTCTTTTCTTATTTCAAAACTTTAGAAATCCAGACAAATGTGAAGTGATGATAGCCTAGGTAACAGATCCAAGTGAAAAAGCCAATTCGCATTGGGAGTTCGTACTTCACCCTTGGTAAATATTTCTGCCGGGATAGGCAACTACTTCCCTTGGGGATAAAGTAGAAGATAATCTGTAATTTGACCCCGGCATTTGGCTTAGGTAGGAGATATCAAGTAGAATGGATTTGTATTTGGTGGCACACACTCATCTGGTGCTACATGTAATCTAGTACTACAGACTCTAGATCTCTAGACTAGTAGAAAAGTCAACTCAGAGAGAGGCTAAACAGCTGTGCTCTCTTGATGTTCTTGGGTGCTCACTCTTTTCTTTCTTTCTGAGATCACAAATCTCTCCAGATTTAGTAATTGTACTCATTGTTTGGTGGCATCACATGGCATCCACATTTCAATTAAAGTCCTAATAACTCTACAACTAAGTTAGAGTCCTTAACCAGTATTCGGGCGATCAGAAATACTAAAAGGTAGGTATGGGTCATATTTGGTGGAACGCGATAGGTGTTCTATTGCCTCAGAAATAATGTTACATTATAAGCTTAGACCCCTTTTTTTTCGTAATATAACTATTTCTTCTTTTTCTTCTTTCTGTTTCTTCTTTTTCTTCTTCTTCTTCTTCTTTTTTTTAAATCAACATAATATGACACAAAATTTTAATTATGAGGCATTATTAGGGATGATGATGGTCAAGAGGATATTGTGTGGCTTATTTGGTAGAAGTGCCTATTCTCGGCACCGGGAAGGAATGGATAGGACAGGCGTATTTCTGACCTTTGACACTATTACCCTCCTTCAGCCAAGGACTATATGAAGGACGGTCATAACCATCCACCATAGTCATAGCTTTATTAAAACTCAATCTCTATGTGTTTGTCTTATTTGATGACTCTCAAGAATTCACACAAGGTATGCACACAGGAACAAAAAGCGAAAACTATGCCTAACTCTGAAGTGTCATCATCTAATTGTTCAAAACTTAAGAGTCCTTGCACTAGACTTAGCACACCAGTAAACTCTCTATTTTCATCTCACAAATATGAGGTGGATCTACTAGAAGATAGTGTGCCTAACTCCCTATTAACTGTCCAAGGGTTCGGTAGACTATAAATGCTTATTGATTTTCCTTAAGGATTCATTACCCAGTCTATGTGCACATGAAATAAATGTACTGGATTCTAAACTTAAGAAATAATTCGGGAAGAAAAACCTCCAATGACAAAGGTATTTTGCTAGGGACTAACCCAATCTGCTCAAGAAAAGAGGATTTTTTTTTTTATATGCTAACCTAAATGCATGAATACTAATGCAAATGCACCCCCCCATGCCTAAATCCTACAATGTTCCCATTGTAAAATTAAAACAGGAGGAGAAAGGAAAAACATCACCTGACAACGATGTTATTCCGACCGCTGGGTTGCCTCCCAACAAGCACTGCATTTTCTGTCAGCAGCCAGACTTAGAAGGAACCTATAAGTCTGGTTCCAAACAGACAAGGTTAGGCCCTAAAAATATGTGTAACAGTGCAGGCCTAGAAAACAGGTAGCCACGGATGTTGGTGAGCTGATGATGCAACATAATACCAAATGCTCGCCAGAAGATATGAAAGTGAAGAACCTCGTTGGCTACCTTGGGAGGTCTAGGAATAATAAATGGAATATGAAAAGGGACCTCCTGAAATGGAATAAGTGGAGGATAACAAGGATCCTCCAGTGCAGGATGGGTTTTAAAAGATATACACATTATTAGTTCAAACCCTTGAATGGCGAGAGTAAAAGTACAAGCATCAATCCACACTCGCCATTCTACTCGAGGATGTACTAGCCTGATATGTTCTCTAAAAACTATTTACATGAGTAGAGATCTGAGCCAAGGATCGGTTAGGGAGTATAAGGGTTGTTTGTAGTGTTGGAAGGTAATGGTTAAGTCCAATGAGGGCTTAGTCGGTGTTAGGTCTAATTCCAACAATGATTCAGATTGTGTATACTCCCTAACAGTTGTAGACAACAGGTTACCCTGCCTAGCATTAATGATCGGAATCATATTTGAATCAAGGGTAGACTCCCAATTACAACTCTTTGATGGTAGGGTCAAAATGTTAGAATTATTATTATTCAGCTCATCCCCAGATTCGTTTGGTTCACTCAAATTTTTGTCGGGGTGTATATGTGATTCATTGATGAAGACATGAGTTGGATCAGTATCCTTAATTATTCCTAAAGGAAGATCAATTTTAATATTTTAGAGTAAGCCTATATCATTGAATTCATCATTCTTCTCGAGGTATAAATCCTCACTTGACGTGTTTTGTTCCCGAGAGTCTCCCATAGACTTCTCATTATTTTATTTGTCCTCCTTTAATATCAACTCCTGCTTTGATGGAGGATGGCTCTCAAAAGAAAGGAGGAATCTGGATTTCACCATATGGTTTATATCCTTTGGAGGTAAATCCTCAAGTGATAAATAATTCCCCTGTGATTCACTCTAGATTTTCAGTATAGGTTCCTCTATTGGGGCATCCCCATCCTCTGAAATAGACTCTTCATATTCCCGAGACCAAAATTGATCTAATTCATCCTCCATTCCCTTAGGGTCACCTTCATTGGGTGCATTTAAATCCTCAGGATATTGAATGGTAGGTGTTGATTCCCTAAGTGGAGGGTCAGGAGTAGGCTCACTATGGGTAGAATAGGATTCCACCAAATAATCAATAGGGGAAGTGATAGGAACAATACAACCTTGACCCGGGTTGGTAGGGGTAAGGAGAATATTGTCATTGGGGTCAAGGTCTTCAAGAGGTACCATCTTCCCTTGCTTTTGACTCCAATAAATCTTGGGTGGATAATCACTATGATCGTTGTCCTCTAGTGGCCGTGTCTCATTGAGAGAGTTTAAGTGATAGCTACATAAAATTGGATCCCTATTGTCAATGGTTTCCTCAAAATTATTTTCATGATCATGATCTTATGGGTAGGGATCAGAATTATTGGGAAGCATGTAGCTAAGCTGTCTTATTTCTTCATTTAACTGTTGACTATTCCTCAACATCTCTCCCATTGATTCCATCATTTCCTTTTGCTGTTTTTGCATTTCTATCATAAAAGAGGAGAGGCTACTATTATCAGGTTGGGGAGGATAGTCAATTTCAGGCTTTGGTTGCCTAGGGGTATCGGTCCAACCTCGATATGGAAAATCATGAAGGGTGGGAGGGTTGGGTGTTTGCATGGAAGTAGGGATTTCAGGGTTGGGAAATCCCACTCCTAGGCTCTACTCAAAAGTGGGAGTTATCAAGCCAGTACTCCAGGATAAGAATAAGAATGATCCCATGAATTGTCAATGTACCCATCAAAGGATGGATACACTCGGGGCATGAGATCCTGATTAAAAGATGGGAAGTATTGACTCTGATAATCTAAATGATGGGAGTATGGGTAATCCATTTCTTTAAGCAAAATAATTTTAACTCTCTTAGGATTTAGAAGAATTGAGAATACAAGCAAAAACTTCCTAGAGAGTTTTACTGTCAAAGCAAACGCAAATTCAGTGGGATCTTGTTTTTAGTAGATTGTAGGTCTTAGAATTAAATGTTCAATTGGTGGCCAAACAAGTTTTGCAAAAAATTACGCTTCCTAGGCCAACCTTCGCTGGTGCCTATAACCTACTCGCAAGGGATGGAAGTCTCGAATCGAGCCCACACACGAGGAACCGAAGTAACTTGGTGGATAGGCTTGTTGATTTCCGACTAACTTCCCTTGTGGTGTAAAAGAGGAGAGGTAGAAATTTATCTAGTGACCTTATGTGTGAGGTGCACAGTGTCTCAAGTGTGCAAACATACAATCGTGTTTTGATTTTTGAAATTTCGCAAACAAGATCCTTTTGCACACAATTTTCAGTCACATATTTTAAAGTCCAACCTCTTAGCAGTCCCAATTTTTAAAGTAACCACTGAATTAATTTGATTCAAGCACTTTAGTGGTCTTAGATTTAGGTTTAATGCATATGCATGATAGGTAATTGATGCTCAAGAGAAGGCGTACCTTACTTCAGCTTTCTTCGTGCAATGTATGCAATGCAGTAAAAATAAACTAGATGCTACTCATTCAGTCCTAGATGGTCGTCCTATAGATATGCAGCTTCTAGCAGGCAGTTCGATTTTTTTTTTTAATAATAATAATAAACAAATAGACCTAATCTAACTAACTAACTAACCGAAATGCAGTTCAAACAATTCAAATAATCCTATAATCTAAATAAATGGGAACACGCTCCCGAAAATACGCTCCCGCATACAAGAGCGATAAGAAATAAAGAGGCACTGGGAACACGTTCCCAAAAATACCCCACAAGGGTTCAAAAGACAATAATTAAATTCTAATGTCTAAACTAAATCTAAACTAAGCTCTACTGACTAAATCAGAAATAGGCTTCTCCGTAAGCCTAAGTGCATGGGATCAAGGCCCACGTGTTCCTGTTGTTGGACTCCAGGTGGTGTCAAGGTCACCAAAAAGATGTCTCCACCGTGCATGTCGTTCAGGTTCAATGTCATCGCTCTGCTACGCTTCTCACCGTGTCAGATTCCTCGCATAAAAAAAAAAGATTAGATGATTGCGCAAATCAGAATATTAAAAAAAATAATAATAATAACGTGAGTTTATTGTGTCTGTTGCCTCCCCGGCAACGGCGCCATTTTGACAAGTCGATTTTCCGCTTTCGATTAAGTTTCGCAAATGAAATAATGTGTTGTAGTATTTAAGTCGTAGAAAAATTGACTGATCAGCAATAAAAATAACCACTTACAGAAGAGCGGGTCGTGTCCATAGGGAGGCAATGATGCAATAAACTCTCGATTATTTCGTATTCTTTAGTTCAAGTGCGAAATCCCTAATTAAATTCTACATGAAATGAGAACAGAAAGAAGATGCATAATAACTTAAAAATATAAGGGTATATATGCAATTTTTCCTCACTGAAATATTCAATAAATATGTGATGATTTTATGTAATTTTCAATTGACATATATTAGAGAAAATTTGTGTACATGTTAATCCCTAAACCAATGTTGAAACATGTGAATTTCAATAACGCGCAATTATCAAAAAGTGTGAGTGTGCAGTCACAATTTCACCACAATAAAATAATAATAAAGTAAAATTGATTTTTGTGGCATTGGTAGTAAATGTAATTTTTAATTAACTTGAAAACAAGGATTTGTTGCAGCGGCTTGTGCGCACAGGAGGAGGAGAGACGGAAATCGAGGCTGCCGCTGAAGATCACCACGCTCGGGCCGCACCCGACGGTGGTGACGGTGCAGCTGATGGTAGCCTGCAGTGGCTGCAAGAAGGAGAGGAAGGTGGCGGGCGGTGGTTTTGCGTGCAGTGCTAGAGGCGCGGGTGCGATGCCTGCAGGGAGTGCTGCTGGCGAGGGCGGTCTGTAGAGAGGAGCGCCAGGCGCTGGAGAGGCGCTGGCTTGAGGCGGTGCTAGAGGGGCGCAAATGCCTGTGGGCGTGGGTTCTGTGCGGGTGCTTGAGCGGGCGCCTGTAGGGGCGGCTGGAGATGGGTGCGCTGGTGGCGAGGGCAGTTTGCAGAGGGGAGCACCAAGCGCTGGAAAGGCGCTGGCAGGAGGCGAGCGCTGGAGATGGGCGTGGGCCTGGCAAGGGCGCGCAAGGTGGAGGCGCTGCAGGGAGGTGCGCTCGTGGTGTTGGAGCGGGTGCCTGTAGGCTAGACTGGTGTGAGCGCTGGAGGGGGAAGCTTGGTGCACAGTGCACACGGTGGTTGCACGGTTCCTAGATGATGCCCTCTTCTCCTGCGCTTCGCCTCCTCTTAACTCCTCTCTTCCACCCTTCTCGGAATTTTCAAAATCCCCTTGCTATTTTTGGCCGGCGGCTGTTGAGGGTGGCTGGAGGATGGGGGAAAAACATATGCCGCAGGCTGTTTGTTGGGGAAATTTATTCCCCAACTCCTTGTTCTTTCTAAATATCATTCCTGCACATAAAAAACAACAAAATCATTACATATTAAGTTATAGAATGTTATAAAATAGATGTAAACTTAAATCATGATGCATGCAAATATTCTATAACTTAATGTAGTTATTAACAAACCTAAAAGGTAAGATTAATGTTACTTAGGCGTAATACTAGTCCATTAAAATGGACTCATCAAAAGGTGTCAATAATCAGAACTTCCAAATTAGGAGAATCAATTAGGATTCTCAAAAGATGATCCGCCACTACATTTTGTGCCTGTTTGCGAGGTGAAATCGATTTTAAAATAATCGCGTTGCAGTATAGACAAAATCGCTTTGAAACAAATACAATTTTTATTACTCGAAAAGATTTCCGAGGTCGAACATAGGGAGCTATATGGGATTTAGAAATCAAAATCACAATTCAAACTTAAAAGAATATGCAATAATATCAGTAGCAATGTGCAAAAATATGGGAGTAAAATGGTGATTTAGATCACCAAATACTCCTACAATATCACCAAGGAACTCAATGTGAATGTTATGAAATGAGAGCTAAGTTCTGTCGTCTGGTTTGGAAATTAGACGACTTAAAGCTGTCTGCTTCTTTTCTTCTCTTTCTCTGCCTTTACTTTCTTTGATTCTTCCTTTCTTCTTCTTCTTTCTTTGCTTTCTCTATCTTTTCCTTTCTTCTTCTTCAGCTATTTCTTCAGCTTCAGCTTCTTCTTTCTTGGCTTTCTCAGCTAGGACCTCTCCACGCCTTCTTCTTCTTCTTCTTCTTCTCTTTCTCTGTAGTCTTCTTCCTTTGCCCTTGGCTGCTTTCTCTTCTTCGCTTCAGGCCTCCTCTTCTTCTTCTTTGGCTTCCCTCTTCAGAATTCGACTAAGTGTTGCCCAAAGATTCCTGTAGCAAAACCCTCCCCCTACCCACGCGACTCTCCTCTCTCTTTCTCTCTTTGGATCCGCTCTCCTAGAGCCACGGGTATACGGGTTAGCGAGTCAGGTGTCCAGGCTCATCGGCGTGCGGTGGTGAGCGAGGAGTGTAGGTCGGGTTGGGTCAGGCCAGGTCCGCGAGTAAGGTGTCACGGATGAGACCGGGTGAAGGTGTGAGGGACCTCACCCCGTGGTAACTGAGGCGTACAACTGATGGCACTTTTTCAATTTATGTAGGTGTACGGCTTCAGAACTGCCTGATGTGGGACTATCCGCGCACCCTTTCTTCACGTGTCGCAGCAGAGATCTCCTTAGCAACTGCCTCAGCGACTGAGGCTTGCAACTGCAATTGAGGACCTGGGTGCATGCGTAAGAGACTCCCGCGCATCCTGGGACTTTAACCTGGGAGTGGCAGCACCTGGGGCAGCCTTAAGCGAGCTTTAAGCTTGCTCGCCAATGGCGGACAAGGCTTGGTACCTAAAATCAATAGAACGGCCTCTTGGCCACTTCAGAGTGTTCAGGGGTGTCGCCGGAGCACGGCAGATGTGATGGGGGTGGTGGCGTGGCGTGACGATGGTCGTGAGTGTGTGTCTAGGTAAGACTATGTGCGTATGAGTGGGTGTGTTCGAGGGTGATTGTGAGTGGATGTATGGGTGAATGAGGAGAGGGGAAATGCTTAGTGAGGTGTGGCGAAGGTTTTGGGCTTGTTGGCGAGGGTTTTGGTGGCCTGTGGAGGTGGGATGGCCTCGCTGGAGGGGGTGGTCGGAGATGGAGGAGATGAAGGTGCGAAGGGGCGTCAGTGGTCGGATTTGGAAGATAAAGAGTGGAGAGGGAAGTAGAAGGGACAGGGGACTTAGCTAGGGAGTTAATGGATGAAGGGGGGCAGTGAGGGCGTCGGGTCTGGTGTGGTCGACGCCGGAGATGAAGGCAACTTCGGTGAGGTGGGAATGGCGAGGATGAAGGAGGAAGTGGAGTCTGCTGGTACAGCGAGACGTGGAGAAGAACAAAGAGGAGGAATCCATAGCAGGTATGGCAGATGGATGACGAGAAAGAGCAGGGAGGATCGTCGGACTTTGAGGAGCCTTCGGCCGTGAGGGAGAGAGGAATTTGAGAGGATTCACGGCTGAATTCGAGTGTGAGATGTTCAGGGGGATCTGGGCTTCCTTAAATAGGGATCTGAGTGGTGGTTAGGGCTTGGGAAATAAGCTTCCCAAGCTTGGAAGGTTGTCAGACTTGGGAGCTGTTAAGATACCTAAATCTCTCATGCGTTCGCATGAGAGATTGGGAGGGAATTGGAGCTCATCAATGGGTTCAGACTGGAGAGAATTTCTCAGAGGATCTCCCTTCCAATTTTGGAAGAGATTCTCCAAGAAATAAAGGAGATATTCCCTGTCAAAGGTTGCCGGAGTAGGTTTCCTCCACGATAATGGTGGAGGGACCTAAATGCGAAGACGACAAAGAATCTAGGTGGCTGAATGTAAGGGTTTTTGAAAGTTAGGGGTAGAAGTGTAATCAGATAGGACCTTTTGCAAACTAGGTCAAGACAAGTTCCCCTTGGGTCCAAATTTTGGTAAAAATTTAATTTAGACCTAAGGAATACAATGGTGAAGTTGGATTTTGGTTTTGACCACGTTTGACTTGCTAATTTATGTAAAAACCCAAATTAGAGCAAATATCTGTCTGAGACTCCATTTTTTGTCAAGATGGGTTCTAATGGCCAAATTGAAGGTACTAAACCCTAGAGAATATTTTCCTATGATTTTTAGAGGGTTTAAGTGAATTTTATCCTGACCTGAACCTTGGTTAATTAAGTGGATCTATTTTTAGGATTTCAAAAGTCATTTAATTCTCAGAACACACACAAACCCTTTTCTGTTTAATCTAACCCACTTGTTATCTTATTAAGACCATTTGACCATTATTCAGCCCTTGAGAAAAACCATGGTTGTACTATATTCATGATAAGCTGGTAAAATTACAGTTTTAACCCTAGTTTCTTGTGTTTCTCTCAAAAAGGTTATGAAATGAATTATGACCTTTAGTTGGTTATGTAGGAGCATTTATTGACTTCATTGGGTCAAAATGAGCTACTTAGGGCTCATGATGGTATTCCCATCAGTGCCCCAGATTTGTCTTTAATTTCAAGATCGAATTCTTGAAGTAAAATAATCCATCAAATGAGTCGGGGTTTGGTATCTTTTTTGGCCAAGAGATGTCTCACGGTCGAGTGGTCAGTATAAATTATTACATGCGAACCTAAAAGATAAGCCCTGAGTTTTTTCAAAGCAAAGACTATAGGTAGCAATTCTTTTTCCGTGATAGTATAATTCCTTTGGGCCTCATCCAGAGTCTTGTTGGCATAGTAGATGACAAAGGGCTTTCTGTTAATATTTTGACCTAAGACAGCCTTGACTGCGTAATTAGAAGCATTAGTTCATAATTTCAAATAGGGTTGTCCAGGTCGGTGGTTACAACACTGGAGCACAAGTTACTGCCATTTTGAGTAAATCAAATACCTTGTGGTATGATTCATTAAATTCTAATGGCGTATCTTTGGCCAGAAGGTTGCTTAAGGGCCGAGCAACCTTTAAGAAGTTCTTGGTGAACCACTGATGAGAGACTCATCATGATTTCTAATTACCCCTAGTTTCCTAGTTAATTAGTTAAGGATATGAATATATAAGGGTTAATTATGAAATAAGGGATATTTAGTAAAGGACCTTAAAATAAGTTTAAAATGATATTTTATCATTCAATTAACATTATTAATAATTTAATTAATAATTAGACTCAAATCTTATTAATCATTTCCTTAATTAATAAGTTAAGTAACTTAAACATAATGTATACCTAAGTATATAATAACATAAGTAATTTTACTTAATCTAATAAATTAACCTAAAAAGGTCAAAAATGTAAATTCAAGGTGAAAACATAATAGTTATCTTATTTACTAACATATATAAAAAGTTGAAAAAGATGTAAGTTAAAATAAACCTTTAAAACTTGGGTTTACATTTTGGTCCTTAAAATTCATTGCAATCAGGTCCTTAATGTTCATAAAGGTCCTTAAGTTTCACTGCACATAGGTCCCTATCCCTTTCTTCTTCTTCTTCTTCTCCTTCAGCCGATTGAACGGCTGACGACGGAGAGTGACTCCATTGCGCGATCACCTCCCTACCGACATCGTCCTTCCTTCTCCAAGCTCTTAGAGCTTGCGCTCACCACTCCATTTCATCCATCGGTCTGGATTACTTTGAAATCCTAATTTCTGGTGGGAGTTAACCTCACCGTCATCGGAGACGATGCTGGAGGTTAAGCTCCCCAAGCTTTCTCTTCGTCCAGACTTCGCCACCTTCTTCGTCGCCATTCACTATAAATACCCCCTCACCCCTTCGATTTCTCTGAAGTTGGCTCCCTTCCCTCTTCTAACACTGGGCCGACCCAATAGGCTATTCGTCTGCAACTCCGGCGAACTTCCACTCCATTCTCCGACTTCCTCCATTCATCTTGATTAGCTGAGGAGCTTCACCGAGGTCAGCCGCGTCTCTGGACAAAGGTGACGACTAAGGAGATCCTTTGCTTCACCTCGCATCTGCCCGCCGGAGATTCTTCTTAATCCCTCTGATTTCATCATCCTCCATGAGCCTTCGACGGAGTTTCCTCTGCCCCCTTCGTCCAGGAAACAGTAGATAGGAGTAGGAGTAGTAGATTAGGAGTAAGAGTAGGAGTAGTAGTTTAGCTAGGTAGTTAGTTAGTTAGATTAGCATAATTCCAGATTTCAAAAGTCATCTTCTTTGACTCCGGCAAGCTCCTTGAACTTGCCAGAGCCTTAATTTTGTCTTTTGAAACCATTTTCCACCTTCTTAAACCACTCATGATCATTTCTAACTCATTTAATCATTAATTAGATCATTGAATCGCCTAATCCAATTTCACCTCCATCAGCTACTGCTGCTATCCATGGCGGCAGTAGTTGACTTAGATTCACCTTCATCTGATCCTTCATCATCAATTCATCATCAAAGGATCTTAATTATTATCTTAATTTGATTAATTATCATATATAACTTAAATACCTAATTATATCTAAGCTCCTGAGCTCGCTGTCTATGGCATCTCAGGAGTTGTTTAAATTATTAATTATTTATATATTTATGATCGCAGACTTCCTTTGACTTGCCTCAACCACTCTTCTGAGTGGGAGAGCAAGTCCTGTGCCTTAACCACTCAAAAGCTAGTTAGACTGATTTTACTGTTTAATCATTCATTTAACGAATTAAAGAAGAATTAATTGCAATCCTGAGGTTCCTTGCAACCTCAAGAACATTTTCAGATAAAAAATGGTGCGATTTATCTTTCTGTACATGGTTTTACCTTTTACTGGACTCATCGGAGCTCCGACGAGCCCCGACAAGTCAATTTTTTATCTTCAGCCTATAGAAGTTGATGAAAAGCTCCATATTGATTTAATTTAATCATTGATTAATTTGAGGATGTTTATTTGGAATTCTAATAATTGGAGCATAGTTTGAGATCTCTTCTTCTCCAACTCCGGTGAAGTTGGAGAAGACTGTATAGAAGTCTAAAAATCACACTTAATGTCCTTAGAATACATTAACTACCTTCCAAATCTTCTGACAAACAAAGCACTTTTGAAGCTCAGGCGATGAGCCTGAAACCCTAGAATTCAAGACCAAAACATATGTTTTGAGGCCTGAGCATGTTTCTGGGATTGAGGAGAAGACATTTGAGACTTTAATTCGCTGTGAAAAGGCTTAGAATAGAAAGTCAAATTTTGAAGCCTTCAAGTCAAACCTGAGTCTGATCTTTGGGTTTTGTACAAAATTTGATGAATTGAGGAGTTTGAAGAGTTTCTGAGATTTTGTTAAATGATTTTAGAATGAATTAATTGAGCTCAGACTTGTCATTTAGTTGGAATTCACCATCTACTAGTTTGGGTTGTTTTCGAACCCAAACTGTTGGCAGAAGTTTTTGGATGAATTTTGAAGTCAAATCCTGCCCAGATCAGTTAGTTTTAACCCCTAGAAGCTATCCCAATAAATTAAGAATGATCCTTAGTGTCTGTTGCATCCTTTCTTCATTTGAATTCCTTTCTCTGAAGCTTTCAGTGAAGCTTTGAGCTTCCTTGTGCTTCCTGAAGCTCTGGAGAGCTTTAAACCTATATAAACAGCTGCAGAAATACCTGTAGAACCTATTTAAACCCTTAGTTAAGAGAGAAAGTCTAGTTTAAGGACTCAGTAGATTTAATTTCACTTTCCAGGCATGTTTAACCCATAGGAACCCCCTAATTTCACCTATCTAATACAAGAGGAAACCATCCTCTAAACTTCAAATTGATAGCACAATCCTGTAGAGCAACTCAAGAGTTTTCCAACAAGCTTTTGTTTGCTTGAATTCGAGCTCTGAGCTTGGAGATATCGTCATCTGAAGTTCACTCTAGAAGGGGCTAGGATAGTCCCACATCGGCAAGTGACGAGCGGGCGCCTTAGTACAAGAGGAATTTGTGCATGAGGCTTCTCAGTCGTCAGTGCTCGGCGCACGGTTACCGAATGAACTTGAGCATGCGTGTGTGTGTGTGTTGGTGCGTATGCGCCTGCAAGTGTGCGCCCGAGTGGGCGTAGGTGCAATGTTGCCCTGGGAGGGCGAGGCCTGGGTGGCATTGAGTCGGTTGGCTCGAAACTCTGAACCAAAAATAAATGGAACCATAATTGAACCAGGCGAGGACTTAGTAGGGTCTGGTCCCACCCTGGAAAGGGTGTTGCAAATCCCCGAAAAGTCTTGATGAACCACCTGTAAAAACCCACATGACCAAGAAATGATTGGATTTACTTAACATATGTGGGTGGGGGAAGTTTAGAGATAGCATCCACCTTAGCTTGGTCAACTTCAATTCCCTGATCAGAGACTACACGACCCAAGACAGTGTCTTCTTGTGTCATGAAGTGATTCTTTTCCCAGCTAAGGACTAATTGAGTTTGGATACACCACTTTAAGATCAATTCCAGATTAACCAGGCAAGACTCAAAAGAATCTTTGAAAATGGAGAAATCATCCATGAATACCTCTATACAATCTCCCAGCATGTCTGAGAAGATGACTGGCATGCATCTTTGAAAGTCACCAGTGCATTGCAAAGCCCAAACAACATTCTATGGAATGCAAAGGTTCCATAGGGACAGGTGAAAGTTGTCTTTTCCTGGTCTTCGGGATGGATAGGGACTTGGTTATATCTCGAATAACCATCCAAGAAATAGAAATACTTTTTCCCAGCTAACTTTTCAAGGATTTGATCGATGAAGGGCAATGGGAAATGATCCTTTTTCGCAGTTGTGTTCAACTCATAATCAATATGGACTCTCAAAGAGGAAGCTAAACAAGTCGTGATAGATTCTCCACTCTCGTTAGTCACTACGGTTATCCTTGCTTTCTTGGAAAGAATTTGTGTGGGACTAACCCAGGGACTACTCAAGATCAGGTATATTATTCTTGCATCAAGCCACTTGATGATTTCTTTCTTGACCACTTCTCGCATATTGGGGTCTAATCTCCTCTGCATTTGGCGAAAAGGGTAGGATCCATCTTCCATATAAATTCGATGATTACAATAAGATGGCTCAATCCCCCTGAGGTCATGAATGGTCCAATCAATTGGATCTTTATGTGCTTTAAGGACCTTAAGTAATTTCAATTCTTGCTCCTTAACTTTGCATTGATAATTACAGGGAGTGTGTTCTTTAGTCCTAATGATGAGGGTGCGCTTTGCGAATTAAAATAAGGGTTTGGAGGATCCGTTGTCGTAGCTCGCAAAGCACATCTATCAAATAAAATTTATAATCGAAACTCGAAACACGGGGAGGCGAACGTTTGGTTTTGAAATTCTGCGTTTCTCTTTTATTTCTTTTTGTCAGTTTTTATCTTTTTCTAATTTTTTTAGTTTTTAGTAAGTAAGAGATCAGGTCGAATTCTAGCTAAGCTACTTGCAACAATATAAGAGAGAGAGAGGGAGAAAGAGAAACAATCATTTATTTATAAACGAATGTTTGTTACACTACAAAAGCAGGAAATCTACACTACGAAGGCGTAAAAAGATAGAGAGGTGAGAGAAATCCCCCTCGATGGTCGCTCGGAGGACGACTCGCTCTGACGTCGCAAGGGGGAAGGTGGTAAGGAGAGGGACAGATGGGGACGGAGCCGGAGCATGGAGGGCGGGGCAAGATGGCATCAATTCGAGGCTCTGAAACAAATCTCCTTCTCTCTTGACCACAAAAAGGATGCAATTAACCTAAAATATACACAACTACTCTAAAAGCAGAATGATGCATGCTATGCAATATTTATAAGATGGAATGCAAATCTAAGCCTAGGAACATGCATAAATAGGCATTTTAACCTAAATAGATGTGTCAATATCATACCCCCATACCTATCTTTTGCTAATCCCTAGCAAAATTAAACTACATGCTATGTATAAAATCAAAATTAGGATTAGATCGCTTAGGCCTAAGTCGTTTATTAACAATAGAAAATTTCAACCAAGGTCCTAAACTATGAAGACTCAACAGTACCTAGGAGTCTGCCAGAATGCAGACCGCCCAAGCCCTCGCCTTATTTGAAAAGGGAAGATACTTTTTTTTTTTTGCTTTTCTTCTTTTCTAATTTTTTTGTACTTTTGGGGTTTGAGAGCTCTGGGATAACTTTTTACGACTACCTGACCTGTCCAAGACTTGAAAAGGACTCCAAATGCTAAGCATCTAGTGAAAAGAGTGAAAGACTCACTAGGTGGCTGTTAAAATGGACTTCGGGTATCTATGACCCTAGGTGACCTTGCCTAGAGGTTTATCTTTTCGAATGGTAGCTTTCTCCCTACTTCTTTTGTTTATGGGGTTAACACAAGGGTGAACTCAGTGTATATCTCCCCGGTTTATTCTACTTCCTCGCGTCTTCCCTAAGTGTTTTGGGAATTATTGTGCATTTTTGTGAGCTAGGCTCTGGACAACCGGCCATTGGGTTGTTACCCACGACAACTTACCAGCCATACTCGTGTGGTGAAGTTTGGTTTTATTTGTTTTTGTTTTCTCCTTTTTCTATATATATTTTTCTTGTTTCTTTTTCTTTCCTTCTTTTTCTTTTTTTTTTTAAGTAGGTGGCTTCTCTAATCTAAGATTTACCTAAAGGCAGTTGTTCGCGACCAAAATTGAGGTTTAAAAATTGCATTGTAGTATAGCCGAAATTGCTTTGAAAATAAATAATATTTTATTAGTTGAAAAAGTCCGAGGTCGAACACAGGGAGCTATGGCAATTTAAAACTCAAGATCACAATTTAAATAAAAAATATAAGAGATTGCAATAATAATAATGTCAGGTATCAATGTGCAAAAAGAATGGAGTAAAATGGTGATTTGAATCACTAATTACTCCTTATAAATAGCAACTAAATCAACAGCATCAATAAAGCCTCAAATATATGCAATCAGACGATCTAGGCTTGTATCAGACGGCTTAAACAGCCGGTGGCTATAGTGCTTCCAAGAGACTCAAGAGTCTCTTTTCTCTGCTGCTCTCTTTCTCTTCTCCTTTCTTCTTCTTGGCTCTGGTCTTCTCCTCTTCTTCTTGCCTTGGCCTTCTTTCTTCTTTTGCATTTCTGCCTTTCTTTTCTGTGCCGTTCCCCTTCTTCTTTGGCTTCTGTCTCCTCTCTATGTACCTCTTCTTCTTCTGCCTTGACATCTCTTTTCTTTTCTTTCTCTCTTCTCTTCTTCACACACAGAGAGGAATTCTTCTTCAAATGACTAAGTGTCAGTCGTTATTCTCTGTAGCAAAATCCCCCTGGCCCCACACACGATCCTCTCCTTCTCTCCTTAGGTTACGCTCTCCCAGAGCCTCCAACAATACCGGGCTATCGGGTTTCGGACCTAGAGCGCACCCGGGTCTAGGGCTGCGGGCATGATCGCAACCGAGGAGTGGAGTCGGGTTAGGCGGGTCGGGTTTGCGGCAGGCCCGCGGGGGATGGGTCACGGGCGAGGATCAGGTGAGTGGGTGAGCAGGGGACCTCACCCCCCAAGTGTCTGAGGTGATAAGCCCCAGACACTTTTTCCTCTTATGCGGCTGCAAAAGCCTCTCAGCTTCCGAGGTGGGACTAAAGTCCCACCTTTCCTTTGCGCATCCGCAGCAGCACGGTCTCCTCCTCAATTGGGTCAGCTGCTGAGGGTATCTCCCTCAATTAGAGACCTGGGCGTGTGTGCGTGATGTTTCTGTGAGATCTGGAGCCAAGGCCTAGAGTGAAGGCACCCTGGAACGAGCTTGAAGCAGCTGCGGCAATGGCGGTGAAGGTCCTGAACCTGAAATCCAAAGAATGATCTTTTGACCCTGTTGAACCAGTTCAGTAGCATCGCCGGATGATGACAGACGTGATGGTGGCCATGCGGTGGTGTTTGGTGGGGTGAGGAGGTCGTACGACCTCAAAACGTGGGTGCGGTGAACGTGGATTTCGGAAGAGGGTAAGAGTGAGCGATAGGTGGAATTAGATTAGGGCTTTAGTCGGTGGAGTTGTGGCAAAGCTGATGGGGGTGGTAGCGATGAGATTAGTGCGGTGGCGCGATGGATAGGCGTCGCCAGAGCTTCGTCGGAGCGGAAGAAAGTGACGGCGTTGAGGGAGAATCGGTGGTTGTGCGGGTGTTGCGAGAGTGGGGAAAAGAAGTATAATGAGAGAGAGAGCGATAGAGGGACTTAGGGACACGGAAGAGAGGTGGAGGGCTCCAGTGTTGGTCGACCGGAGTTGGAGAAGAAGGTTGGTGCAGCGAGGCGGCGACGTCAACTGAGGTGGAGGCACGACCTCTCGTTGGAAGGAGAGGTTCGTGAGGATGAGAGGAAGCTAGTCAACCATCCAATTTGATGGTTGGACGGCCTGAGGAGGAGAGGGGAGCGGGGTTGCCGGAGCTAAGTTTGAAGGTGGCCGAAGATGGAGTAGAGGAGGATTTCTCAAGCCAAAACTTGCTGAAATACACGGTCGCGGGATGGTGTCTCTTTTATAGGCCATAGGAAGCCCTTCCAAGCTTGGAAGGTGCTTGCGAAGTAGGATACCCGATCCTTTGAAAGGATTGCATGTCCTTTTGGGAAGGACTTAGAGCCCAAGGGATGGCTCAAATGGAAGGTAACTTCACAAGGAATCCCCGTATCAATTATGGGAGGGATTGATTGAGAATCGAGCGAGAAATCCTCGCTCAAAACTCGACGGTGAAGGTTTCACCTTCCAAAAATGGTACGTGGACCTACTTGTGAAGAAGAAAAAGAAGTTGGGGGGCTATTTGTGAGAAAATTCAAAAGTTAAGGGTCTGGATGAGATAGAAAGAGTCTGACTGAATCAAACTGCAAACTTGGTCAAGGTGATCTCAGATTGGGCCCAAATTTTGGTATAGACCTAATTTGAACCCGAGTAATCCAATGGTGAAGTTAGATTTAGGTTTTGGCCAAGTTTGATTGGGTAATTTATGTAAAAAACTCAAATTAGGGCAAATGTCTGTCTGAGACAGTATTTTGGGTCAGGATGGGTTCTGATGGTCAAATTGAAGGTTCCAAACCCTAGAGGATATTTTTCTATAAATTTTAGAGGGTTTAGGTGAATTTTATTTTTACTAGAACCTCATTTAATTAATCAGGTTTATTTTTAGGGTTTCAAAAATCATTTAATTCTCAAAACACATGCAAACCCTTTTTTGTCTGTTCTAACCCACTTGTTAGACTTTTAGGATCATTTGACCCTTAATTACCCCCTGGGAAAAACCCGTGATTGTACTGCATTCATGATATGATGGTAAAACTGTAGTTTTAATCATGTTCTCTTATCTTTCCCTCAGAATGACTTTGTAATAAAATATGGCTCTCTGGCAGTTATGTAGGAGCATTTATTGATTTAATTGGATTAAAATGAGCTAGTTATGGCTCATGATGGTGTTCCTATCATACCCCCATGCGTGGCTTTTGCTAGTCCCTTAGCAAAATCTCATGGAATTATCTTTAATTCTAGACCATATGCCTTTTTATGCTCAAACTCTGACGTGTGCTTTCTTTTGTAGATTAGGTGAGAATGTTGATAGTAGGCTTAGAGGTACTTAGGTACCAACCAAGATCCAGACCTGACCAGTTCTAGCCTCAGTCCGCTGCGAAGGTTTCTAAGGCCTGTAGGAACTAACCTAATGTTTATTGAACTCCGTGGTTAAAGCACCCATGCTTGTAACATATTTTAGCTCAGGTTCAGTTTACAGTGCGTTTTTGTAAGAGAGAGATAGAAGAATTTTTCTTTATTTTTGGAGAGTTTTCTCTCTCTTTTCTTTTTATTTCTAGCCTCAGATTAGCTTTACAACATGGTTTATATCAGATTCGTAGTTCCCACCATCAATCCTTATAGGGTCCCTGGTAATCAATGCTTCGAGATAGCATCACCCATGGCAACTCCCAAAACCCTGGCTTTCGAAATTTCGTGATAATCCCTCCTATGGCGTTCTGTAGCTAAATCTAGACCCTGGCAATCGACATTTCGTGGTATTGCCGACCATGTTATCTGAACCAGCACAAGGTGCTTACATGCCCCCGGTAGGATATTTAGATATCCTAGGAGACAAGCATCGAGTAGACGATATGTTATTACGCATCTTCGAGGGAAATTTCCCGCATCTCTGCACCGGGAACTTGTCCAAATCAACTTATGTTAATCAACTGCTCCTAATCTAGGTAACTTTTTTAGAATAGATTTAACGCATTTGCATGATTTTGATACTTAAGCGCACTGAACCAGACTATGTGTGGATTGGGGTGCTTAGGTTACCAAGTCTCGTAAACCAGAGCTCAGTTAACGAGGTCGAATAATCCCTAAGCCTTAGACTTAATACTTAAGCTTCGCATTTTCCCCAACCTCTTGAGGACTATCTAGATATTAGCTGATACTTAAATTTTTAAGCCTAGGATCGTAGACCAAGAGGCCTAAGATCAGCGTTCATACTAATCTCTTTTGTCTCTTAACACTTTTGTTTTTCATTTTCTTTTTTTTTGATTTGGTCTAGAATTAAGTCAATTCCTTAATCTTTTACTAATGACTATCTCTTTTTCTTTTCTTTTCAAATTATGCTCCTTTTTGACATTTTTATCCCCTCCCCTTTTCTCCTAAAAAATGATATGCTATCAATTCATTCAAAATTTCCTTCCTTCTCCTATTTTTGTTCTTTTTTCAAAATTTTTTATTTTTTTGGTTTTTGGGATATGTGTTTTTTTTATGAAACCCTTTTTTGTGAAGTGATTTTCATAGTATTTTGTACTTTAATACCCCCCATGCCTACGATTTGCAATGTCCTCATTGTAAATTAGGTTGGTTCGAGTTCGGATTAGATCATTCATTAGAATAGGTTTTGGATGGGTGGATGGATGGGGGTGACTGTTGCGGATAATTTCAAGCTCGAGTGCAGGTACCGGAGGTGGAGTTGGCTGTTCTAATGGATGAACCCTAAAGTGCAATATAAGTTCAACATAAGATGTGTCAAGAAGGGTTTCAGATTTTTCAAAAAGATGATGGGTTGCCTCCCGTTAAGCACTGAGTTTAACCCCATCAGCTAGGCGCAATAAGCTCAGGGAGAATGGAGATCAAAAGATACCTCAGCCCTGTTCGCATTGGTGAGTTCAATGAATGGCTTGAGTCGTTGACCGTTCACAACAAACTATTCTGAATCAAGGCTAGGTTGGCTGATTTCAATAGCTCCATTTTTAAAGATTTGTCTTACTAAGAATGGTCCAATCCATTTTGATCTGAATTTTCCTGGGAAAAGTTTGAGTTTGGCACCAAAGAGTAGAACTTTCTGACCAGGGTGGAAAGATTTTCGTATGATGTGCCTATCATGGAAGGCTTTAACTCGCTCTTTGTAGATACGTGAGTTCTCATACGCATCATTGCGTGGTTCCTCAATCTCGCTTAATTGCAACCGGCGGAGTATTCCAGCCTTCACTAGATCTAGATTGCACTTCCATATTGTCCAATAAGCCTTGTGCTCCATCTCTACAGGAAGGTGACATGCCTTACCGTACACTAATCTGAAGGGAGACATGCCTAATTGGGTCTTATGGGTGGTCTTATAGGTCCACAAGGCTTCTAGAAGGCGAGAAGACTAATCTTTTCTATTAGGCTGAATAGTGACTTGAAGGATCTTCTTGATCTCTCGATTCGACAGTTCTACCAGTCCATTAGTCTGGGGGTGGTAAGGAGTCGAGATACGATGCGACACCTCATATTTTTCATCAGGGACTGGAAGTGCACATTGGTAAAATGAGACCCGCCATCACTGATGATGGCCTTAGGAACCCCAAATCTAGAAAAGATGTTCTCTTGGATAAATTGGAGGATAACTTTATGATCACTAGTTTTTGTGGGGAAGGCTTTGATCCATTTAGAGACCTAATCAACAGTGAGTAGAATGTATTCGAAGTCGTTAGATCTGGGAAAGGGTCCCATAAAATCAATTCCGCATATGTCAAAGATTTCGCACACAATAACTGGGTTCAAGGGCATCATATCCCGTTGGCCTATGTTACCGAGGGTCTGACAATGAGCACATGCCCTACAATACGTCTGTGTGTCTTTGAACAAAGTTGGCGAAAAGAACCCACACTAGAGAATTTTCGTTGCGATTTTACACCTAGAGAAATGGCCACCGCAGGCCTGGTCGTGATGGAATGACATTATGTCATTGACCTCGTCGTTAGGAATGCATCTCCAGATCACCTGATCATTCTAATGTGGAAAAGGTATGGTTCCTCCCAAATATAGTACTTGGCCTCGGCAATCAATTTGTCCCACTTGGAAGTCGGCCAATCTAGCAGAACTTTCCCTGTAACCAAGTAGTTTACAATATCATCAAACCAAGGGAGATTGTGAATGGCTAGCAGGTGCTCGTCCGGAAAATGCTGGGTGATTGGACCAGACGGGTTGATGACGGAAGAAGGAAGACTGGACAAGTGGTCAGCTACCACATTTTGTTTTCCCGCTTTATTGCTAATCTTGAGATTGAATTCTTGCAACAGCAAGATCCAGCGGATTAGTCGAGGTTTCACATCCTTCTTCCCAAGGAGGTGCCTCACTGCAGTGTGATCTGAGTAAATGATAACACGGGAACCCAAAAGATATGATCTGAATTTTTCCAGGGCAAATACTACGGCTAGCAGCTCTTTTTCGATAACTGTATAGTTACGTTGAGCCTCGTCAAGTGTCTTGCTAACATAGCAGATGACCATGGGTTTCCCATCTATTTTCTGACCAGGTACCACCCCAACAACATAATCAGATGCATCGCACATGATCTCAAAGGGTTGAGACCAATCAGGGGACTGCAGGATAGGTGCTTGGGTAACTCGATCACATAGGATCTCAAATGCCTGAGTGCACTCCCTGGAGATTTCAAAGGGGGCATCCTTAGATAGAAGATTTGTCAGGGGCGTGCGATTTTCGATAAATCGGGAATGAATCAATGGTAAAAATCGACGTACCCCAGAAAGGATCGGATGTCTTTGGCTGAGCTAGGCATAGGGAGTTTGCAAATCAAATTCACCTTGACTCAATCAACTTGGATGCATTTTTTAGAGATGAGATGTCCCAGGACCATTCCCTCAGGTACCATGAAGTGGCTCTTTTCCCAGGAAAGAACCAAGTTCACATCGATGCACCGCTTGAGGATTTGGACCAAGTGTAGGAGGCAATCCTCAAATGATTCACCAAATACCAAGAAGTCATCCATGAAGACTTCAAGGTATTCACCTACCATATCTGAGAATATGGAAAGCAGGCATCGCTAGAAAGTGGTAGGTGCATTGCAGAGACCGAACGACATCATTTGGAATGCGTATGTTCCAAAGGGGTAGGTAAAGGTGGTCTTCTCTTGTTCCTCGGGATGGATTGTGACCTAATTATAACTGGAGTACCTGTTCAAAAAGCAGAAGAATCTATTTCTCGCTAGTTTCTCGAGAATCTGATCAATGAACGGTAGTGGGAAATGATCCTTCTTCGTGGAGGAATTGAGTTTTCTGTAATCAATGTAAACTCTCCATGAGTTTGCTATACGGGTCGGTATGGTTTCTTCGATTTCAGTCGTGATGACGGTGAGCCTTGCCTTCTTAGGCACAATCTGGATTGGGCTCACCCACCGACTGTCGGAGATCGGGTAGATGATCCCTGCATCTAACCACTTGATGATCTCCGTTTTCACGACATCCTACAGATTTGGATTTAGGTGTCTCTGCATTTCATGGGATGGTCGTGAGCCCTCTTCGATGTATATGTGATGTGTGCAGTAGGAAGGGCAGATACCAGTCAGATCATCAAGAGTCCATCCAATGGCTCTCCGATGCTGTTGGAGAACAGAAATCAGGCGTGTTTCCTGATCAGGTGTGAGTCGGGAGTTGATAATCACAGGAAACGTCTGATTCGAACCCAAAAAGATATATTTGAGATGGTCGGGAAGAGGCTTTAATTCCATAATCGGGTTGTCAGTAGTAGTGGGTGGTTTAGGGTGTGTGTTGGGAGAAAAGGAAGGAGCTATGGATGTGTCTAGGGTGAGTTCGGACTCCTCTAATTGTGGGTTTTGATCCTCTTGTGGTTGATCAGAAATAGTCAGGTTTTCTTAGATAAAGTTGTCAACCACAGCTTCGATATCGCAAATCTGTTCTATGACTCTGCAATTAATTCCTTGTTGGGCCTTAAGGATGTCGAGCTTTAGTGTCTTGCTCCCAAATTTTAATTTAATTTGGCCTTGCTCACAATTGATATTGGCCTTAGCAGTGGCTAGAAATGGTCTCCCTAGTATGATCGGTGTATTCTTCACGTTCTCAGGAGCATCCATGTCTAAGACAATAAAATCCACTGGAAAATAGAAATCATGTACCCTAACTATGACATCCTCAAGAATTCCTTTTGGTGACTTAATTGATCGGTCGACTAGTTATAAAGTCATTTCTGTTGGTTTAAGCTCAGATTCCTCGAAGTAGTCTAGTAGGGATGTAGGTATCAAATTTATGGAGGCTCCTAAGTCTAATAAAGCTTGGTCAAATTGTATATCACTGACAGGAGATTAGAGGGGTGCCTGGGTCTTTTGCCTTAGGCGGGAGTTTGCTCAAAATGACAGAGCTGGCTTGCTCTGATAGTACGATTGGATTCCTACCTTTGCTTTGCGGCTTACGCTTAGGTGTACACACGTCTTTCAGAAATCGTGCGTTAGCCGGTATGTGGTGTATCGCATCCATCATGGGGATGTTTATATGGACCTGCTCAAAGAACTTAACTAGGTCCTCCTCAGGTGCCACGATTTTAGTTGTCCTTTTTCCCTTGGTCAATGCCTTGGGAAATGGAACCTTAGATGGTTCCTCTAGAATGGGTCCAGGTTCTTGATCTTGGATAGAGGTATCCTGGATGACGATCCTAGGGTTAGGGTTTGTATTATCAGGCTGGAAGTGGCTTGGATGAGGTGGGTCTTGTGTTGTTTTACCACTACGGGTAGTAACAGAATTCAAATCTGCCTGGTTCTGGTTTGGTGTGGGTAAAAGAGGTGCTTGCTGCTGGTAACTTGCATATGATGTCGAAGCCTCCATCCCGTCGGTTGATGGAGTAGAAGGGGCCTAACAAACAAAGTGAGCTTGGCCCTGATTTGGGTTCATAGCATGCCTCTGGTTCGGCACGTTATTCGGATTAGGCAGAGTTGTGAAGGAAGTGCACCAGGTTGGCGAGGATTTTCCATCTGGGCAAGTTGATTGCGAACCTCTGTGATCTCGTCTCTGTGCTGTTTTTGCATAGCCGCATTCGTCTTCTGAATGTCAGCCAGAGTCTGAAGGATAAGAGTCATTTGATATATATGAGTCAGCCCAGATTGATAAATTGGGTTAGATTGAGGCTGAGGCAGCTGATATGGACGAGGAGCTTGTGGTCAGGGCTGATATTGAGGTCTCTGATTTTGATTATTTCCTGACCACATGAAATTAGGATGATTATGCCATCCAGGGTTGTAGGTGTTTGAGAATGGATCATTCTGAATGGCGTTGAGGTCCTCATAGGTCTGAGGAACCTCAGAAAAGTCAGAATATGAGGGTTCAGAGTTCTCCCAACTAGAGTAGGTGGCTCTAGAGTTTCCTCCAAAATCAAAATCAGATCGGGGTGGATATGAGTCCATCCCCTGAGAAGATCGATGATAGATGTTATGCACAACCTTTTTGCTAGAGGGTGGTTGTGCGAACAGGTTTTGCGTAGAGGTGGCTCGCTGCAAGTGTTGAGTTAGCTCATCCACCTTCTTCTCAATGATAGAGACCTTGTCTAGATGACTAGCCATTAGTTCCAAGTCGACGGAAGAGGACGGGCCCTGCATCTCTTGTGCTCCCTTTGGATTCGTCAATGCATGGGCATTCGTCCTGTTGAACATGCCCATGGATTCATTATTGATAGAGTTCTCGCACATATTCTCTAGAATCTCCCATACGGTGTCTTTGTGTTGACCCATGATATTTCCTCCGCAGGTCACTTTGACAAATAATTGAATATCCTCACGGAGTCCCTGGTAAAAAGACTGGACTTGTTCCCATTTAGGAACTCCATATTGGGGGCACTTTCGCATGAGATCCAGAAAATGATCCCATGCCTCGTGAAGCGGTTCTCTTGCTTGCTGTGTGAAATGTGTGATCTGGTGCCATAAAGCATTTGTCCGATCAACAGGGAAGAACTTTCTCAAAAACTCAGATTGAAGTTCCACTCAGGTGTTGATTGGACGTGTTTGGGTTTGGTAATAGTGAGCAGCTTTATCCATGAGAGAGAACATTTTCATGAGTAGGACATCCTGATTTTGAGCTTCTAACTCGAAGGTCTGGGCTAGATGCTTGAGTTGCTTGATATGCTGGAAAGGATCTTCAGAATTACGCCCATGGAATTTGGGAATGGCATGAATCATGTTGGGCTTGAGTTCAGTGTCAGGACCTCTAGCGAGGATTTGTACTCGAGGTTTGATTGCCACCGCAGCGGGATTGTAGTGATCTCGCATCATTGGATGCTGTGGTGGGTTCATAAAGGCTTGGAATAGATCATTGAGGCACTGAAGCTGATTTTCAAGATTATTTTCTTCTGTTGGTTGTGCCATGATGATGGACGAAGGAGAATTAGGTTTAGATGAATTAGAGGAGATATCAATTGGATTAGGTTGTTGCACAAACAAGGAGGTTGAGGCTTGGCCTCGACAGGAATGAGTAGCTAAAGGAGGCCTCAAGGATGGTCTTAGAGACCTCCTCTCGAACATGCACCGATGGAGTAAACTTGGATGTGATGGACCCAATCAATACACCCAAAAATATTTTGGATGGCTATAGAGGTTCGGGGCGGATGATACCCCTTAGTCAGAAAGTCGTCCACTTGAGAATTACCTGGGCAGCCAGAGAGGGAGAGTCCCGCAAAGACCCCTACACGATAGAGCACCCCCATGAGTTACAGGGTTTCCCCCACCCGACCTCTCTTGTCACCGATGATCTAGGTAGACCAGAATGGGGACTTGACCTCTTAAGTCTACCCATTTTAATTACGAGCAAGGGTGCTTATGATTTCACTTGAACTTTTAAGATGTTTTTGTGAAAAAGTGACCTAATTTGAAGATTGGTTAACCCAACGAGGTGGGTCAACTTCACCTGTATTGTCTTTTTGAGAAATTTAGGTTCCTCTTTTAGTGTTCAAATGAATTTACGAGCCTGATTTTAGGGTTTTGCTTGAATAGATTAATTCAATCAAGGCTTAGGCACACATTGTTTGGGAAGATTAATTCTTGATTAAGCAAGTGTGTCTCTTAAACCCTAAACTGGAATCCTTAATTGGCTCTGATTTGGTCCAATTTAATTTATCAAAATGTGGTACCAGGGCTTAAACAAGAATATGATAGCCCTAGATACCTTAGCTTCCAATGGGTGCACAGATCAGGGTTTGGATGTTGTCTAAATAGAATGTATCAAATCAGGCACTTGATGATTTGTCTAAGAATAGAATGCAAGTAACCCTAATTGATTTTTCCTTTTTTAGCATTTTCAGTTTTAAGGGTTTTTAGAAGAATGTATATGGAGTTTACCTGACCCTGGAGTGGTTGATGCGTGGTTGATCTTCCTTTAGTGAGTCCCTGAAATAGATCACAATCAAAAGAGCTATAGCAAGTTAGAATCCAACCTGATATTGCAATCAAGAGATCTGAATTGCGCGTGCTCCCCAGCAATGGCGCAAAAATGTTCGCGAGCGAAATCGAGGTTTAAAAACTGTGTTGTAGTATAGCCAAAATCGCTTTGAAAATAAATAATATTTTATTACTCAAAAAAGTCTGAAGTCGAACACAGGGAGCAATATGGTAATTTAAAACTCAAGATCACAATTTGAATAAAAAATATAAGAGATTGCAATAATAATGCCAGGTATCAATGTGCAAAAAGAATGGAGTAAAATGGTGATTTGAATTACCAATTACTTCTCACAAATAGCAACTAAATCAACAGTATCAATAAAGCCTCAAATATATGCAATCAGACGATCTAGGCTTGTATCAGACGGCTTAAACAGCTGGTGGCTACGGTGCTTCCAAGAAACTCAAGAGTCTCTTTTCTTTGCAGCTCTCTTTCTCTTCTCCTTTCTTCTTCTTGGCTCAGGGCTTCTCCTCTTCTTCTACATTTCTGCCTTTCTTCTCTGTGCAGTTCCCCTTCTTCTACTTTGGCTTCTATCTCCTCTCTACGTACCTCTTCTTCTTCTGCCTTGACTTCTCTTTTCTTTTCTTTCTCTCTTCTCTTCTTCACACACAGAGAGGGATTCTTCTTCAAATGACTAAGTGTTAGACGTTATTCTCTATCGCAAAACCCCCTGCCCCTACACACGATCCTCTCTTTCTCTCCTTAGGTTACGCTCTCCTAGAGTCTCCAACAATACTGGGTTATCGGGTTTCGGACCTAGAGCGCACCCGTGTCCAGGTCTGCGGGCATGATCGCAACCGAGTGGAGTCAGGTTAGGCGGGTCGGGTCTGCACCAGGCCCGCGGGGGACAGGTCATGGGCGAGGCGCAGGTGAGTGGGGGACCTCACCCCCCAAGTGTCTGATGCAATAAGTCCCAGACACTTTTTCCTCTTATGCGGCTGCAAACGCCTCTCAATTTCCGAGGTGGGACTAAAGTCCCACCTTTCCTTTGCGCGTCCACAGCAACACGGTCTTCTCCTCAATTGGGTCAGCTGCTGAGGGTATCTACCTCAATTGGAGACTTGGGCATGACGTGGGGAAGACGCGTATGTTTAAAAGGGTCGTTATAGCTTGCGCTTGCAATGTTGATTTTAAATGAAGAAACAGACGTGAGTTCGAGTGTCGATCTCAAGGAGGCGTGAAAATCAGATTTTTCTTGTCACTTAATGTCACGGAAATGACGGGTTTTTGCTTGCGAGAAGATGTGGGTGAAAAGCGAGTGAGAGAGAGAATAGGGTTAGAATCTTTCATTCACAACATGCAACTTAAACATAAAAGAGGGCGAGTAACTAGATAGGAAACAACTTCATTTGACATGCAACTTTGGTTTTACAATTACAACACTAGATAAATGCTTAAACACAAGTAAAGTAAAGCTTAAGATAAAGAGGGAAAGAGAGAGAAGACGGTGAGGTGGCCACAGCGGTGGAGAGGGGCTCCGTCGGTGGCTCGTCGATTCCGATCATTACAATGAGAGCTAATGGTGGCTAGGAGTGGGTTAGAGCACTTGCAAGTGAATTTAATGCCCTTCCATGAGTGGTTGGATGGAGTTTATATAGGCAAAAGGGTTTTCTAATTTAAGTATGGGCTTTAGCGACGTCCGAGACGTCGCTAAACCCATACCAAATTCGTCGGTGTAGCCCCCTTTGCTCGTCGGTCGTCAGCGCGCCCTGTGTTGCGTCTGTGGCAATCCGCACTCACGCGTTGTGAGCCATCTGATCGAAGATTGGACGGCTGAGATCTCGCGAAGGGCACACTCGCCGATTGCTGTTGAGGCGCGTGCTTCTACCGCGTCATCGCTCGCGTGAGCGTCCGCATGCATCCGTTGCGCCACGCAGTTCGATCTTCGCTGCTCACTGCTGATCGGGTTGCTTAATTTTCCCGCAGCGCACCTTCGCCTTCCATTTGCTGCGCAGCGCGGTTCGATCCCGCGTTGGATGCGTAGGCGTGGAGCAGTCGACCGCTGTGCTGTCGTAGCGGTTGGTCGCGGAGAGGGCGGGTGCGCAGGTGGCTCTTTGACGTTCCATCGAAGATCGACGGTTGAGAGTTATCCTCCGGGTGAAGGCAAAAACGGGCAGTGGTGAGGGTGCGACGAGCGGGCGCCACGTGGCACATTGTGGGCCGTTGATCATCAGATCAACGGTCAGAACTTCTTGGGCCCATTGCAGGAGCTCCGGATGTCAAATTTGGCTGATTTCGAGTCTATTGGACTTCGTTTGTCACTCTGAATCCATCCGTGTGACCCGATTACTCATCTGAGGCCTGTTTTGACATGTTCTTGTATACGTGGCCGTTAATAATGCATTATAAGCAATCTTGATGTGCAATGCATGCGATGCTTTTATTCCTATTTATAATGTGTTGTCTGTGCATTTTGCTCTTAAGATAAACCCTAATTGATAGAATTATCACTCCAAGATGCAGTGTTATCATACCCCCATGCTTACTCCTTGCTAGTCCCTAGCAAGGTTTATTCTAGTCTTTATTTCTCGTTAGAATTTAAGAAGTAATTACTTGGACACTTTGTCACTTGTCAATAGGAGGAAATATACTAAGATCCTAATCTACAAAGACTAAGCAGCACCCAGGTGTTTGCCAAAATATGAATTGCCTGAATCCTTGCTTTAATGCATGTATATATATATATATTTTCTTATTTTTAGATTTTTAGAGTTAAGAGTGTGTTGGTAACTTTTTACGGCTACCTAACCCTCCCAAAACTCGGACAAAACTCTAAGTGCTAAGCATCTTGGTGTGAAGATCGTGATTGACTCACTCAACGGTAATTTAGACAGACTTCGGGTTTCTACACTCCTAGGTGATTGGAAGAGGAAGTGTTTTGCCTGAAGGTATATTTGTTCGATCGGTAGCTTTCTCCCTACGTTTGTTTTACTTGGGGTCAACACAAGGATTTTTTCAGTGTATTTTTCCCCAGCTTGCCATACTTCCCCACTTCTTCCTTAAGTGTTTTGGTTCTTTTTTGTGCATTTACTGAGCTGGGCTCTGGACAACCGACCAATGGGCTGTTACCCACGATCACTTGCCAGCCATACTCGTGCGGTGAAGTGTGGTTTATTTTGTTCTCTTTTTCTTCTTCTTCTTATTTTTTTTTTTTTGGTAGGTGGCTTCCCTGATCTCAAATTTACCTAGAGGCAATAAAGAGGAGGTGGTCCCGTGGCTGGGCTCTGGACAGCCTGCCAATGGACTGTTACCCACGACAACTTGCCAACCATACCACCCTAGAAAGTTCATTAGCTACCCAATTTCTGTTAGAATCTTCGAGGAATGAGTCTGTGCAAAAATGTGTGTAGATGCTTAGACTAAAAGTTCTTCTGAGTTAGAGGGTAAGTTGATAAGTCGTATACTTATTATCTTATTTAGTTAGTGGATTAAAGTAGATTAAGGTTGCAAGGATTTGAAGCTAAATCCATATTTTAACGGACACCAGGGTTGATTAAGCCTGAAGGCCTGAAAGTCTAAGTGTTCAAGTTCTTTCCGTATTATTTCCCCTATTACAAATTTCTAATGCCTAAGTTTTTTTCTTCCTAAATTCAATTTTTTTTTAAATTTTATTTTATTCTATTCAGACTGATTAAATGAGCTCAAAATCATACAATTTACCACCCCCCATGCTTAAGCTGGAAAATGTCCTCATTGAAAAATACATGGATGCACAGGGGTCAAAATTATATTACCTGAGTGAAGTAAAGTACCAAATAAGTTTGAATCTTCAGGGTTGCCTCCTAGGAAGCGCTGAGTTTAATGCTTCCAGCTGTCATAGTGCACAAACAGGAATGGTTTGGGTCAAGGAGGCATGTACAAAATCAGATAGACCCAAAATCAGAAGTCCGCAGATGCGAACAAGGTTGTGGTGGAGTCCCGTTCCTAAGGGGCGGGAACTCTACAGCAAATGTATGATTCATGCTCGTGTCAGATCCTCTCTTAGTCTGTGGGCATGCAAAGAAGTTGATGTGGACAAGCGCACCCCGAATATGACATGCCAGACACTAAAGATGTAGGTTTTATACTCAGTTGTGTTCCCATAAAATTATAATCCGTCAAAGGTGTATCAATTCCAATGCATTCGGGTTGCGGGATCTTTATTCTGGTAGGGCAGGTAACAAAATCAAGAGTTTCATAATGAACCCTACAATCAAGCATGAGGTCTCTCTCCAAAGATGAATCCATCTCTTCCGCAACTACGGTTTCATCGCTCATTCCCTCCAAGCCCTTGACCTCAAGAATATTCTCTTCAACCTCTTTTGTATCAGATTCATTGTTCGAGGTTGCATTAAAGGTAGGTCCGATTTCATCCTCTAGTTCATATTCTTTTTGTTGGCCTTCCTCCAAATTTGTGATGGGGATTTCAACCGATTCAGAATTGATTTCTTTAAAATTGTAACTCCATTCCCCTTCTCCTATGTGGCTGTTGTTCTCACCGAATCACTTCTCTCGGGCCAATTAGATTCGGATTCCAAGGCATCTCCCCTCACATTCTCAGTTTCCTCCTGATGTATGTCCTCAATGCTCCCCAAATTGTGTTCCGAGGAATCCTCAATGACCTTATCCATTGAGTTGTCCAACTCCTGGGGGGTATCAATGGTGGACTAAACCAAATTGGGGTGATTGGGTGTAGTCCAATTGATCATGGTAGGTCCTTGCTTCACGAATTCCATGAATGGTGTTGTGTGCAACAGCTTTCTTTGGCCTTCTTCCCCCAATTTTTGGAACATATCCAACATGGCCTGTTGCCCTTTAACCAATTCTTGATTCTATCTGTGTAACTCTAACTGAAGGTTATCAAGAATTGACAGGGTATCATTTGGTCTCCTTTGGATTTCCTTCTTGAAATCCAGGTTAAGAGGGTATGGTTGAGGTTGTGGATTAGAATCCATACTGGGGTTTAGGTTCTTGGGTGGGTCCTCTATTCTATCATGTTCAGGGTCTAGTTCTTCAAGAGGAACCATTCTCTGTTTGGTCCTACTCCAGAATAGTTGAGGTTCTAAGTCCTCCTCCCAGTTAGATTCTTCATCAGGGGACCAAATCAAAGGTTGATGATCCTGGGCTTGCCTAGATTTCTGATCATCCTCTGATTTCCATTTGTCTAGAATTCCTTCCAATCCAAAGGTCAACTAGGAAAGGTCATTGAATTTAGATGACCTTTCTTGGTTATTGTCCTGAGAAGGGTAGGGTTCTTGGTGTTCTCCTAGAGTGTAGGTCCAATCAAAGTGGTTAGAGAGCAGGTGGGACCTAAATGATGAGGCGTCGTGAGGAGAATTGAGATATGGAGTCCCATGATTTGAATCATACCCTTGGGTGGATATGTTACGTGTATCCCAATAAGAGGTTGGTGTGGTTTGGTCATAACTGGGACAGTTGGGCCAAGAGGGATATTCTAGGTCGTACCCCCAACTTGGTGGTTGGTTAGCCCAAGTAGGCTGTGGATATGGTCTACTTGGGTTAGCATACAAGTCAAGTTGGGGGCAGTTTGGGTAAGATGGATAGGCATTGAAATCCATGGTTTGGAAGAAATGGAGGGATGAGCGAAGAACAGATGAGAGAGAGTTGTCTGTGTACAATCAAGCAAACAAGCCTAGTCCTTATGGTATATTCCTTAGGGGACCTAAAAATCTCCAAAGGGGTGATCAAGTCCGTAAGCACTGGACTTCCCTTCCCAAAGCTAATCTGGCCAGGTTGATTACGAGGGGATTGTAGGGAAGGTTCTTCCTTTGGCTTGCGCCGCCAGTTCCATAGACCCCACAACTACGGTCGTTTGACACTTCCCCGCAGCCTAGTCACCAGATTCTACTAAGGGAATGAAAGCCAAGTGCCCAGCGAACAAAACCACGCCTCTCGAGACTTAACCCAGTCCTATTTAGGGTACGTCTACTCTCTTTTAAAAGGGCTAGGATAGTGCTTGTGCTAGGGTTATGTGATGAGGCATTGATTGGAGTGGTGCCTCTTAATTTTCCAATTCCAATGTGTATGCTCCTATCAAAACATGGTTTTCAAGCAAGGATTTTTAAGATATGTCTTTTAATGTTTCATCCTTACTTTTGTGTCTTTTAGGATTGACGTGTCTTAATGTTTTCAGACAAGTTTCAGGTAGGCAAGTCAAGCTTTGCACATAATTGGTGAGAGTAGATTTCCTTTGATGTGAAGAGGCTCTAAAACCCTAATGTACTCATCCTAGTGATCATGCAGCTTCTATTGGATGAGTCTATTTTAGGGGTGAGTGGTGCGACCCAAGTCAAGTCATGGTGGCTTCGCAAACATCACTCAAAAAGAAAGATAAACACTCCAAAAAGATTACGTCTTAAGAATGTTAGAGTGTATATATATATATATATATATATTTTTTTTTTTTTGTTGGGTGATGAGTGAAGGATGTGGATCAGGCAATCATACACCACGCCAAATTTTTTTTCGATTTTACAATTTTTTTAAGTTTTTTTTTTTAGGCAAGCAAACAACCATGGGTGAAGAGTTACTCACAATCGGTCCTTGCTGTGCTTACTCCATCTCTACCATCATGAGCTATGCTGCTTCGCCGTCCAAGCACCGAGTTCCTGCAACCATCAAGTAGAGGTAGAAAATGCGCTAGATGATGTGAGCATGGATGGAAGTGACAAAATAAATCTGTAGCCTCCCCGGCAACGGCGCCAAAAACTGACGTGGGGAAGACGCGTATGCTTAAAAGGGTCGTTATAGCTTGCACTTGCAACGTCAGTTTTAAATGAAGAAATGGACGTGGGTCCGAGTGTCGATCTCAGGGAGGCGTGGAAACCAGATTTTTCTTGTCACTTAATGTCACGAAAATGACGGGTTTTTGCTTGCGAGAAGATGTGGGTGAAAAGCGAGTGAGAGAGAGAGAGAGAATAGGGTTAGAATCTTTCATTCACAACATGCAACTTAAACATAAAAGAGGGCAAGTAACTAGATAGGAAACAACTTCATTTGACATGCAACTTTGGTTTTACAATTACAACACTAGATAAATGCTTAAACACAAGTAAAGTAAAGCTTAAGGTAAAGAGGGAAAGAGAGAGAAGACGGTGAGGTGGCCACAGCGGTGGAGAGGGGCTCCGTCGGTGGCTTGTCGATTCCGATCATTACAATGAGAGCTAATGGTGGCTAGGAGTGGGTTAGAGCACTTGCAAGTGAATTTAATGCCCTTCCATGAGTGGTTGGATGGAGTTTATATAGGAAAAAGGGTTTTCTAATTTAAGTATGGGCTTTAGCGACGTCCAGGACGTTGCTAGACCCATACCAAATTCGTCGGTGTAGCCCCCTTTGCTCGCCGGTCGTCAGCGCGCCCTGTGCTTCCTCTGTGGCAATCCGTGTGCGTGCTCTGTGAGCCGTCCAATCAAAGATCGGATGGCTGAGATCTCGCGAAGGGCGTGCTCACGGATTGCTTCTGCCGCGTCATCGCACGCGTGAGTGTCCGCATGCATCCGTTGCGCCATTCATTACTGATCGAGCGGCTCGATTTTCCCGCAGCGCGCCTTCGCCTTCCATTTGCTGCGCAGCGCAGTTCGATCCCGCGTTGGATGCGTGGGCGTGGAGCGGTCGACCACTGTGCTGTCGCAGCGGTTGGTCGCGGAGAGGGCGGGTGCGTGGGTGGCTCTTTGACGTTCGATCGAAGATCGACGGTTGAGAGTTATCCTCCGGGTGAAGGCAAAACGGGCGGTGGTGAGGGTGCGATGAGCGAGCACCACGTGGCGCGTTGTGGGCCGTTGATCATCAGATCAACGGTCAAAACTTCTTGGGCCCATTGCAGGAGCTCCGGATGTTAGATTTGGCCGATTTCGAGTCTGTTGGACTCTGTTCGTTGCTCTGAATCCATCTGTGTGGTCTGGTTGCTCATCTGAGGCCTATTTTGACATGTTCTTGTACACATGGCCATTAATAATGCATTATAAGCAATCTTGATGTGTAATGCATGCGATGCTCCTATTCCTATTTATGATGTGTTATCTGTGCATTTTGCTCTTAAGATAGACCCCAATTGACAGAATTATCACCCCAAGATGCAGTGTTATCATACCCCCATGCTTACTCCTTGCTAGTCCCTAGCAAGGTTTATTCTAGTCTTTATTTCTCGTTAGAATTTAAGAAGTAATTACTTGGACACTTTGTCACTTGTCAATAGGAGGAAATATACTAAGATCCTAATCTACAAAGACTAAGCAGCACCCAGGTGTTTGCCAAAATATGAATTGCCTGAATCCTTGCTTTAATGCATGTATATATATATATATTTTCTTATTTTTAGATTTTTAGAGTTAAGAGTGTGTTGGTAACTTTTTACGGCTACCTAACCCTCCCAAAACTCGGACAAAACTCTAAGTGCTAAGCATCTTGGTGTGAAGATCATGATAAACTCACTCAACAGTAATTTAGACAGACTTTGGGTTTCTATGCTCCTAGGTGACTGGAAGAGGAAGTGTTTTGCTTGAAGGTGTATTTGTTCGATCGGTTGCTTTCTCCCTACGTTTGTTTTACTTGGCATCATGGCTAGTTATTTCTCATAATGGTGTTCTTATCATATCCCCATGCCTAGCTTTTGCTAGTCCCTTAGCAAAATCTCATGGAATTATCTTTAATTCTAGACCATTTGCCTTTTTATGCTCAAACTCTGACGTGTGCTTTCTTTTGTAGATTAGGTCAAAATGTTGATAGTAGGCCTAGAGGTACTCAAGTACCAACCAAGATCCAGACCTTCACCAAAAGATTCTCCTTCAGAGTCAAGGAATTCATGATTCTCATTTATATATGTCTCAAAATCGATTGTTATTTCCTTGTTCAAAGAGATATTTTTCCTCCCTTCCTAGCTTGGGGATCTCGGGTGAATCAATCGGTTCATCCTCAATGGGTTGCTTTGGCCTAGCCTGGTCATCCCCGATCTCAAAAAATATATCCCCCCTAACAGGCGCCTGAGTTGGTTCAAACATTGGCTCTCCTGAAGGGGGTTCATCTTGAGAATCATCCCAAGATTTGACTAGGGCAACCACAAATTTCATCCTCGACCTCGACAATTTCCCAAGAAGAAACTCTCCCAGGTCCCTATCCCTAACACTTTGGAGCAAATTCAATAAGATCTATTCATCTCATCAATCATTTTTATCATAGGCTCTAATGCTTCAGTGCATGGTGTTGGCTGGGCTTCTAAAGATTGTATGGTGTTCCTCAAGTTAGGCAACACCCTATCTTGGATCTGGTTCACCTGAACCGACTGGTTCGATTCAGGGTTAGGTGGGTTTAGGTTAAATCTAGGGGAGTCAAGATGTCGAGGTTCTCGGGTCCCTCCCTGATAGTAGGTCATTTCAGGTTGTTTAAAGAATGGTGGCGACCTATATTCTGCATAATTGTGGGGAGGGTAAGTGTTATAATCAGCATATCCTTCATGGTTGTAGATCTGGTTAGGTTGATCATCAAAGGATGGAGATCTATAATCATTGTAGCTTTGGGAAGGATAGTAATCATAGTCTTGTTGTCTAGGGTTAGGCCTTGGACACTGAGGTTTGGATTCATATCCCCAATCAAGGTTATCTCGGCTAGTGGATGGGTAATCATAAGTCTAGTCGGGATAGTAATCATCTTGAGGATACGTGTTGGTAGGAGGGTAGGATTGGAAATGCGTGAAAGATGTGGAAGGATACATTGTGGAGTAGGAGGGAAAATAGAATAGAGAAAGGTGCCTTGCAGTACAATCAACCAAACCTATCCTTATGTGGGTAGTCTAAAGACCTACAGACTCCCAAGACCTATCTTGAGATTATAAACGATTTTGTCTACTTTTATTGGGTCAATCCAACCACTTAGAAGGAGGGACTAGGGATAAAGTTCTTCCTTTGGCTTGTGCCTCTGATTCCTAATCTACCCCCCAGCTATGGTCATTTGACGCTACTCCCCTAGCTAGACATCAGATGGACCAGCAGAAGTAGATTAATCGAAAAAAAATCTTAGTCTGAGCCACGAGGAGCGAATCAATCCTTAAGGCCAACGTCTACTCAATTTTAATTAGGCTTGGGATGATTGTGCTCTTGGAATGTGATGTGCCCTTTAGATGGGTTGTGCCCTTAATGATCAGTTAAAATGTGTGTAAGTGCACAACCAGGGTTTGTAAACAAGGTTATTTGATGATGTATCTTTTAGGGTTTAATTTTGTTAGTAGCTTTTAGGGTTTACTCTTAGGTATATTAAATCAAGTTTAGCAGAACACTCCAAGTTTTGAAAGCACGGGTGTAGATATGTTCCTTTAAAAATCAAAAAATAATGTGGAGTGCTTGGTTCAGCCCTAAGAATTAACTCTAAGTGGCAAGCTACTTGATGGATAGCTTTTATCTTAAGTGGTGCGGTCCAAACAGTTCAATCAATTGGCCTATTGCACCACTTAGTTAAGGCACACAGAAATGTTTGACCTATTCAGATTTCTACTCATTTATTTGTGTGTTGAGTTAAGTGTACCGGGTCCACAGGTTAGATCCTGGTTAAGTGGTAGAATCGATGTGATTGTGCACCTTAGGGTGAGAAGTTGTCGGTGTTAAGTGTGTACCTTTTAGAAAATCCCACAGGAGAAGAGTATTTTTTTTGTTTTTTATATATGCGAGGGTGAGATGAGTGGAGGTGGCAAATAAACAACCAAATCTATCCTAAGGTTTATAAAAAGCACCTAAATTGATTTGGGTTTGAGTTATTAGTGTGGTGAAATGAACTAGTAGGTAGGGGTGGTGGGGATAAACTTACAGAACCTTCATCCCCACTTTTCTCCGATCTAACCGCTCTGGCCCGCCTCGGATGAGTACCTGTAGTCACAGTAAGATCAGAGAAAAAGTGAGATAAAATTCAGGTAAGGCGGAAAAACACAGAAAAAAAACCAAAGAGTGTTACCTCCCCGGTAACAGTGCCAAAATGATGAGGGCGCGCTTTGCGAATTAAAATCAGGGTTTGGAGGACCCATCGTCATAGCTCGCAAAATGCACCTATCAAATAAAATTTATAACCAAAACTTGAAAAGTGAGTCCTGGGTCGAACTCGGGGAGGTGAACGTTTGGTTTTGAAAATCTGCGTTTCTCGTTTATTTCTTTTTGTCATTTTTTATCTTTTTCTAATTTTTTTAGTTTTTAGCAAGTAAGAGATCAGATCGATGAATTCTAGCTAATCTACTTGCAACAATATAAGAGAGAGAGGGAGAAAGAGAGAGAAATAATCATCTATTTATAAACGAATGTTTGTTACACTATAAAAGCAGGAAATCTACACTACAAAAGAGTAAAAAGATAGAGAGAGGTAAGAGAAATCCCCCTCAATAGTCACTCGAAGGATGACTCGCTCTGACGTTGCCTGGAGGAAGGTGGTGAGGAGCGGGACGAACGGGGATGGAGCTGGAGGATGGAGGGCAGGGCAGGATGGCGTTGCAGCGAGGATCTTCTTCCCGAAGGGTGGTGAGAGGATGGCCATGGGATGCTCCACAAATGGGGATGTGGGGAGGGAAAACTATTTGATTTTCTACTCTAGAGGAGCATCCTAAGCTTGGGACAAGCTCTCTCTAGAGCCTTGGAGGTGGTGAGAGGAAGAAAGGAAGAGATGAAGAAAAATGGGAGGGGTAGGGGTCCTTTTATAGTGGAGGAAAGAATCAAATTCGTATACAGGACATTGATTGGTCGGACCGAATAGGTTGTTAATATGATGATTTTATCGTTGAAATGTGTATAGTGGTTAACCTAATTCGGACCTAACCATCTCTTTACAAAATTTTTAACCTGGCCTACTTGATTTTATCTTGTCACTTTTAGGCCCAGGGTCGAACTCAGGGAAGTGGGGTTCAAGTCGAGTTTCTACGCTTTTCCTACAACGAGTCTCTTCCTTTCGTTTATTGTGTTTTTGGTATTTTTCTTATTTAGATTTTTTTCTGGTAATCCTTGTCCTTGAGGCACACCCTTAAAATTGTGTCCTTGGCTTTTAGCCAAAACAGAGTTCCAAAACAAGTCTTGCTATTCGGAAGATGGGGTACTTGCAAGTCAAAAATTATCTTTTCTCTTTTATATATTTTTTGTCTTTTTACTAACAGAAAAGAGAACAGAAATAAAGTAAATATAGTATGTATATATATATGTAGATATTATATATATAAAGGGGGTGGGGGTGGAGGCGGCGTGGAGTGTAGCACGATGTCAAGTTGGTCGTCGTCTAGAGAGACGCAACCAACCGGACTGGGTGCCGTGTGGAGTGTGGATGGATGGTGGAAGATGTATGTGTCCACGCTTTTTGTACGCGTGTATCAGGGAATATCAGCAACTGGTGCAGATATTCCCGCGATACAGCGTATGGTAAATAATGTGAAAATATATATATATGTATGTATATATGTATATAGCTATATGTGTATATATGTATATATATATATACATAGTAGTATCTATATACTTATGTATTAGTATACATACATACATATATATATATATATATACATACATATATCTATATACTTATACATATACTTATATATATATACCTACATATATACATACATATATATATATATATAGATATATGTATGTATATATATATATGTATATATATGTTACTATATATAAGTATACGTATATATATAAGTTTATACTAGTGTTTATGTGTGTGTGGGTGTAAGTGTTGGTGAAGGTGTGTGTGTGCGTCGGTGTAATGTGTGCTGTGAGTGAGTGAGAGAGAGAGGAGAGAACGCAGGAGAGAGCGGGAGAGGGGACGCAGCCGCAGCTCCTCGAGTGACGATAAGTCGTCTTTAGATGGCGGCCGTTGTTTGGAGGTCGCGAGTGCGGGTGCATCTTCGCGCAGAGGAGGAGAAGTGTCTGCGTCGTCGGCTGCGAGCGCGGAGGCTTGTGACAGCGCGCTCGGAGAGGGAGGCGGGGAGTCTGCAGGCGGGTGCGGAGGGCAGCAGGGGCTGGCAGGGAGGCGGGAGACACTTGGCCGACCGCTGCAGAGGCGTGTAGCGGCCGGTTGCGGGCGCGGAGGCGGGCGACAGAGCGGAGGAATGGACGCGGGGAAGGTCCTGCAGGCGCGCACGGAGGAGCTGAGAGCCTGCAGTTGCTCACGGAGGCTGCGGGGGCGGCTGCTGCTGCTGTTATCGCTGCTTGGCTGCTGCTGTTGCTGCTTCAAGCTTCAGACCTTGAAGCGGCAGCCATGGCGGGAATGGAAAAAACGAAAAAAGAGAAGAGACAGCACGCCCATCGGCTCTTTGAAGAGCTGGACAGTGGTGGTCTCACTGTGGTGGTGTGCACCACAATGAGCTCCTGCCCACCGAGCTCCTCCTCGGAGGAGGACCGACGTATGGAGGGGAGAGGGAGGAGAGGAAGGTGGTGGCCTGCTGGTGGTGTTTCTTTCTTGCTGCAGCCAGCCCCCTCTGAAGAGAAGAAGACGTGGCCTTATATAGAAGAAGAAGGCATGGCCTTGCATACGGCTGCAGGGAATGGCAGGTGCAGGGAGAGGGCGCTGCAGGGACGGGCTGCTATAGCAGCGGCGCGAGGAGAAAAAATGCAGCAGCCGTAGGAAAATAAAAATCAAGTGGGAAAAAATAAAAAGATGTGGATTTTGCAAGGATACACTCGAGGAAAATGTAAAATGCAAGGCCACTTATTCATTTCTCCTCCTCTCTTAATTAAATGCATGAATGCATGTATTTTTACAAATGCAACTACGGAATCCTAATGTGCATAGTTAATGCTAGGAAATAGCATAAGAAGGCATTATTGCAGGCATATTTTGAGGTGCAATCAGACATTTAGTGACGGTCATAAACGTCGCTGAAGATCCACCGCAAACATTGCTGAAGATAGCCCGCGCATCCACCCACCGCTGCACTAGTGCACGCTCCGCGTGTTCGTGTCGCGCGCCTCTGTGCACGCACCTGCGTGCGCTGTCGCTGCGCGTGCATGACTCCGCTCATGTGTGGACTCGCGCTGCTGTGTGCGTGTGGTGGAGCTTGCGTGCCTTCGTGCGCGTGTGCATCTGCCCTGCTGTACACGTGCGGTGGTGTGTGCGTGCACGTAGGCGACCTGGGTTGTGCCACGTGGCACGATCTGGGCCGTCCATTTTCTTTCTATTGTAGGGGCTGCTACAGAGGTCGGATTGAGTCGATTTTCATTTTGTTGGGATGCTATCGTCTACCGAAACCCATCCACACGGTCGAATTTGTCGTTCGAAGCTTCGAATTATGTCACCTAGTCCCTTGGCCATTGATCTTCCTCGGATTGTATAGTGTGCTATGGGACTCCGATAAAGGCGATTTCAGAGGTGTTGGACTTCGATCATTGTCCTGATCAGATCCATATGGTTAGTTCGTCAATCTTAGGCTCTGAAATAAATCTCCTCTCCTGACCACAAAAAGGATACAATTAACCTAAAATATACTTAACTATTCTAAATGCAGAATGATGCATGCTATGCAATATTTATAATATGGAATGCAAATCTAAGCCTAGGAACCTGCATAAATAGGCATTTTAACCTAAATAGATGTGTCTATATCACTTAAGAACTTGTATTTTAGACTGTCAGGCAATGGTTTTAGCTCTAGTTGGGGCAGGCTGAGAATGGAAGGTAAGGACGATGCTGATGAAGATTCATTAGGACGATCTAGAGGAAGAGGTTGAGAATGAACAAAATGAATAACCTCTTCAAAGTGTGGTGGGTCTGCCACAGAGGGTTATGGTTTAGGTTCAGTGTTGCGGGTAGGATCCTTGAGAACATTGAAAGCCATACAACTCTCAAAATCAGTATCCTTGAGTGGGTCTGTTTTAGGGTTTCAAAAGTCATTTAATTCTCAAAACATATGCAAATCCTTTTCTGTCTGATCTAACCTACTTGTTATCCTATTAAGACCATTTGACCTTTATTCACCCTTGAGAAAACCCGTGGTTGTACTGCATTCATGATAAGCTGGTAAAATTGTAATTTTAACCCTAGTTTCTTATTTTGTCTCTCAGAGTGGTTATACAGTGAGTTATGATTCTCTGACGATTATATAGGAGCATTCATTGACTTAATTGGGTCAAAATGAGCTAGTTATGGCTCATGATGGTGTTCCCATCATTAGGCACACAAAGTGGGTAACCTAATCTGATTTTTGCTCAATTATGTGTTGGTGAGTGTATCGGTTCCAATGATCAGGTTATCGGTTAAGTAATGAAAGTCCGAAGAGGTTGTACACCTCAAGCATGTGGGTGTATGTAGTGTGTATATTAAATAAATACCACAATCATGTTAGAATTTTTTAAGCTTTTTTTTATATGCGGGGTGAGGAGTGAGGTGACAAATAAACAATCAAACTAACCTAGGGTTTATGAGAGCACTTAGGTTAATTAGGGTTTGAATTATTTGGTGAAATGGAAACTATGGAGTGGGGAAGAATGGGGTAACACTTACAATGGTCTTCAACCGCACTTTACTCTTGTATACAACTCGTAGATTTCTTTGTTGGGATACCTGTAAGACAATAGAAGAAAGAAAAGAGAGGTTAGAGAACGAACAAGTGAGAGGAATGCGGAAAATAATCGAGATCTGTTGCCTCCTTGGCAACAGCATCAAAATGATAAGCGGGATTTTAATGCGAAAAAGATTAAGTTAAAAACCCGTCATTGTAGTTGTGTAAAAATCTGCTAATCAAATAATTTTACCAAAACTCAAAGTAAGTCCCAGGTCGAATATGGGAAGGCTACGTCGATTACAAATCCGCAGTTATTTCTTTTTATATTTTTCTATAAGAGAAAAAATCACAATATTTCCAACTCTATGCTATTGTATTCTATTTACAAAATAAAGAGAGAAAAAGAATGAGAGAGAGAGAAAAAAATTACCTTTATAGCTAACAAATGTTTATTACAAAACTAATGTTGAAAATTGAAATATACACTAGAAAGCAGAAAAAAGATAAGGGAGAGATTATTCTCCTCCGCGAATGCTTGGAGGATGAGCCGGTTTAATGATGCCTGGAGGAAGAAGAATAGAGACGAAAGAAGGACAAAATTGGAAGAATTGGGGATGAGGCAGGACATCGTCATTGCAGGATGCACTTTTGGAATGGGGGAGAGAAGACAGCTGGTGAGGGCTCTGCGAACAAGATGAGAAGTAGAAAAATATTTGTTTTTAACTCTAGTAGAGCTTCCTGTAGCTTGGGAGCACTAGAGTGAGCTTTAGAAGGTTTGGTCTTAGCTCTTAGGAGAGGTGAGAAGAGAAGGAAGGGTTGAAGAAAAAGTGGAGGGGAGATAAGCTATTTATAAGTGAAGAAATGGGGGTGGATAGAGTAAGAAGGTTTAGAGTTCCCTCAGAAACCTGGATTGGATGGGGGTGGATATGCATCCATCCTTAGATAAGAGTGGTGGTGGTGAACATTATGCACGGCCTCCCTCCCTGTGGCTTGTTGTGCATATGTGCTTTGCTGAGAAGAAGTGGCCCTTTGGAGTTGGCAGGTCAAATCATCCATCTTCTTCTTGATGGTAGAGACCTTATCTAATCAACTGGCCACTAACTCCAGATCAATGGAAGTGGATAGGTCTCTTGTTTCGTGTGTCTCTCGTGTGTTTGTCAATGCGCAGGTAGTCCTCCGATTGAACCTACCCAGAGACTCATTGTTTATGGAGTTCTCGTACATGTTCTCGAGAATTTCCCAAATGGCATCTTCATCTTTACCCATGAAATTACCTCCACAGGCTGCATTGACAAAGAGTCTGATATCCTCATAGAGTCCTTGGTAAAAAGACTAGACTCGTTCCTATTTAGGAACTTTGTGATGAGGGCATTTTCACATGAGATCAAGAAAGTAATCCCATGCCGCATTTAACTTGAAATGAGTGATTTGGTGCCTCAGGGCATTGGTGAGCTTTACTGGGAGGAATTTCTTGAGAAATTTAGCTCGTAACTCCTCCCAAGTGTCGATCGATCGAGTCAGAGACCGATACCAATGAGCAGCCTTATCCTTCAATGAGAAGGGAAACATTTTCATGAGTAGGGTGTTTCGGTTCTGAACATTTGGCTCGAGAGTCTGGGTCAGATGTTTTAATTCTTGAATATGTTGAAAAGGGTCATCAGAGCCCAATCCATGAAAGTGGGGGATCAAGTTAATAATATTCAGCTTTAACTTAGTTTCAGGTCCCCTAGCTGGAATTTGCACCCTAGGTTTGATAGCCATAGCTGTGGGATTATGGTAATCTCGCATCTGTGGACGCTGTCGGGAGTTGGCTAGTGCATCAATCAAGTCGGTGAGAGTCTACAACTGGTCCTGCAGGTGTTGAATATCACCCCTTTCTTGATCTGGGTTCTCCGTAGAAACAAAGGATGGAGAATCAGGCTCAGATGTAGATGGATTAGAAGAGATATCAAATGGATCAAAAGAGAACCCAAACAAGCGGGTCAGGGTTTGACCCTAATGGGTGTGAGTTGCTAATGGATGCCTCAAGATAGGTCTCCAAGAACTCTTGTACATGTACTAGAGAGTCAGATGAGGGACTATAAATGTTCTGGACCCAATCAAGGCACCCAAAAGAATTGGATAATTGTGGTCGGTTCGAGGTAGATGGCCCTTTGGATTAGAAATTCATGCACTCGAGAATTACTTGAGCAGTTGTTCGGTGTGTAATTCATGTTTAAAATATTATTTAGTTGTAGTATGACGTGAAAACACGTCGACAAATAAATTTGTAAAGACTGATGAGTATCGGGTCATTCGCAGGGAGGCAATCGCAATTTACGCAGAAGCATTTCAATAGAACTATTCTAAACACATATTTATATATGTATATATGTATAGGAATCAGATATATGCATTCAGAAGATCAGAATTTTATTGCAATTAAAATAGAGTTTTCACAATAGAGAATGCTACTAGAAAGAAATAGATATATAGATAGAGAGAGATAGAGAGAGAGAGATAGAAAGTGGAAGAGAAACGATGCCGCTTGTAGGATGCTTGTGCGAGATGTGGTAGCACCTCAGATCCAGAGCACCGGGATGAAGGTCGGAGTAGAGTTGCAGAGGGATGGAATTGCAGAGAAGCTGGAAGATATCTGGAGTTGATGGAAGAGAGATGCTTCAACTGGAGGGCTTGGGCCTTCTTTTATAGTTTTAATGAGGGGCAAAGTGGGTATTTAACCCTTTATCTTGTGCAACAACTCTTATTTGATCAGATCCGTTGATCGGGAGATCAATGGATCAGATCTAGCCTCAAAACACCTTCATTTGCACCTAAAATGCTTGGATTCAACCTGGGCTTGACACGTGGTAGCTTCTCGGCCTTCAGATCGCCATCGGACGGCTCCCGCTCTTCCGTGTGTGTTCTCTTATTTTTCCTGCTCGCCGCTCCTCAATTTGAGCACCTCATCCTCAGCCATTCGTTCTCACAATCGAATGGCTCACGCTGGCGTGCATCTCGCATTTGTGTTTCAAAAATCGCGTGGGATCACGCATTCGGCCGTGACGCACTTTGATCACACCACGTGGTCGCGTCTGCGTGCGCCAATGTTGATCCAACAACAATTGCATTCGAGCTCAGCGCCTTCTAAATTTCGTGCTTAGGCGGTTTCAAACCCGCGCGCTTTGCTTCTAGCGCAAGCGCGTGAGCCAACGTGCTACGTGCGAGTTTTGTTATAGTTCTTTGTATCTATTTATTCTTATTCGGCTGGATGGGCGATGTGGCACGCTCGTGGCCGTTGGACGAAGATCCAACGACCCACAGCGTGTGAGGGTGGCCTTCCTAGATGGGGCGGTGGTGAGGGAGCGGCTGTGATGGCACCACGTGGCGCCATCATCGCTATCCATCTTCGTATCTGGTACTGTAGACCTCCGATCGAGTTAATTTTTTTTGTCGTTGGACTGCGATCGTTAATTCGGATTCATCCATACGGATGGATTCTTCATTTGAGGCTCAGATCTTTGTCCTTTGGCTTTATGATCTCCGTTCTTTTTTGTATTGCGCAAGATGCCCTAGTTCTCTGATCGAGATGATTTTGGAAATGTTGGACTCCCGTAGTCATTCTGATCTGGTTTATCTGATCTGATCTGACATCCGTGGCTTCAAATCATCTGCAATTAAAATTGAGATGATTTTAGGTCGTAAAATGATGATATTATCTATATGACTGATAAATTAGCTATTGTGCAAATTACGATGCCTATGAATGCATTATTCCTAAGTTTTGCTAGAATCTATCTTAATTCAGGTGATTTAGGTTGCATGATTGTTGTGCAATCACACCCCCATGCCTAAATCTTGCTAGTCCCTAGCAAATGCAAGACTAAATGCAAAGTGGTCTTACATGAGTAATTTTTATCAAGAGTTTGACTAGAGGTTTATGTCTTTTGTTTTCATCCGAAGCTTTAGTAATCTAGATAATTGTGATTGTATTTTGTTGTAGCCTATGGAACAGATCCAAGTGAAAGCCAATCCTCATCTAAAGCTCATACTTGACCCTTAGTAAAAATCTATTGGGATAGGCAAACTTATTCCCTTGGGGTTATAAAGTAACCTGTATATTCAGTTCCGACTTTTGGCTTAGGTAGAAGATTTCTGAGTAAAGTGGATTTGTATTTGGTGGCTCACACTCATCTGGTGCTACATATAGACTAGTACTTTAGAACCTATATTTCCAGATTATGAAATAATTCAACTCAGAGGGAGGCGAGAAACTGTGCTCTCTTTAGTTCCTTTGTACTCATTCTCTCTCTTTCTTTCTCTTTCTCTTTCTTTTTCTTTTTCTTATATTATCTTTTCTTTTCTTTCTTTTTGAGCTCATAATCTCACCAGATTTACAAGTATATTTGGTGGTCTCTCCTGGCGTTAACACTTTGATTAGGTTGTGATAACTCTAAGACTAAGTTAGAATTCCTCAACCTGTATTCAGGCAGCCAGGAATATAGAAAAGTAGGTCAAGGCTCTATTTGGTGGATCGTGAGGGTGGTATGTGTTGTCTCATTACACTTGAAATACATTCTAACTCATAAACTCATTTTTTTTATTTTTTTGTTTTTTTAATTTTTTTTCTATGTACATATTTTTCTCTTTTTTTCTTTTCTTTTTTTTTCACATCCAAATATCTACTAACGCAACGCAGCATACGAACTTTTATTTGAGACGCATTATTCAGGATTATGGGTGTTCAAGAGGATATCGAGTGGCTTATTTGGTGGAAGTGCCTATTCTTAGCATAGGGAAGGGAATGGATAGGACAATGTATTTCTGACTTTGACATTAATATCCTCCTTCAGCTGAGGATTCCATAAAAGATGGTCGTGACCATCCACCTTAGTCCTAGTTTTATCAGAACCTGCTCTATGCATATTTGCCTTATTTGGTGGCTCTCAAGAGATTCGCACTAAGAACTTGTACGTAGAAACCGAGAGCGAAAACTATGCCTAACTCCGAGTATCATTATCTCATTATCCAGAGTTTAAGATTCCTCATACTAGCCTTAGAGCACCAATAGACTTTCTACTCTCACCTTACACTTGTTTGGTGGATCTGTTAGAAGATAGTTTGCCTGACTCCCTGATTATTGTCCAAGGGTTCAGGAGAAGAAGCATTGCTTCTTCTCGAGAAACTAAAGATGTTTATCGGTCTTCATAGAGGATCCATTCCAAATTCTACGTGTAAGTGTGAAATTATACTGGATTCTAAACTCAGGAATCAACTTAAGAATAAATCCCTAATAAAACCTTAATAAAAATTCTTTATGCTTAAATGCAATTTTTTTTTTTTGACATAAAAATTAGACATGCAATGTCCACCCCCCCATGCCTATTCATTACAATGTCCTCATTGAAATGTATGCATGAAAATCAAAATATAATAAGCAAGAGGAGGGGATATCACTTGACTATGCTTGTTAATTCGGGTCAATATGGATGCAGAGGATGCAGAGCTACCTGTATAGAGTACTAGGTTGCCTCCCAGCCAGCGCTAAGTTTAACGTCATTTGCTGGACTCAGTTTAGCTTTAAGAAGATTCCAGAAGGTTGATGTGACCATCGGGAATGGGATCACAGTTTTGCGTGATATAAGGCTTCAATCTCTGACCATTCACCTTTGTCTCAATGCTGGTCTTGGGATCCAGGATAAGCACAGCTCCATGAGGGTAGACTTTTCTTATAATGAAGGGACCTGTCCACTTTGATCTTAATTTTCCTGGAAAGAGCTTCAAGCGTGCATCAAATAACCAAACCTTTTGATTAGGGACAAAGCTTTTTTTGGAGATGTACTTATCATGTAAAGCTTTTGTCCTATTCTTATAGATTCTCGCACTCTCATAAGCATCATTCTGGATTTCATCCAATTCAGTCAATTGGAGTTTTCTTTGTCATCCAGAACGATCGAGATCCAAGTTAAATGTACTGATTGCCCAATAAGCTTTATGTTCAAGCTCAACAGGCAGATGGCAAGATTTTTTGTAGACCTAACAGAATGGAGTGATTCCAATCGGAGTTTTATACGTAGTCCAGTAGGCCCAGAGAGTGTCATCCAATTTGGTAGACCAATCCTTCCGATCTGGGCGGACCGTCTTTTGAAGGATCTTTTTTATTTCTCGATTGGATATTTTGGCTTGTCCGTTGGTTTGCAGATGGTATGGAGTAGAGATTCTGTGAGTGACTCCATACTTGGCTAGTAAGGTCCTGAATTGGTTGTGAGTGAAATGGAACCCACCATCACTAATCAGAGCTTTGGGCACACCGAACCGACTAAAGATGTTCTTCTTTACAAAATCCATGACCACTTTACGATCATTGGTTCGGGTCGAGATGGCCTCAATGCATTTGGATACATAATCAAATGCCGCCAGAATGTACAGGTATCCAAATGAATTGGTAAAAGGTCCCATAAAATAAATGCCCCAAACATCAAAGATTTCGACTTCAAGGACTGGGTTTAGGGGCATTATGTCATTCCTAGCCATGTTTCCTAAAGTTTGGCAATTGATACATGACTTACAGAAGCTGTACGAGTCACGAAATAAAGACGGCCAATACAATCCACTTTGCAGTACCTTGGCTGCTGTCTTTGTTCCTGAGAAGTGACCTCCACAAGCAAAAGTGTGGCAAAATTCTAGTACACTTGTGATCTACTCATCTGGAATACAACAGTGGATAACCTGATCCGCGCAAACTTTGAATAGCTCCGGGTCTTCCCAAAAGTAGTATTTGGCATCGGAAATCAATTTATCCTGGTTATGCTTAGGCCAATCCATGCGTAGTTTTCCGATGGCCAAATAGTTGACAATATTTGCAAACCAAGGTAGTTTGCAAATAGTCAAGAGAGTCTCATCAGGGAAAGAATCTTTTTTTTTTTTTGAAACAGTGAGGATTGCTATCATGAACCGATAGCAATCCAGAGGGTAGTATATTTCTTATCAAAAAAGTATTACAAAAGAGATACCCAACTATGAATGAGAGACCAGCACTCCTTTACAATGTTCTCACATCTCACCGGTCTCTCCTGAAAAAGCTTATCATTACGCGCCCTCCACACACACCACAAATTGGCTGCCATAGCCCCTAATGACCGATCAGGATTGATGAACCTCTGCCACAGAGAATCCTAGGAGGGAAGGGGTTGTAAGCAAACCATCCTCCAAATCTTGTCAGTGACCAGGCAAGAGGAGAAAATGTGTGTTGCATTATCAGATTGTAAACCACAAAGAGGGTAGGCATTCAGAACAGTCCCCATCCTTCTGTGCCTTAGATCACCAGTGATCAAACCTTCTCGTCTGCAAAGCCACAAGAATATCTGAACCTTCAAAGGAACTCTCAAGAGATAAATCTTTCTGTCAACAGGATCCCATTCCACCTCACTGTTGGATCTAATAACTTTCTCATACACCTGCTGCACTGAGAAGGTACCCTGCCAGCCATATGTATTTGTCGCATTCCTCGTAAGATGCACCTGTTGTAGATCAACCATCAGGTTTTGCCTCTCCTCCCATAGTCGAGTGCCTGACCTGCACTGTTGGAGCCCTTCCAGCCACCAGCAGCCCTTTGCATCAGACCACAAACTGCTAACTATGGCATCCTTATTTGCAGCAGCAGCATAAACTCTCAGGTAGACCTCTTTTAGTACCCCCAAATCAGACCACCGCTCATTTCATAAGCTGAAACTTTTGCCATCTCCGAGCTTAGGCTGCAGCAAGTGCCAATAGCTGCTGATTGCATAGATCACTGATCACCAAAAAGGGGAGGGTTTCTTCGGTTGTAGCCTTTGCAGACTGCTGTTAGACCCCCCATAGTTGTCCATCAGGGAAAGAATCATAGAGTTGAGGAGTTGTAGAGTCTACAAGGATTCTGGAGAGATGATCTGCTACTACATTTTGGGCACTAGATTTATCTTTGATTTCTAAATCAAATTCTTTCAGCAGAAGGATCCATCTGATTAATCTGGGTTTTGCATCCTTTTTAGACATCAGGTGCCTTAATGCAGTGTGATCTGTGAAGATTGGGACATGAGATCCTAGTAGGTAAGGTCTAAACTTCTCCAGTGCAAACACTACGGCTAGCAACTCTTTTTCTGTAGTGGTGTAGTTTCTTTGAGCCTCATCCAAAGTTTTACTAGCATAGTAAATCACAGATGGTTTCTTGTCTACCTTTTGTCCCAAGATTGCCTCGATGGCATAATTAGAGTGTCGATCATGATTTCGAAGGGATGTTCCCAATTAGGAGGTTGTAAGATGGGTGATTGTGTAATAGCCTCCTTCAGCTGATTAAAAGCCTTTAAGTAATTTGAATCAAAATCAAAGGATTGATCTTTTACCAACAAGTTTCTTAAGGGCCTTGCCACCTTAGAAAAGTCTTTAATAAATCGACAGTAAAATCCCACATGTCCAAGAAATGATCTTGCTTAACCGTTGAAGATGGCAGAAGTTTGATTATAGTGTCCACCTTGGCTTTATCCACTTCAATTCCTTTTTTAGACACAACATGGCCAAGGACTATGCCCTCCTTGACCATGAAGTGACTCTTTTCCCAAGATAGAACAAGATTCACCTCAATGCATTTTTGTAAAGTCCTTTCAAGATTGATCAGACATGATTCAAAAGAGTCCCCAAACACAGAAAAATCGTCCATGAAGATTTCCATGAAATCACCCACCATGTTTGAAAAGATTGCAAGCATGCACCTTTGAAAGGTTGCTGGACCATTGCATAATCCAAAAGGCATTCTACGGAAGGCAATTGTTCTGTAGGGACATGTGAAGGTGGTTTTCTCTTGATCCTCGGGGTGGATAGCTACTTGATTGTAGCCGGAATAGCCATGCAAGAAAAAGAAGAATTGTTGGATTGCCAGTCTTTCCAGGATTTGATCAATGAAGGGAAGTGGAAAGTGGTATTTCTTGGTTGCACTATTCAGCTTCCTATAGTCAATACAGACTCTCTAAGTGGAAGCTCTGCGGGTTGGAATCAATTCCCCATTATCATTAGTAATCACAGTCAACCTGGCTTTCTTAGGAACCACTTGTACAGGACTGATCCACGGGCTATCGGAGATTGGGTAGATTATTCCCGTGTCTAGCCACTTGATTATTTCCTTTTTCACTACCTCCCACATGTTAGGATTCAACCGTCTTTGCATTTCTCAGGAGGGTCTCGATCCTTCCTCAGTATAGATTCTATGGGTGCAGTAAGTGGGATTGATTCCTTTCAGATCATCTAATGTCCAACCAATTTCTCTACTATTTCTTCCCAACACTTGAATCAATTGCTTTTCTTGAGTTTGGGTTAGATGAGAGCTAATGATTAAAGGGTAAGTCCGATCGGATCCTAAGAAAACATATTTTAGATGATCTGGAAGAGGTTTAAGTTCAGGTTTGGGTCCTTGGGATAAAGGGTCCAGTGGTGGATCACAGTTACCCTCAAGAGGTCTTGGAATTAAGTTAGTGATTAATGGGCCAACCTCTTGATTGGTTTGGGGTTCAAGGCCTGTAGGATCAGATTGGGTTATTCCTAATTCCATACAATATTCAACGGTATTATCCTCAAAATCTTCTATCAATCCACAATCCTCAAATTGTTTGATGGCCTTAAAGATATTAATCGTAGTTTTCTTATCCCCGAATTTGATTTCCATATTGCTAGATTCACAATCAATGTTTGCCTTGGCAGTAGCTAAAAATGATCTTCCTAGAATGATTGGGGTGTTCTTTAAGTTCTCTGGTACCTCTATGTCAAGGACTAGGAAATCCATAGGGAAATAAAATCATGAACCTTGACAATTATATCCTCAACAATCCCCCGTGGTGTGGTCGCAGATCGCTCAGCCAGTTGTAATGTGACCTCAGTAGGTTTTAACTCTCCAAAGTTAAATTTTTTGTATAACATAGCAGGGATTAAATTTATGGAGGCACCTAAATCTAAAGGAGCCATTTCAAAAGTAGTATCTCCAATAACACATGAAATCAGAGGGGCTCTGGATCTTTCTATTTCTGGGGTAGGTTTCTAAGGATAATTGCACCAACTTGTTCAGATCACACTACCCTTTTAGTTGATTTGGCCTGGCATTTAGGTGTGCACATTTCCTTTAAAAATTTTGCACAGGCTGGGATATTCTCAATAGCTTCAAGGAGTGGTATGTTCACCTGGACTTGTTTAAAAATATCAAGCCACTCGTCAGATGGATTGGTTTTCTTTTTCCTAGGTTTGTTTAAGGCTTCAGGAAAGGGAGCTTGAGAGAAATCATGAGTGTTTGGGTCCTGATCCTTGTCTTCTTAATCTCCTAGGTCAGATTCGGGCTCCTAGAGATCTTGTTTAGGTTTAGATTTAGAGGGGTATGGATCTTGGATCTGTCTCCCACTTCTCAAGGTTACCGTACCAGCAAAAGCGTCAGGGTTAGAAAGTTGAGGTGGTTTCTGCAAAATAGGTGGAGCCTGATTAGGGTTAGAAAAATCAGGTGGGTGCTGGGTAGCAGGTTGAACTATATGTGCCTGTTGCTTCCTTGTGTTGTGCTGGTTAACCCTATTGAAATTTCTTGGGTTTGGGATGGGTTGGGATGGCAACATCCCATGTTGTCTAGCATCTACTAGCTGGTCCAGTTGTCCCATCAATTCTATCCTCAATTGATTCATTTCTTCCTTATGTCATAGATTCATCTCTCTCATTTCTTTGAGGACCAGGCTCAGATCAGTGGGCTAGTTTTCCTGAGTAGGTTGTGGCTAGTGTGTGCGTGGTTGTGTGTACTTACTAGGTTGCCTATAAGTGTTTGGTTTAGTCAAGTTAGGACTCTGGGTGGGTTTTTGACTTAACCAAGCAAAGTTAGGATGGTTTCACCATCCAAGGTTATAAGTGTTTGAATAAGGCTCATTTCTAGTGTAACCCTAGAGTGCATTCACATCCTCAGGACAACTAGGCATCAGGCTGCCTAGTTCAGAATTCGAGGGCATCAAGGTCCCTCCTTGGTACCCAGAAAGAGATGGGTCCAAGTACAGTTGGCTCATAGGTGGAGCCATGGTTAGGTCATTAATGTTGTGCTTTGATTCCTAACCTTGTGGGTTGGGAAATTGGTTGTAGGTTAATATAGGCACTCGGGTAGGCATAGGATTTAATCTGGATTGTGTACCTAAGGAATTCCTGCCCATTAGATGGTTATCCAGCTTCTTATCCAAATTCTCCACATTCTTTCCCACGAGTTCCACCTTATTTAATCGTTGTGCAATTAGCTCTAAATCAACCAAGTTTGAATTATTGTTAACTTCATAAACTCTGCTCCTTGGTTGATTGGCTCTGTTAAAGGCAGACATTGAGGCATTGTTGAGGGAATTTTCACTCATATTCTCAAACAATTGAAAGGCTCCCTTAGCATCTCGACTCAGGAAATTGCCCCCACATGCCGTCTCAACAAAATTCTTTAAATTATCACTCAATCCATAATAGAAAACATGGGCCAAGTGCCACTTTGGAATCCCATGATGGGGGCATTTCCTAGCTAAATCATTGAACCTCTCCCAAGCCTCATGTAGTTGTTCCTTGGGGTTCTGCTTAAAGGTTGTTATGGCACATCTAAGGGCATTAGTTTTTTCTACGTTGAAGCATTTCTTTAGAAATGTGCTTCTCAGGTCTTTCCAAGTTAGGATTGGTCTACCAATTATTCTCAACCAATGTGCAGCTTTATCTTTCAAGGAGAATGGGAACATCTTCATCATCAGGGTACCTTCATTCATGTTCCTAGGGCCAAAGGTCCTTCCTATGTATAGTAGCTCTTCAAGGTGGTGGAAGGGGTCATCTGACTCACGACCATGGAAGTGGGGAATCAAGTTAATGATTTGAGGTTTGAGTTCAAAATCATCCCCATCCTGAGGTACCCTGACAAAGGGTTCAGGATGAGCATTAGGAGGGTTATAAAAGTCATAGAGGGGCTGGTTTGCCCTTCCATTTTGGAGTCGAGTGATGGCCTATAGTTTGACTTCCATCTGTCGATCATGATGCTGGCCCTGCTTAGTGATCTGCCTTTATAAGAGAGTCATAGGATCCAGATTTTGTTCATCGATCTCTTCTTCCTCGTGGTGACTCACCATTGCAGAGGGTTTAGATTTAGATTTTGGATAAATAAGTCTTCTCCTAGGATTTCTTTCTAAAGGTGGTAGCAAATCAGGATTTTGAGATCTTCTACCTTGCATGCACCAGAAGGATGTTTGTAGACGAGAGAGAAGACATATGAGAGAAACCTCTACTCAATGCAAGCAATCAAATTGGTCCTTAAAGTGTCAACCCTAATTAGAGCTGATTCTGGCTCCCCAAAACACGACTGGGTTGGATCAATTCTTGAATTACTTGGCTGGCCAGAAGGGTGGGACCCCTTAGGACACCCCGCACGGTGGGACACCACTTAGGGTTAACGTGGTTATCGCACCGACCTTTCTTGTCACTAGTGGGTCCAAGTAGATAAGGCCTTGACTTTAGCCCAATTTAGTTTCAAGTCCCCAAATCTATTAGTCCTACCTAGGGCACACGTCTACTCGATTTTAAGCTTGGGTTTGATGTGCTTTTGGAGTATGATGGGAGTTAGGGGGTGTTTGCCCTTAAATTGATTTTGAAATGTGAAGTACGCAAGCAAAAGGGTTTCTAAGAAATTTTCTTGATGAAGTGATTTTTTAAGATTCGAATGCTTGCGTTAATGAGTTTTAGGATTCACTTGAGTTAATATTTTCAATCAAGGTTTTGATGGGGCACACAAGAGTTTTGCAAATCCCAATTTGTTTGCTAGATTTGCTTTAAATATGGAAATACAGGTATGCTCTATCTTTAATGTGGAACCCTAAGTACAGATAATTCTAAATGATTCTTTTAAGTTCAAAATCAGATTAGTGGTGCAACCTAAGCAATGTAATCAATTGGTCTTATTGCACCACTAACGAGGCATTCAGAAAATATTTTCAAGAATTTTTAATGCATGTTTTCTATTTTTTCTGATTTAAAGTATACTGGGGGTTTTGCAGTCTGTTTTGACCCCCAGTTGGTGATTGGATAATCCGTGCAATCAAAAGTGTAAGAAATAATTTTTTTCAGATTTTTCCTAAATTCTTGATTATCTCAGAAATTCAGTGCCATAAATTTCAAGTCAATCGAAGTTGTATAAAAATTCCTATGATATTTTGAACTCCAAAAAATTAGGAATAATAATTGAATTGATAATAGATCAGTGTGTGAATTTTTCAAATTTGGATCTATTATTCCTACCTTTGAAATCTACGTCCAATAAAAATTTGAGAATTTTTGGATGTACGGATCTTCGGGAATTGAATTTTTAAGAAAAAACTTTATTTCAGCCCGAAAATCAAGAGAGATTTTTTTTTATATAAGCAAAAAAATTCTAACTAATCCAAGGGTTCAAGTAAATCCTAGATCTAACTAATCTAAACTACAGGTACTTACCTGAGGTTCGAACTCGCAATTCCCGTTGTTGTGTTTCGTTTTGATTTCCTTACTTTCCTGTACACACGAATTTAACAAAAATAGGAAGTTAGAAATCTAAAATTCGCACCAAAGAAAGATTCAAAAATTTTTTTTGCCTCCCTGGAAACGGTGTCAACTTGTTCGACACGTAATTCATGTTTAAAATATTATTTAGTTGTAGTATAGAGCGAAAACACGTCGACAAATAAATTTGTAAAGATCGGTAAGTACCAGGTCATTCGTAGGGAGGCAATCGCAATTTATGCAGAAGCGTTTCAATAGAACTTGTTCTAAATAGATATTTATATATGTATATATGTATAAGAATTAGACATATGCATTTAGAAGATCAGGATTTTATTGCAATTAAAATAGAGTTTTCACAATAGAGAATGCTACTAGAAACAAATAGATAGATAGATAGATAGAGAGAGAGAGATAGAAAATGGTAGAGAAATGACGTCGCTTGTAGGATGCTTGTGTGAGATGCAGCAGCACGTCAGATCCAGAGTGACGGGATGAAAATCGGAGCAGAGTTGCAGAGGGACGAAGAGTTGCAGAGAAGGTAGAAGATATCTGGAGTTGATGGAAGATAGATGCTTCAATTGGGGGGCCCTAGGCCATCTTTTATAGTTTTAATGAGGGGTAAAGTGGGTATTTAACCCCTTTATCTCGTGCAACAACTCTTATTTGATCAGATTCGTTGATCGGGAGATCAATGGATCGAATCTGGCCTCAAAACACCTTCATTTGCACCTAAAACACTCGGATTCAACCTGGGCTTGACACATGCAGCTTCTCGGTCTTCAGATCACCATCGGACGGCTCTCGCTCCTCCATGTGCATTCTCTTCTTTTTCTCACTCGTTACTTAATTTGAGACTGGACGGCTCAAGTGGGCGAGCATCTCGCATTTGCATTTCAAAAATCGAGTGGGATCACAAGTTCGATCACGGTGTGCTCTAATCAGGCCATGTGGTCGCGCCTGCATACGCCGATGCTGATCCAACGGATCATCGCACCCACACTCACCGCCTTCTGAATTTTGTGCTTAGGCAGTTTCGAACCCGCGTGATGTGGTGCGCTCGAGGGTGGCCTTCCTAGATGGGGTGGTGGTGAGGGAGCGGCTGTGATGGCGCCACGTGGTGCCATCATGGTTGTCCATCTTCTTTTCCTTGTATTTGGTGCTGTAGACCTCCGATCGAGTTGATTTTTTTCATCGTTGGACTGGAATCGTCGAACTAGATTCATTCGTGCGGTTGGATTCTTCATCTGAGGCTTGATCTTTGCCCTTTGGATTTATGATCTCTGTTCTTTTATGGATTGCACAAGATGCCCTGGTTCTTTGATCACGACGATTTTGGAAGCGTTGGACTCTCGTCTTCGTTCTGATTAGATCTGTCCGATTGGATCTGACATTCGCGACTTCGAATCATCTGTGATTAAAATCGAGACGATTTTAGGTCATAAAATAACAATATTATCTATATGACTAATAAACTAGCTATTGTGCAAACTACAATGCCTATGAATGCATTATTTCTAAGTTATGCTAGAATCTTGCTTAGTTTAGGTGATTTAGGTTGCACGATTGCTGTGCAATCAACAGCTAGGAAAAGAGAGCCTGCAAAGACCCCTATACGGTAGAGCGCCCTTACGGGTTATAGGATTTCCCTCACTCGACCTTCCTTGTCATTACGATTCCAAGTAGATCGGAATGTGCGAATTGAGCCCTAAGTCTACCAATTTTAGGCCTACTTGTGCCTTGAATTATTACTTGAATTAGGAGTTGATTCAAATTGTGACATAATTTGAGGTTGGCTGATTAACAAAGTGAACCAACTTCACCTGACCTGCCTAAGGTTGAGGATGAAATTCAGGTCAAGTCATCCGAACCACCCTATTTGGGTTCTCAAATAGGTTATTAGGTCTCAATTTTATGGTTTAAGTGATCTTAGAGCCTTGACTTTAGGGTTTGATGATTAAATTAATTCAATCAAGGGCTTAGGTAGAACACAAATGTGGGAAGATTGGTTTCCTTTATAAATGGCAAGTGTGTACTAGCACTTCAAACCCTGATGTTCAAAACCCTAATTGGCTCTATTTCAAATCCAATTTGATTCCAAATATGGCACCTTGGACTAAAACAAGAAGGTGAGTAGTCCAAGGTGTTGTAAGTTCCTATTTGGCACAAGAAGCAAAGATTGGGTGTCTCTAAATCAAATCAAATCCAATCAAATCTAATTGCAATCAAATCAAGAAAATCAGGAATTTCTTGCCTTGAATGATATTTCTAGGAAAATAAGGCAGGATTGGCTTTCTAATTTCTTATTTTTTCCTTTTTTATCTTCCCAAGAGAGAGATAGGGGATTAGTGAAGAAGGGAAGATGATTGATTTGCCTTTGGCATGGTTGATTCGAGCTGGTGATCTTAAACTTTTCTCGTGTAAGAATTGAAACAATCAAAACAAAGGTTAAGTTAGAAATCATATCAGAAGAATATGAAATGAATAGTGGTAAAATGTGCGTTGCTCCCCGGCATCGGCGCCAAAATGTTAACGTGCTTTCGTCGAGTTTTAAGAAATGTGTCATAGTATAACAACTAAAGCGAATCAACACTTAAATTTATATCTCGAATTGTGAGTTCGTGGTCGTCTCAGGAAGCAATAAAATCACAAATTAACCACTAATCCAGTGAATAAAATTGAACCATAGGAGTTTGATGCAAAAGAGGATAGAATTACTCAAATAATTATCTCAACCAAACTAAAAAAGAATAGAGAATGTTAAGGCAAAAAATGTGATTTTCAACTCAAGTAAAGCCTCAACACTTGGCCAAAATCTAGCCCACTCTCATGAGTCAAAGCCAGCCAAGATTCTCGTTGAAAACCAGGTCCAAGTCTATCACCAGTCAGTCCAAAATTGACCCAAATCAGACCCACACTTGCGTATGTGCAGTCATCTGTGTGTGTGAAGAGTGGGGACCTGGCCCTTTGATGTCTCGAGCGGTATGGTAATGTGCGTGTTGCCTTTTGAGCCTAACTTCAGCTCTTACTCCCACTGATGTGGAACTAAAGGTATGAGTTCCCCTTCATTTTCTTCGCGTAAAGAAGCAGCTGCTCGATTGATAGCCAATTGGCCATGGATCTGGAATCCAATGGCCTAGATTCCTTCCCACACCGGATCCCCGCTTGATGGAGGTAGCGCATCTTGGAACCATCGGACAAGCCTTGATAGAGAGATTCTTACTTAAACGGGATAATAGTAATAAAATGATAATGTCGTTGTATATGGTGTGGTGGAAAATCTCTCAATCAAAATATAAAATATTTCTAACAACGAGGATCAGGTTGTATCCACAAAGAGGAATAGGCCTATTGATAAGCGAGAAAGTCATTGCAAAAAGCTCAGTTTGGAAAACCTAAGTCGTAAAATTCACAAGAAAATCCTCTACCAAATAATTTTTAACTGAAACTCTGATAAGTCCCAAGTCAAATACAGGGAGGCTACGCTGATTATATCAGTAATTATATTTTTTTATAAATGAAATATTCATAATGGCAGCTAAACTACTTGAAATATAAACAAAAGTGACAGATAGAGAAAGAGAGAAAAAGAGCGAGAGAGAGAATAACAATTTTATAGCTATGATAATGTCACTTACAACTAATTTCTACAACTAGAAAGTTGTAAATCTATTCTAGAAAGTGATAAAAACATAACGGATGAGAAATTATCCTCCTCGACGAATGCTTGGAGGATGAGCTGGATAGACGACGCCTAGAAGATGGAGAGCGAAGACAGAGGGCAAATTTGGAAGAAACGGGGATGAGTTAGGGGATGGGAAACCATAATAGGCCCTAACTAGTCACTTTTAGTTAGGATTAAAAGGTAAATGCTCCTACATAACCATCTGAGGGATATAACTCCACTTCAGGCTGTTTTGAGAAAAGAACAGGAAACTAGGGTTAATTCTGTAATTTTAACAGTATATCATGAACACAGAATAACCAAGGGGTTTGGTAGGGGTGAAATAAAGATCAAATGAGCATTAATGTCTAATAAGTAGGCCCATGCAGATAGAAACGGGGTTTTGCGCATTTCAAGAACTAATACAGCACCTAAAACCTTAATTTTAGATCTGCGTAAATTAGTGAGGTTCTGGTCAGGATAAAATTCATCTAAATCTCCTAAAATTCATATAAAAATATTCCTTGAGGTTTGGTACCCTTGATTTGACCTTTGGGATCCATTTTGACCTTAAATAGAGTCATAGACATAATTGTGCCCTAATTTGGGTTTTTACACAAATTACCCAGGAAAACTTGGTCAAAACTAAACTCTGACTTCATCATCATATTCCTTAGATCCAAATTAGGTTTGTACCAAAATTTTGCCCCAATCAGAGACCATCTTGACCTAGTTTGCATTTTAGTCCAATTAAACTCTATTTTTCACACTTAAGCCCCTAACTTTCAAAATATTTGCATTTATCCCCCTAACTTCTCTTCTTTTTTCTTCAAAAAGGTCCATACTGCCATTAACAGTGTGAACCCATTAAGCACCGACTTTCAATCAAGGATTCCTCCCTATTGCTCAACCAATCCCTTCCAAAATTGGAAGGGATGATCTCGAGGAAGTCCTTAATCGTCTAAACATAGTTTTGGACTCCAAATCTCCTCATGAAGCTCGTGCAAATTCGTGGATTTCAGGGATCTCTTTCCCTGAAAATCTAAGCTTCTCAAGCTTGTTTCCAAGCTTAGAAGCTTGTCCGAAGCTCTATAAAAGCACCTCTATCGCAAAGCCTAGCGAGTTCTAAGCCCAGAAACCCTCTACCTCTTCTACCTCCGGCCTACTCCAAAGACCGCTCTGGAGACCTTCCTCTGGTCTTCTCGCTTACTACCACATAATATAGGTAGTAGGATTGCCTCCCTCAGCCTCGTCAGCATCTCTCCATACCTGCAAGAAGCTCCTTCCCCCTTCAGGTGTCGCCGTCCTTCCTCCTGGAGGCTCCTTCGTCTCCAGCACCAGCCAATCATAGCCGGTGCCATCTTCGCATCCCCTTCATCAGCAACAACTCCATTTTGACCCCTCATCTCCCCCTAACCCAATTCATGCACTCAACACCCACATTAGCATGCTCTCACACTCGTGCCACCATCGTCTTCCTCTACACCGGTGACGCTCTAGCGTAGCCTCCCACTCGCTACATACCATCAAATGCCTTGTTGCCACCTCCACAAGCTTCACCATCCACCCTCATCAGAAGCACTCTCTCTATTTGCTCGTGCGACCACCAAAAACCTCCATTGAACTCCCTCTCCTGCACACGCCTTCTCCGAGGTCACCAGACCTCCAGACCTACTCTCACGTGATGCCACCACCACGGTTACACTCATCAACGTCTGGCGAACCTTCTGAGCTTTTCTAATAGGGCTAAGAGGTTGTATTCTCCCTTTTTAGGTACATGTTGGAGCTCCACCACCACCTTTGTCTTCTCCGGTTCTGCTAGCTATCTTTGAGCCGTGTTCTTCAGCGCCCTTCTCTCCAGGTGTTGCAGACGACTCCTAGGAAGCGCTCCAGACTTCCAATCGAAGCAGCAGCTACCTCCCTTGACCTCAATCAGAGAAGTCTTCAGCTGCTGCCATGCGAGGAGGACTGGGGACATATAATCCCACATTGTAGAATCAAAAGTCGTCGCGCAAGATAAGAGGAACTTTTCCCCTTGACCCTTCGCCCAAGACACGGGGGTCGGGTCCCTATGCACGAGCCTCCTTGTGCTTACTCCTTACTCGCTACACTACACAGGTGGGTCAGGTCCCTGGTCCAAATACCTGGTTATTGACCTAATTGTCCCTTGGGTTTGAGAGATGAAGAAAAAGAAGAGAGTGGGGGGGTTTTGCTCTTCGTGCCTCTGCTCTCTAGACTTAGTCGATTCTTGAGAGGCCTTTGCCTTTGTGGTGCTGTGCTATGCCTCTCTCTTGAGGCTTGAAAGAAGAAAGAAAGCAAGAGGCCCTTGAGCCTCTTGAGGTTGCTGTAGCGGTTTACACTTAAGCTGTCGATGTTGGATTCCATCGTCTGATCTCTGCAGGTGCCTTAGTTCTACACACTGTGGAAACATTTGATAAACTTGGTTGACGTGGATATTTGGTTGAGATTTGTTGTTCAATTATTTGAGATACTTGTGAGCTTAATTTCAGGGGTTAATTTGGTGATTCAAATAACCATTTTAACCCGATCTTTTTGCACTATTGTTCTGATCTTATTTAAACATCATTTTGAATCATCATTACCTTCAAATTATTTATATTTCTTGAGATTAATGAATTTAAATTGCTTCTTTGCTCCTTGTGATCGACCTCAGACTCTACTTTCTGAATTTGAGCATATAAATTTAAATGTCTTGTTGTGCGATTTAGGAGTGTACTACAACGAATGCATCTTTAAAACTCCTACTTTGCCCATCAATAGTAGGGCGTCGACGTCACAGGATCCGCTTTCGGAATGGGGGAGAGAGGACATTTGGCGAGAGCTCCGCGAAGGGTGTTAGAAGTGGACATTTTTTATTTTTAACTGTAGCGGAGCTTCCTGTAGCTTGGGAGCATTAGAGCGAGCTTGAGAACATTATTCTTGGCTCTTTGGGAGGTTGAGAGATGAAGGGATGGTGAAATATGTGGGGCGTAGGATCCTATTTATAGTTGAGGACATGGGGGCAAAAGGGGCACTTCACATCTTGAAAATTAAGTACAAGTCTTTAGTGACACACGCACACGTCACTAAAGCTAAATGTTGGTGAAGATGTGCAGAGAGAGGAGGAGCGTCCGGTTTTGAATGCACGATCTCGTTCGTTACTAGCGTTTAAGAGGCGCCGCTCCTCAGTAGTTGGATCGTGGATCAATGACCTAGATCACATGCTGCTTCTCCTTCAGATCGTGCCTACGCCTTCGCGTAAGATTGCATGTGCAATTGCATGTTATCACGCATGTTTGCACGGTGCTCTCATCCAGCACTCCTAAGCGCGCCACGTGGCCACCACCGCTGTCGCTTGTTCGCGATCCGACGGTTGAATTGTGCTACGCCTTGCTTCAGTGGAGGATTTAAGGCATGGTCAGTTTGAACGTGCACTCGAAGGATGCGAGCACCTCTCTCGCCCAATGCGCTATAGTCATGGATGATTATGTTTTTGAATTAAGGTGCCATCGCTCATGTTTGTTGGATTTCGATCCAACGACCCAAATTTATTGTTGATCACGCCTTCAGAGATGAGTGCTACACTTGGGGGCCGAAATGGCTACATCTTAAACATTAGATCTCGATCCAACGGTCGAGATCTGATGGCACGAATGAAGGAGGAGGCCGGGTGGCTGTGGGTGGCTTGGATGACTCCACGAGGTGCATCTGGGCCGTCCATTTTCTAATGCTTGTAGATGGTGCCATGGATGTTGGATTGGGTCTATTTGCATGCTGTTAGGCTTGAATCGTCGATCCAAACCCATCCGTGAAGTTTGATTTGTCATTTGAAGTTCAAATTTTCACCACCTTGCCCCTTGGCCTTTAATCTTTATCGAATTGGATCAGATGCTATGGAAGTTCGATCGGGGCTATCTTGGAGGCGTTGAACTCCAATTGTTGCCCTAATCATATCCGTATGGTTTGAATCTTTAACCCGAGGCCTAGATGAATATCGCCTTGTCCCCTGATCATAAAAAGAGATGAATTACTATATAGTTTGTATAAATTAACCTAAATGGATGATAATGCATGTTATGCAATATTTATAATGCATGATGCTTCTATGATACTAGGAACATGCACAAATAGACATTTTAGTCCAATTAGATGTGTGCACATCACACCCCCATGTCTATCTTTTGCTAGTCCCGAGTAAAACTATATGCCATTTATAAACAGAATTAGGATCAAGTTACTTGGGCAATAGTTATTTCTTATCACTAAGAAATTTTTGCTAAAGACTTGAACTATAGAGACTCAATAGTGCCCAGGTGTCTGCCAAATGTAGACCGCCCAAGCCCTTGCCTTATTCCAAAGCAAATATTTTTTTCCTCTTTTTTCTTCTTTTCTAATTTATTTTTCTGGATTTTTGAGTTTGGAGTTTCGGGGCAAGTTTCTAATGCTACCCAACCCACCCATGACTCGAAAAGAACTCTAAGTTCTAAGCATCTTTTTGTGATTGTGATAGACTCACTGATTTGCAATCGGAATGGACTTTAGGCTTCTATTCCCCAAGGTGACCTTGAAAAGAAATTCCGAAAGGTGTATCTGTTAGACCGGTAGCTTTTTCCCTACTTTTTATTTTTATACAGTCAACATAAGGGCGAACCTAGTGTATATCTCCCTGGCTTATTCTACTTCCCCACTTCTTATTAAGTGTTTGGAATTAAACATACATTTCATGAGCTGGGTTCTAGACAACTGGCCAATGGGCGTTAAACCCACGATAACTTGTCAGCCATACTCGTGTGGTGAAGTGTGGCTTATTTATTTTTTTCTTTCTTCTTTTCTATTTCTCATCAATTTTTTTTTCTTTTTGGATAATTTTCTTTTTTTTTTCTTTTTTTTCTGAGTAGGTGGATTCCCTTATCTAAGATTTACTAAAGGCAGCAGAAAGAGAATGGTCGTGTGGCTGGGTTCTAGACAACTGGCCAATGGGGAGTCAAACCCACGACAAGTTGCCAGCCATACCACCCTAGAAGGTTTATTAGCTACCCGATTTTCGTTAAAACTGTTGAAAAGTGAGTAAGTGCAAATAGTGTGTAGATGCTTTAAACTTAAAGTGCCCTTAAATCAGAGGGCAGATTGATAAGTTGTGTACTTATCACCCCAACTATTTAACCAATTAAAAATAAATTAAAGATGGCGAGGACTCGAGAAACAAGTCCACATTTTAGTGGACACCTGGGCTGATTAAGCCTGAAGACCTGAAGAATCTAAGTGTTTAGGTTCTATTGTATCATTTCCTAAAGTTGACAAATTTCTAATGCCCAAGTTCTCTTTTTCCTAATTCAATTTTTTTATTTTTTTCTTAAATAAAGAGAAAATAAAAAGAATTTATGGAGTTAACAAAATAATTAAGATAAGGATATTGAGCCCCCCACGCTTATCTAATGCAATGTCCTCATTGTATTAAAAAGACATGAAAAAGAGCGGAGTAGAGAATAAACCACCTGAATTTCGTGTTTAATTGGTCAGCTTCGAGATGAAAACAGATTGTATACGTGCTAAGGTTATTGCCTTTAGCTAGGCACACTATACAACCAAAAAAGAAATAAAGAATTCACAAATTTAGGTCAGGAACAGAAGAAAAAGATCGATCCCTGGGCCCACAAGGATATGTCCACAGATGTGGGCCCGATTGTGGTGCAGACCCATGCCCCAGGGTCGAGTGTATCTAAGGTTCTGGATGAAAATTACCCAGAATTGGTGATCATTATCCAAGCGGGGTCGGGCTTGCAGTTTGTGAGGATGCAATCCAAGTCTAAAAAGTCGGACAATAGGAAAATTTGTATAAAAAAGATAATCAATTAATTTATGCTTGGATTGGACATCCTCAGAGTTGAAAATGTCATAAGGGTCCTGGTAGAAGGTTGGTGGCTTCAGGCAAATAAGAACCCTTAGACTCAAGGTTCTACTTCCCCTGGAATTGGCTTCCTAGATCTTCATTTCCAGATTCCTATCCTCCACAATCAAAGTTTTCGTGACCTTGAAAGTGTTATCAACCCCATCTAAAATATCCAAGTCCAAAATTTGTGGCTTGGTGGTCGGGCCCGGATAGGGGTGTTAATATGGTGATTTTATCGTTATAATGTGTATAGTGGTTAACCTAAATCGAGTCTAACCATCTCTTTACAAAATTTTTTACTTGGCCTACTTGATTTTATCTTCGTCACTTTTAGGCCCAGGGTTGAACTCAGGGAAGTGGGATTAGAAGCCAAGTTTCTACGCCTTTCCTACAACGAATCTCTTCCTCTCGTTTATTGTGTTTTTGGTGTTTTTCTATTTAGATTTTTTTTTCTGATAATCTTTGGCCTTGAGGCACACCCTCAAAATTAGGTTCTTGGCTTTGAGCCAAATCAGGGTTCCAAAACGGGTCTTACTATTTGCAAAATGGAGTACCTGCAAGTCAAGGATTATCTTTTCTCTTTTATATTTTTTTATCTTTTTATTGGCATGCAAGAGAAATAGAAATAAAGTAAATATAGTATAGATATATATGTATATACTATATATGTATAAAGGGGTGGGGGTGGAGGCGGAGATGGAGTGTAGCACGGTGTCGAGTCGGTCGTCATCTAGAAAGACGCAACCAACAGGACGAGGTGCCACGTGGAGTGTAGGATGGATGGTGGAAGATGTGTGTAACCACGCTTTTTGTACGCGTGTATCGGGGAATATCAGCAACTGGTGCAGATATTCCCGCGATACTACGTATGGTAAGTAATGTGAAAAAATATATATATATATGTATATATGTAAATATATCTATATATATATATGGTTATAAATATCTAGGTGTATATATAGTTATATGTGTATATATATGTATTAGTTCGACTACTCGGATCGGAATCAGTAATGTGATCTGCCTAGATAATAGGGTTCTTTCAATCAACTGCAGGGTCTTAATGAAATACAGGTAAAAAAAAGTGTCTAGTTACCTAGGGAAGTAATCAAGTCAATCAAGAAGATAGTTGATGAGAACCTCATCATGAGTCCTAACTAGCATATTTTGACCTAATAAAGTGAACAAGAGCTCCTACATAACCAAGAGAAAGGCTTAATTCAAGGAAGCACTAATTTGGGAAGAGAACATGAAACAAGGGGTAAAACTGCAATTTTACCATTGCAGTGCATCAACGGGATTTCTAAGGGTCTAGACATAGGTCAATTGGACTTAATAATAGAAAAAGTGGGATGGTTCAGTCAGAAAAGGGTTATTGTGAAATTTAGGAATTAAATGACATTTTGTAACCCTAAAACAAACCTACTTAAATTCATAAGGTTCTAGGAAAGATAAAAATCAACTAAACCCTCTAAAATTCATGGAAAAATATCCCCTAGGGTTTAAAACCTTCAATTTGGCCTTTGGAACCTGTTTTGACCTAGATTGGTGTCCATGCCTAATATTTGGCCATGTCCAGTCAAAATTGTGGCCAAACCTAAAATCCAACTTCACCATTGGATTCCTTAGGTCCAAATTAGGCTTATACCAAAATTTGGACCTAAGGGAAGGTTGTTGTTGTGCATCTTTTTAGGTTAGTAAGAGAAAGGATTATTGTAAGAGGTTGTGCCACCATCATTCAAGTAGTATGATAGTGGATTGATTAGCCTTGACTAGTCAGGAAAATCCTAAGCTGAGAGGCTTAGGCAGTGGTTTTTACCTGGGAAGGGTTTCCACTATAAATCTTTGTGTATATTGTGGGATTATTTTTTTGCCATATTTTTTTTACAATCGCTATCACTCTTGATCTTGTGTTTGTGGTCAAGTAAGATCCACAGGGACACACTCATTTGGTATCAGAGCCTGATCGTGAAGGAGAAGTCACACCTCACATTCACATGGCCGCAACAACAAGTTTTATGGAGGGTCAATTATTTTTCCAACCACCACTATTTGACGGATCATATTATGATTATTGGAAAAGAAGAATGCAAATTTTTCTTGAAGCAATGAACTTTGAGGTTTGACATATCATTGAGTCCAAATATATGCCAAAGAAGAAGGAAGAAAAAGAGCTAACGAAGGAAGAGAAGAAGAAAGCGACAAATAATTATAAAGCCATGAATGCACTATTTTGTGCATTAACAAGAGAGGAATTTGACAAAGTTGCTTCATGTAAAAGTGCATATGAGTTATGGAACCAGCTCTCTATCATACACGAAGAAACCACTAACGAAGAAGTAACATGGGATGATTCCAACCCAAGTTCGGAATCAGATGCTGAGGAACAAAGACACGAAGATGGGGTTACTCATCTATGTCTAATGGCACTAGTAGAATCAAGCAAAGAAGAGGTAAATTTTGACCTTACTTTAGATGAATTATTAGATGCATATCATGATTTATACAATTTAGCTAAAAGATTAAAGAAAGAAAATAAGGAACTTAAAGATAAGTGCACTATTTTTGAAAATGAAAAACTTAGTTTATCTCTAGATTTAGAAACTAAGAAAACATAATTAGATGTAACAAGAGTTGTGAATATAGAGTTCCATGAGAAAGTATAAGATCTCAAGGAACAATATATTAACTTTAAAGACACACTTAATGACCTCAAATATTCTACTAGAACATATGTAGGAAAATATGAGGACATTAAAAAGAAGAATCAAAAGAAGATTAGGCATGCATTTTTATATCAAAAGGCCGATAGAAGCGAGTCTAATGGACCCTCTAACTTGAAAGGAAATAATAGCCACGGACCCGAAAGAATATGGGTACCGAAAAAATTTGTAGAAAATTGTGTTACAGGTTATGGAAAAGATCAAGATGGAAATTACAATTGGAGAGGCAACCTTCAACAAGCCAACAATCATCAATTTGGCTATGAAAGATGGTGGAACCAAAGTGTCAATGGATGCCAAATTTTTGGTGGAGACACCCTCCACCTGGCTATTGCTATTAAGTATAACTCCTTATACCTTAGCAGGTATGATTCCCAAAATTCAATCTTTATTACTTGCTTAGCTATAAATAAGTTTTTAATATAAAATTGACTAAGCATTGAATTAATTAATTTGGGATAGCAACTTGATAGGGGGAGAAGAATAAAGAGAATCAAACCTTGATAAGGGATCATTGTTTAAGAGGGAGAATCAAGATCAATTTCTTAGTATCATTTAGATAGCATATTTATCTATGTTGGACTGTATAACTCTTACTCAACACTTCATTTTTGTTAGAGTATCATGAATTTCATCATCTCCTTATCATGGATTGATAATTTTCATATGATAAATTTGACATCATGCTTAATAGAATATTACTTAAAAAAAAGAGGGAGGAAAACATAAATTTCATTCTTAGAATTTTACTTGTATGATTAATAACAAGTCACTTGAGATATATCTTTTTGTTGATAACAAAAAGAGGGAAGAAAATATACATGTTGATAGGAGGAGTAATTCTAAAGTAAGTATTTATTATTCTTGCATGCATAATTGTAATTTTGTTATCATCAAAAAGGGGGAGAATGTAAGTACCTTTGTTTTGATGAAACAAATTATGTTTTATTGTGAACTAATCCTTCAGGATCATGCTTGTACAAAGCAAGTCAATTATCCTTCGCGTGGATCAAAGTGAAGATAATCTTTAGTCAATGTAGTTCTTTTATATTTCTTGAGTCTAGAATTACTATAAGGAACCTTGGGATTAAAGCAAAACTTTTCGAAGTTGTAAAATAAACATCTAGATAGTATTGATCGACCAAAATATTAGAATTGATTGATCAAATCAATTGATCAATCAAAATAGGAATATTGATCGACCAAATTAGCCTAATGGTCAAATCTGATTTTCCTGCAATTGATCGACCAATTAACTATTTGATCGATCAGCAATTGATCTACCAATTAAGTAAATTGATCGATCAAAATGAAAATTGATCAACCAATTAAGTAAATTGATTGACCAATTTGGTTCGAATGATTTTTCTCAACATTCCAAAAATTCTTTGTTTTCACCTATAAATAGGGCTCCACATCCTGATGGGAACACCATCATGAACCCTAACTAGCTCATTTTGACCGGGAAAAGAGAACAAAAGCTCCTACATAATCAACTGGAGGTCCTAACTCAATGAATAATCATTAACTATTTTACTATTGCAGTGCAACAATAGGATTTCTCATGAGCTAAACACAGGTCAAATGGTCTTAATAAGATAAAAGGTGGGTTGATTCAAACAGAAAAGGGTTTATGTGAATTCTAGGAATTAAATGACTTCTTCTAACCCTAAAACAGATCCACTTGATTTGACAAGGTTCTGGTTAGGATAAAATTCACCTAAACCCTTAAATAATCATGAAAAAATATTCTCTAGGGTTTAAAATCTTTAATTTGGCTCTTGGAACCTATTTTGACCTAAATTGGGGTTTCAGTCAAATATTTGCCATAAATTGGATTTTTAAATAAATTTCCCAGTCAAACGTGGTCATACCTAAAATCCAACGTCACCATTGGCTTCCTTAGGTCCAAATTAGGTTTGTACCAAAATTTGGACCTAAGGGGAATTCACCTTGACCCACTTTGCAAACAGGTTCAGCCCAATTACATTTCTACCCCTAACTTTTGAAAACCTTTACAGAAACCCCCTAACTTCCTTGTCGTTCTTTGCAATTAGGTCCATCCACCATTATAGCGGAGGGAATCCTACTCTGGTGAGGTATCGACGGAAAGAGCTCCTTTATTCCTCAGAGAATCCCCTTCAAATTTGAAAGGGAGATTCCATGAGAAATCTCCTTCAGTTTGAACATAGTCAGAGGCTTAATTTGGCACCCAATCTCTCATGCGAATGCATGAGAGATTTGGGTCACCTTCGACCTTCCAACTCCGGTGAGGTTGTCGTGCTTGGAAGCTTGGCTTCCAAGCACAAGACCTTCTGCCAGGGCCTATAAAAGCATGCCCCGATCAACTCGCAGCCTCTAAGCTTGAAATTGGCCTGAGAAACCCTTGATTTCTTCTCTTCCCCCTCCGATCAACAACCCAGCAAACTTTGGCGACCCCTCTCTCTCTCTCGTCGCTCTGCCGCGATACCAGTGGCAGGGTTTTCTCTATCCTCTTCGTCCACGTCGCGCCGCACCAGTCGACGTCCTTTCAACACCCTCGTCGTCGCCGTCCTCCTCCCACTGGGTATTTCATCTTCGGCGATGGCAATATGAGTCCGCCGCCTCCTCTACATCCCCCTTTGTCTATCCACACTTAGTTAAGTCCTCTCTCTCTTCTCATCATTTTTCTATCTTTTATTCGTGTAAACATGCCTCGACGCTTGCAACCACCACCACCTTCTCCACCTCCGGCCAAACCTCCAGTGAGGTGTTCCCACCGCTCCATGCCTTCATCTGCCTAGCCAACTACCCCAAAAGCACCACCACACCTCACTGACCCTAAACCCTCACTCCGCTCACTGCGCCAAGCCCCCAGAACTCCTCCCGAACACACCCACTTTCGGGAGACCAGGGTGACCTAGGTACGCACGCTCCGGCCACCCCATGCCACGCAGACCACCGCACTACCATTGCCGTGTTTAGGCAAAGCTCCTTGAACTTTCTGATGAGGCTGCAAGGCCATTTTCTTGCTGACAAGGTTAGAGGTCTCCACCGCCATTGACGCAGCAAGGAGCTTGCTTGGGAGATTCATCCAGGAGTCCTCGCTCCAGGCTACAGGTCCCAGGTCACGCGGACTCTCTTTGCACACAGCCTTAGCCCACCAATTGGCAGCGACGCCCTACGCAGCTGCTACAATCAGAGGAGGATTTCTGATGTGGGCGCTTGCGAAGAAAGGTGGGACGTTTAGTCCCACCTCGGAAGTGGAGGAGCGGACGTAGCGACATAAATTGTAAAAGTCACATAGGCTTATCACCTCTTGACCATGGGGTGAGGTCCCACTCGCCCTCACTGCCTCATCCGCGACCCACTGCCCGCGGACCTAGCCCTGACCCGTATACCCGACCAGCCTGCACTCCTCGCCCACCATGCACGCCGGTGGGCTTGGTCCCAAGCACACATACCTGACCTGATTACCCGAGAAGGCTTTGGGAGAGAGAGCCTAAGAGAGAAAGAAGAAGAGAGATCGTGGGGGCAGGTAGGGGTAGGTTTTGCTCTAGCAAGCAGGAGAAGAAGAAGAAGCCAAGGAAGGAGAGGGTGGTAGCCAGAGATGCTAAGGAGAAGGCAAGGCTGAAGAGGAGGAACTGAAGAAAAGCTGAAGGCTGAAGAGAAGAAAAGAGAGGAGAAGAAGAAGAAGCCAAGAAGAAAGAAGAGATGTCAGAGATTGAAAGAGAAAGAGAAGCTAAAGGTAGAAAGAAGGTTAAGGCACGAAGAAATCAGAGAAGAAAAGAAGAAGGAAGGAGACCAGAGATAGAGAATAGAGAAGAGCAATAGAAGCACTGTAGCAACCTTATATTTAAGATGTCTGATTTCCAAAATCAGACGTCCATTTTTTTTTTAGCTTCTTCTATATACATTGACATTGTGTTTTTGCACTATACTCTGATTTTCATTGCGTATTATATTCAATCTTAAAGTTGTGCTCTTAATTTTTAAACCCCAATTTGCTCCCTGTGTTCGACCTCGGATTTACAATTTTGAGTAATAAAATTCATTTGTTTTCGAGCGATTTCTACTATACTATGATGCATTGATTTTAACATTGATCTCGCCTCGATAAACATTTTGGTGCCGTCGCCGAGGAGCAACCGGCGATTTAGAAATCTCGATCACAATTTCTGATTTGATACTAACTTGATACATCTCTTTTGTTGTGATTGTTTCAGGGGAGAAGATTCAAAAGAAGTCAGCCGCACAACAACCACACCCAGGCAGGTAATCTCTTATTAGCCCTTTCTCTTAATCCCCTCATTCTGAAAAGGAAAAAACAAGATAAAAATCACTCTAGAGCTACCTGCTTTCCGTCTTTAGACTAAGTCACCAAAGTTTCCTAATTTCGATTTCAACAACAAATTTTGATTTGCACATCCATTTAAAGTAATCAGGGCTACCACCTTTTTGATTGCGCCCTAGGTACCATATTTATGGCAACTAAATTGGACCAAAATTAGAGCCAACTTAAGAATTCCAATTTAGGATTTTAGAGACACATCTTGCTAAGCAAGAATCAACTATTCCAAAAAGAGGTGTGCTTAAACCTTGATTGAAAAGACTTATTCAAGAGAAACCCTAAAATTCAAGCTCTTAATTTCACTTGAACCCTAAAAGAAAGGACCTAAAGCTCTCAAAGGACAAATAGGTGAAGTTGACCCCTTTGTTGGGTCAACCAACCTTGAAATTAGGTCACTTTTGCACTCAAAGCATCTAAAGTTCAAGTGGAATCCTAAGCACCTTTGCTCGTAAATAAAAGTGGTAGACTTAAGAGGTCAAGGTCCCCATTCTGGTCTACCTGGAATCTTAGTGACAAGAGAGGTTAGGTGGGGCAAACCCTGTAACTCGTGGGGACGCTCTACCATGTAGGGGTCTTTGCGGGACTCTCCCTCTCTGGCTGCCCAGGTATTTCTCAGGTGGATGGCTTTTCTGACTAAGGGGTATCATCTGCCCTGAACCTCTATAGTCATCCAAATTTTTGGGTGTCTTGATTGGGTCCAGCACATTCTACTCTCATCCAAACCTTTGGTGCATGTTGGGTAGGAGGTCCTTAAGACCTCCTTTAGCAATCCACTCCTGCCGAGCCCAAGCCTCGACATCCGTGTTTGTGCAGCAACCCCACCACATAGACATCTCCTCTGATTCATCAGAACCCAATTCTCCTTCTTCCATCATCATGGCACAACCAGTTGAAGAAGAGAACAATCTTGAACACCAACTCTAGCGCCTGAATGATCTATTTCAAAACTTTGTGAACCCACTGCAGCGTTCTATGATGCGAGATCATTATAATCCCACTGCGGTGGCGATCGAACCTTGAGTCCAAATCCCGACTAGAGGTCCTAATTCTAAACTCAAGGCCAACATGATTCATGCTATTCCAAAGTTTCATGGGCTTAACTCCGAGGATTCCTTCCAGCATATTAAACAACTCAAACATCTGGCCCAGACCTTCAGTTAGATGTACAAAATCGGGATATTCTTCTTATGAAGATGTTTTCCTTCTCTCTCATGGATAAGGTAGCTCATTGGTATCAGACTTAGACGCGTCCAATCAACACGTGGGTTGAACTACAATCCGAATTTTTGAAAAAGTTCTTCCTAGTTGGTCGGACGAATGCCTTGCGCCACCAGATCACACACTTCACCCAGCAATCTGGAGAACCTCTTCATGAGGCATGGGACCGTTTCTTGGATCTCATGCAAAAGTGCACCATCACGGAGTTCCTAAATGGGAACAAGTCTAGTCTTTTTACCAGGGACTCCATGAAGACATCCGCTTATTCGTCAATGTAACCTACGGAGGAAATATCATGGGTCAACACAAAGACACTGTGTGGGAGATTCTCGAGAATATGTGCGAGAACTCCATCAATAATGACTCCATGGGCTTATTCGATCGGATGAATGCCCGCACATCGATGAATCCGAGGGGAGCACATGAGACGCAGGGCCTGTCCGCATCCGTTAACTTGGAATTGATGGTTAGTCGGTTGGACAAGGTCTCTATTATCGAGAAGAAGGTGGATGAGCTGACTTGACATCTGTAGTGAGCCACCTCTGCGCAAAACCCATTTGCACAACCACCTCTTGGGAGGGAGACTGTGCATAACATCTATCACTGATCTTCTCAGGGGATGGACCCTTATCGACCCCCATCTGACTCCAGGATCGGAGGAAACTCTGATTCGACCTACTCTAGTTGGGGGAACTCTGAACCCTCGTACTCTAATTTTCTTGAGGTTCCTTAGATTTGCGAGGACCTCAACGCCATCCAGAATGACCCATTCTCTAATACCTATAACCCTGGATGGCGGAATCATCCCAACTTCCTGTGGACGAGAAATACTCAAAATCAAAGACCACCATATCAACCCCGTCCACAAGCCCCTTGTCCATATCAGTTGCCTCAGCCTCGGCCTAACCCCACCTATCAATCTGGGCCAACCCAAGCAGATCAGATGACTCTTATCCTTCAGACTCTGGCTGACATTCAGAAGATGAATGCGGCTATGCAAAAACAGCACAAGGATGAGATCACAAAGGTTCGAAATCAACTCGCCCAGATGGTGAATTCCCGCCAACCTGGCACACTCCCTTCGCAACCTCTGTCGAATCCAAATAATGTGCCGAATCAAAGGCGCGTTATGAACCCAAATCAGGGCCAAGACCACATGATTTATTAGGCCCCTTTTGTTCCATCACCCAGCGGGATGGAAGCTTCTACATCTTATGTGGGATTTCAACAGCAGCCACCTATTTTACCAACCCTGAACCAACACCAGGCAGGACTGAATTCTGTAACAACTCGTAGTGGTAAAGCAACTCAAGACCCACCTGATCCAAGCCACTTTAAGCCTGGTAGTAACCCAAGCCCTAGGATAGTTATCCAGGACACCCCTGTCCCAGATCAAGAACCTGGACCTATTCTAGAGGAACCAACCAAGGTTCCATTTCCTGAGGCCTTGACCAAGGGAAAGTGGATAAACAAACCCATGTCTCCTTAGGAGGATTTGGTCAAGCTCTTTGAACAGGTCCATATAAACATCCCCTTGATGGATGCAATCCGCCACGTACCGGCTTACGCACGATTTCTGAAGGATGTGTGTACACTTAAGCATAAGCTGCAAACCAAAAGTGGGAGTCCGATCGTATTGTCAGAGCAAGTCAGCTCTGTAATTTTGAGCAAACTCCCACCTAAGGTTAAAGACTCAGGTACTCCCCTAATTTCATGTACCATTGGTGATACCCAATTCGACTGAGCCTTATTAGATTTAGGTGCCTCCATAAACCTAATACTTACATCCCTCCTTGACCACCTTGAAGAATCTGAGCTTAAACCGACAAAGGTGACATTGCAGTTAGCTGACCGATCTATTAAGTCACCTTAAGGAGTACTTGAGGATGTCATCGTTAGGGTACGGGATTTCTATTTCCCGGTGGATTTTGTAGTCTTAGATATGGATGCACCTAAAAACCCAAGGGATACACCAATTATACTAGGGAGACCCTTTCTGGCCACTGCTAGGGCCAATATAAACTGTGAGGAGGGCCAAATTGAACTGAAATTCGGGAACCAAACACTAAAAATTGACATCTTTAAGGCCCAACAAGGGATTAATTGTGGTGTTATAGAACAAATATGTGATATAAAGGCCGTGGTGGATGAACTGTATATCGAGGATTACTTGATTACTCCCGATCAACCACAAGAAGATCAAAACCCGCAATTAGAGGAGTTTGACCCTGATCTAGATACACCCATAACTCCTTCCCTTGCTCCTAACACACACCTTGAATCGCCTGCTGCTGCTGATAACCTTGTTCTGGAACTCAAGCCTCTTCCCAACCATCTGAAGTACGTCTGTTTGGATTCCAATCAGACGGTTCCTATGATTATCAACTCCAGACTCACACCTGACCAGGAATCCCGTCTGATTACTATTCTCCAGCAACATCGTAGAGCCATTGGATGGACTCTCGATGATTTGACTGGTATTAGCCCCTCTTACTGCACACACCGTATCTACACCGAAGAGGGCACACGACCTTTCCGTGAAATGCAGAGACATTTAAATCCTAATTTACAGGAGGTCGTGAAAAAGGAGATCATTAAGTGGTTAGATGCGGGGATCATCTACCCGATCTCCAACAGTCGGTGGGTGAGTCTAATCCAGGTTGTGCCTAAGAAGGCAGGACTCATCGTTATCACGACTGAAATCGGAGCAGTCATACTGACCCGTGTGGTGAACTCGTGGAGAGTCTGCATTGATTACAAAAGACTCAATTCCTCCACAAAGAAGGATCATTTCCCACTCTTGTTTATTGATCAGATCCTTGATAAACTAGCGAGAAATAGGTTCTTCTGCTTTTTGGATGGGTACTCCGGTTATAACCAGGTGGCAATCCATCTTGAGGACCAAGAAAATACCAATTTCACCTGCCCCTTCGGGACATACACGTTTTGAAGGATGCCGTTCGATCTCTGCAATGCACCGGCTACTTTTCAGCGGTGCATGCTTGCCATATTCTCAGATATGGTAGGTGATTATCTGGAAGTCTTCATGGATGACTTTTCAGTTTTTGGAGAATCATTTAACGATTGTCTCCTACACTTGGTCAAAATCCTCAAGTGATGCATTAACATGAATATGGTTCTTTCCTGGGAAAAGAGCCATTTCATGGTGCCTGAAGGAATTGTCCTGGGACATCTTATTTCAGAAAAAGGCACCCAGGTTGATCGAGCCAAGCTGAACTTGATTTCCAAACTCCCTATGCCTAGCTCGATCAAGGACATCCAATCTTTTCTAGGGCACGTCGGCTTTTACCGTCGATTCATTCTTGATTTCTTAAAGATCGCGCGCCCCCTGACCACTTACTCTCTAAGGATGTACCTTTCGAAATCTCCAAGGAATGCACTCAAGCATTTGAAATCCTCCGTGATCGAGTTACCCATGCCCCGATCCTACAGTCCCTTGATTGGTCTCAACCCTTTGAGATCATGTGCGATGCATCTGATTTCGCTGTAGGAGCGGTACTTGGGTAGAAAATTGACGGGAAACCCGTGGTCCTTTACTACGCTAGCAAGACACTTGACGAGGCTCAGCGTAACTACACAGTTGCTGAGAAAGAGCTGCTAGCTATAGTATTTGCCCTGGAAAAATTCAGATCTTATCTCTTGGGTTCCCGTGTTATCATTTACTCGGATCACACACTGTGAGGTATCTCCTTACGAAGAAGGACGCGAAACCTCGATTAATCCGTTGGATCTTGCTGTTGCAAGAGTTTGACCTCAAGATTCGTGACAAAGCGGGAAAACAGAACGTAGTAGCTGATCACTTGTCTCGCCTTCCTTCTGAGATCATCGACCCTTCCGGACCCATCACTGAACATTTTCCTGATGAGCACCTTCTGACTATCAATATAGGCTTCCATGGTTTGCTGATATAGTAAACTACCTGGCATCACATCAGATCCCGTCTGATTGGCCGAAGGCCAAGAAGGACAAATTGCTTTCCAATGCCAAGTACTACTTCCAGGAAGACCAGTATCTTTTCCGCATCGGTGCTGATCAGATCATTCGACGATGTGTCGCAGAAGCGGAAATTCAAGACATATTATCTTTCTACCATGATCAGGCTTGCAGCGAATATTTTTCAGGTCATAAAACTACAACAAAAGTCCTCCAGTGCGGCTTCTATTGGCCCACGATTTTCAAAGATGCGTACATGCACTCGTTGCTAGACCTTGGGCAACATGAGCCATCGTGATATGATGCCTTTACAGCCGATTCTGGTATGAGAAATCTTCGACATATGGGGGATTGATTTTATGGGACCCTTCCCTGTTTCGGACGGCTTAGAGCAAATTTTACTCGCTGTTGATTACGTGTCCAAATGGATCGAAGCCATTTTGACCCGAACTAATGATCATAAAGTGGTTATCAAATTCATTCATCAGAACATCTTTTCGTGGTTTGGGATTCCACGTCCTATAATTTCTGACGGAGGGACCCATTTCACTAACACTCAGTTCAGGTCACTGATGACCAAATACGGGATGTCACACCGAATCTCTACTCCATACCACCCCCAAACTAATGGTCTAGCTGAGCTATCAAATTGGGAGATTAAGAAAATCCTATAGGTTACTGTTCGACCTGACAAGAAGGACTGGTCATCCTGACTTCTAGAAGCTTTGTGGGCATATAGGACCGCTCACAAAACCCAATTAGGTACGTCTCCCTTCAGATTAGTGTATGAGAAGGCATGTCACCTCCCCATCGAATTGGAGTACAAAGCCTATTGGGTAGTACAGAACTGCAACCTAAATCTTTCTAAGGTAGGAACCCATAGAAAGCTTCAAATGAGCGAGATCGATGAATTACGCCACGATGCGTATGAGAACTCGCGAATTTACAAACAGTGGGTTAAGGCCTTTCACAACAAGCACATATCTAGAAAGATCTTCCATCCTGGTCAAAAAGTCCTACTCTTTGATGCCAAGCTTAAACTGTTCCCAAGAAAGCTACGATCAAAATGGTTCGGACCCTACCTCGTCCAACGAATCTTTAGAAATGGAACCATTGAGATCAGTCCACTCAGCCACGATTCTGAACGTTTTGTCGTGAGTGATCAGAGACTCAAACCGTTCATTGTCTTGACCGATACAAATTTGGCTGAGATATCCTTTACCCTCCATTCTCCCTGAGCTCATTGTGCCCAGCTGAAGGCATAAAACTCAGCGCTTAACGGGAGGCAACCCGTCATTCTTGAAAAACCCAAAACCTTTGTTGACATTCCTATGCTGAATTCATATTGCACTTTAGGGTTCATCCATTAGAACAGCCGACCCCACCTCAGGTACCCGTACCCGAGTCTAGAAATCGTTCGCAACAGTCACCTTGACCCATTCGCCCACCCAAAACCTATTCTAATGAATGATCTAAGCTAAATTCGAACCCATCTAATTTACAATGGGGACATTGCAAATCGTAGGCATGGGGGGTATGAAAGTGTGAAACACCATGAAAACTCGTCTCACAAGAAAAGGTTTCAACTAAAAAATCACATATCACAAAAAACACCAAAATAATAAAAGAATCTTGAAAAAGAACAAAAAATACTGAGGGGAGAAAATTTTGAGGCCATACAAATCATGAGGAGAAAATGAGGAGGAAAAGAGAAAAAAGGAGCACAAAACGAAAAAGAAAAAAAGAGATAGTCATTAGTAAGAAATTAAAGGATTAACTGAAGTTCTAAACCATATCAAGAAAAAGAAAAATGAAGGAAAAAGTGCTAAATGAGACACAAAAGAGATTAATAGGAACGTTGATCTTAGGCCTCTTAGGCTAGACTCTTAGAATTAAAAATTCAAGTATTTGCTAAGATCTGGATAGTCCTCAAGAGGTTGGGGAAAATGCGAAGGTTAGGTATTAGGTTTAAGGCTTAGGGAGTATTTGGCCTTGTTAATTGATCTTTGGTTTGCGAGACTCGGTACCCTAAGCACCCAAATCCACACACAGTCTGGTTTAGTGTGCATAACTATCAAAATCACGCAAAAGTGTTTAAGTGTTCTGAAAAAGTCACCTAGATTAGGAGAGCCCATCAACCCAAGTTGATTTGGACGAGTTCCCAATGCGGAAAGGCGGGAAATTCCCCTCGAAGATGCGCAATAACATATCATCTCCTTGGTGCTTGTCTCCTAGGATATTTACATATCCTACCGGGGGCACGTAAGCACCCTATGCTGGTTTGATGCCATAGGTGGCATTATCACGAAATGTTGATTGCCAGGGTCTCGATTTAGCTACAGAACACCATGGGCAGGATTATCTCGAAATCTCGAAAGCCAGGGTTCTGGGGGTTGCCATGGGCGGTGCTATCACGAAGCATCGATTGCTAGGGACCTTTGGAGGATTGATAATGGGGATGAGTAATCCGATACAGACCGTGTTGAGAAGCCAATCCGAAGCTAGAAATAAAAAGAAAAGAGAGAGAAAACTCTCCAAACAAAGAAAATCCTTTGTCTCTCTCTTACAAAAAATGCACTGCAAACTGAACCGAGGCTAAAATACGTTTCTAGCATGGGTGCTTTAACCGTTGAGTCCAACGAACCCTAGGATAGTTCCTGTGGGCCTTAAAAACCTTCGCGGAGGTCCGAGGCTAGAGTTGGTCAGGTCTGGATCTTGGTTGGTACTTGAGTACCTCTAAGCCTACTATCGGCATTCTAACCTAATCAAAAAGAAAAAAAAGCACTCATCATAATCTCTGAACATCAAGGAATTCATGGTCTAGAACAGAAGTTAAAACCTTAAAATTTTACTAAAGGACTAGCAAAAGCGAGGCATGGGGGTATGATGGGAACACCATCATGAGTCCTAACTAGCTCATTTTGACCCAGAAAAGAGAACAAAAGCTCCTACATAACCAACTGGAGGTCCTAACTCAATGAATAACCATTCTGAGAGAAAAGCAAGAAATAAGGGGTAAAACTGTAATTTTACCATTGCAGTGCAACTACAGGATTTCTCATAGGCTAAACATAGGTCAAATGGTCTTAACAAGATAAAAAGTGGGTTGGTTCAAATAGGAAAGGGTTCATGTGAATTGTAGGAATTAAATGACTTCTCGTAACCCTAAAACAGACCCACTTGATTTGACAAGGTTTTAGTTAGGATAAAATTCACCTAAACCCTCTAAAAATCATGGAAAAATATTCTCTAGGATTTAGAACCTTCATTTTGGCCCTTGGAACCTATTTTGACCAAAACTGGGGTCTCAGTCAAATATTTACCCTAAATTAGGTTTTTGCATAAATTTCCCAGTCAAACATGGTCAAACCTAAAATACAAGTTCACCATTGGATTTTTTAGGTCCAAATTAGGTTTGTACCAAAATTTGGACCTAAGGGGAATTCACCTTGACCCATTTTGCAAATAGGTCCAGCCCAATTACATTTCTACCCTAACTTTTGAAAACCTCTATAGTAACCCCCCTAACTTCCTCGTCATTCTTTGCAATTAGGTCCCTCCACCATTATAGCGGAGGGAATCCTACTCCGACGAGGTATCCAGGGAAAGAGCTCCCTGATTCCTCAGAGAATCCCCTTCAAATTTGAAAAGGAGATTCCCTGAGAAATCTCCTCCAGTTTGAACGCAGTTAGAGGCTTGATTTGGCACCCAATCTCACATGTGAATGCATGAGAGATTTGGGTCACATTCGACCTTCCAACTCCGGTGAGGTTGCCGTGCTTGGAAGCTTGGCTTCCAAGCACAAGACCTTCTGCCAGGGCCTATAAAAGCATGCCCAGATCAACCTGCAGCCTCTAAGCTTGAAATTGGCCTAAGAAACCCTTGATTTCTTCTCTTCCCCCTCCGGTCAACAACCCAGCAAGCTCCAGCGACCCTTATCTCTCTCTCTCATTGCTCTGCCGTGATACCAGTGGTAGGGCTTTCTCTATCCTCTTCATCTGCATCGCGCCACACTAGCCGACGTCCCTGCAATCCCCTCGTCGTCGTCGTCCTCCTCCCATTGTTTATTTCATCTCCGGCGACGGCAATACGAGCCAACCGCCTCCTCTGCATCCCCCTTCGTCTATCCACACTCAGTTAAGTCCTCTCGGTCTTCTCATCATTTTTCTATCTTTTATTCATGTAAACACGCCTCGACGCTCGCAACCACCACCACCTTCTCCACCTCCGACCAAACCTCCGGCAAGGTGTTCCCACCGCTCCACACCTCCATCCGCCTCACCAACTGCCCCACAAGCACCGCCACACCTCACTGACCCTAAACCCTCACTCCACTCACCGCGCTAAGACCCCAGAACTCCTCTCGAACACACCCACTTTTGGGCGCACAGGGTGACCTAGGCACGCACACTCTGGCCACCCCATGCCACGTCGACCACCGTACTACCTTCGCTGTGTTTAGGCGAAGCTCCTTGAACTTTCTAACGAGGCTGCAAGGCCGTTTTCTTGCTGACAGGGTTAGAGGTCTCCACCGCCATTGATGCAGCAAGGAGCTTGCTTGGGAGCTTCATCCAGGACTCCTCGCTCCAAGCTATAGGTCCCAGGTCGCGCGGACTCTCTTTGCGCACAGCCTCAGCCTAGCAATTAGCAGCAATTCCCTACGCAGCTATTGCAATCAGAGGAGGATTTCTGCTGCGGGCGCTCGCGAAGAAAGGTGAGACGTTTAGTCCCACCTCTAAAGTGGAGGAGCAGACGCAGCGACATAAATTGTAAAAGTCACATAGGCTTATCGCCTCCTGACCATGGGGTGAGGTCCCACTCGCCCTTACTGCCTCATCCGCAACCCACTGCCTGCAAACCTGGCCTTGACATGTATACCTGACCAGCCTGCAGTCCTCGCCCACCATGCACGCCGGTGGGCTTGGTCCCGGTCGCACATACCTGACCTGATTACTTGAGAAGGCTCTGGGAGAGCGAGCCTAAGAGAGAAAGAAGAAGAGAGATTGCGGGGGCGGGTAGGGGTAGGTTTTGCTCTAGTAAGTAGGAGAAGAGGAAGAAGCCAAGGAAGGAGAGGGTGGCAGCCAGAGATGCTAAGGAAGGAGAAGGCAAGGCTGAAGAGGAGGAAGCTGAAGAAGTGCTGAAGGCTGAAGAGAAGAAAAGAGAGGAGAAGAAGAAGAAGCCAAGAAGAAAGAAGAGTCGTCAGAGATTGAAAGAGAAAAAGAAGCTAAAGGCAAAAAGAAGGTTGAGGCATGAAGAAATCAGAGAAGAAAAGGAGACCAGAGATAGAGAATAGAGAAGAGCAATAGAAGCACTGTAGCAACCTTATATTTAAGATGTCTGATTTCCAAAATCAGACGTCCATTTTTTTTTTAGCTTCTTCTATATACATTGACATTGTGTTTTTGCACTATACTCTGATTTTCATTGCGTATTATATTCAATCTTAAAGTTGTGCTCTTAATTTTTAAACCCCAATTTGCTCCCTGTGTTCGACCTCGGATTTACAATTTTGAGTAATAAAATTCATTTATTTTTGAGTAATTTCAACTATACTATGACTCATTGATTTTAACATTGATCTCACCTCGATAAACACATCCCTTGTTTCAAAACACACTTACAAAGAGAAATCCATATAGAAAAAGTGCTCTCGTGCTTTCACTTAAAGTGCTTCTGTGCTTCAGTTTTCACCCTCTCCAAAGCACATCGATTCGAACCTCTGCAAAAATTCAATTTGACTTTCCTTGAGGTTCCATCAGATTATATTATTTTATTTTACTTGTTGCTTTGATTACGGATCCCAAGCTATTGGGGGAAATCCGTTGTTATTGTTGTTGTGCTTCTCTTCAGGTTAGTATGAGAAGGGATCATTGTAAGAGGTTGTGCCACCTCGTTCAAGTAGTATGATAGTGGATTGACTAGCCTTGACTAGTCGGGAAAATCCTAAGCTGAGAGGCTTAGGTAGTGATTTTTACCTGGGAAGGGTTTCCACTATAAATCTTTGTGTATATTGTGGGATTATTTTTTTGACATATTTTTTTTACAATCGATATCACTCGTGATCTTGTGCTTGTGGCCAGGTAAGATCCGTAGGGACACACTTAAGGACATCATTAAGAAGGATAACACACATGAGGCAATGGTTGCCAAGAGTAGTGGGAGGTTCAAGCCGAAGAAGCAGGGTCTTTTGGTAGGCCAGAGGAATGGTCACTCAGATTAGATTATATGACTGGTCAATGTGCTTAGTATTATGCAATTGGGTCCCCAAGGATATGAGGTGGGGAAGACAATGCATTGGATTTGAACCTGCTATCTTGACTTGCAAACTTGAAAGGGCATTTTGTCCTACTTTATAGCTACTCTTGGATTGACTTCCCTTGAGGAACTGGTCAAGTAAGGGAGAATCAGTCAGGGGCAAATAATGTAACCAGTACGTAGTTTGGGTAAAATGAAGGGTCCAGGGCCGAAACGTAGGGGATGCCTAAAAGCATTAGGGGTTGGGGAATGGAGCAGAGTTCAAAACCCAGGAAGTGAGATTCTGCCTCAAGCTTGATTTATCTTTCTATTGTGCTTATTGGGCTCTGATTAATTACTATAGGCTAGGGCAACTTGGGCAACTGGCTGAGTTTGCACTAAGGTAAGTTTAGAGCACTTTGATTATTCTTGGGAAAGCCAAAGAATGTTGAACTCTGGATCGAGGCTCAAGGGAAAGGGAAGAACCTCATAGGTATGAAGCTCTAATGTATGAATAAAAAAGTGGTCATTTGGGTGAGGAGTGAGTGAGATGGGCATACCTCTACCACTTCAAACTCGGGATCAAGATTGCTTCTATGCTCCGCTTGGGTCACTATTACTTGGCTTTAAGTTCTCCATAGACTCGCTTTGACCTCTCCCACTCCAAGAAACGATGTGGGGTAGTCAGTACTATTATAGCTCAGACTCTATTCCCACGGGACTAAACTAGATCAATTCATTGATGTCACACAATGATTTTGGTAATGCCTGCCTGGTCGGGGAAGCTCTATTTTCATTCTTTGATTGATTACTTCCCTTTCATGAAGTAGCAGGGGAAGAGATGGAGTCAACAACATCCCCTAAACTGCCGGGTCCTAAAAGTGAAGTAAGCAATTGCTGCTTCAGACTCGTAATTGGTAGTTCGTACTCTGACTCTGCCTCAGAATCGGGCTCTGGCTCAGAATCTGGGGAGTCGTCTTATGTTGTAGTGAAATTCCTCGGGAAAATCGGTCTCTGAAGTCACCCTGCTAGTGAGCGAGTCATAGTCATAGATATATGATGTAGATGACTATCATTCATTGATTCCTTGGGTGCGTGGGAAGTTCGCCGGAAAACCAAGCCACTTTATTGGATTCCTGCTCTCTGGGGTAGTTCATGTGAAATGAAGGGATTTGTTCACTAGGGAATTGTTGCAATCCAAAAAGCTAACAGGGTTTGTGCAACCTCTCTGCTTTTCATTTTTAGTTGCTCCACTCCCCGGGTGTTGTTGCTCTGGAGTTATGACTCGGAGTGAATAACGAACGCTTTTCACACACCGCTTGCTTATGGGTAATTGAAGGAGTCTATCTCTCTCTGGCTTTCTCCCTAGAGATACAAATCACATTTATCTTTATTTGCTTATATTTTTGGGTTGTTAATAAAGGGGAGGAGGGGTGTCCCTAATTTAACAATTGATGGATTAGTAAGGAGTTCATTGAGCTAAGTTCAGGGGATTGGGTTACTCTCAATCAAAGGGAATCACTTAGAGCAGCAAATGGGGAGGAAGTTTGAGTTTACATTGCTCTCAGTGCTTACCTGGGAGTTGGAGTTCCCCTGGGTTGATCAACAAGTTTCATTAGTATTAATAACTAACTAGTAATGTAGAAATCAGTAAGAAAACCAGATCCAATGAGTCCATAAGATCTAACAAATTCTCGGCTAGCTAATAAACAACCCAGGGTGTGAACTCAGCTATAGGTTTCATCCTGCTGTATAATCTTGCCCATTCCCCCTACTGTGGATTCCCTACCTGACCTGGTTAGCTGTTGATTCCAGGAACCCTTTGCTCAAAGCCTGCTCCAAACCCCCCCTAAACAGGGCTCAAACCCCAAGAAACCTGGTGTCACTCGAAACCTTGGGTAATTAACCAAATCTAAGTTCATAAAGCTGGGTAGCATAACTACATTTTATTGATGTCTAACCCTGGGAATAATGCACACCCCATTATACTGACCAGGTTCTTTGGGGAAATCCCATTACTCTTAGCATTAGACTCCTATGAGTGGAGCTTTGTTTGAATAGCTCCGTGAGTGAGCTCACCTTCTCTTCGCTGTGGCTCACACCTTCTCTGACTCGTAACTACCCATAGCTAGAAGCCTACTTGGAAAAAGAACAAACCTCTGCCTATCAATACAACTTCGATCTCAACTCCATCCTTCTAGTGCCTTTCCTAAGAAGACTTCCTTCTACCTTTAGGCACCTTCTTCCCCCCGCGGCTTCTGGACCTGGTGATGGGTATCTGTTTGCCTTGGTGAAATCCTACTTGAAATCCTCCTTCGACTCGGCCCTAGCTTGGTTTGTCTCTTTCCTTGACACTCGACCTTGGAAAATCATTAGATAAATTCACTCCGGCCCAATACTCACCAACAGTAATCAGGGGTCTCCAATCAAACCATTCCCCAACCCTGGGTTTGGTTGATGGGGTCCCGGGCCGCTGAACAATGTCTCACTTGGAAACAAAGTAGTGAACTACGTACACTTCGTGTACTTTGTGGAGTTTTAACAACGTTTCTCACTTCAGACATCCCGGGTATGAGATAAGCATCCAATATTCCTAGCGTAGTAATGATAACATCATCATGAGCCATAACTAGCTTTAATTAGTCTAATCAAATGACAAATGCTCCTGCATAATCGGCTAAGAGTCATAAATCTACTCAGATCCATTATGAGAAAAGAATAATAAATCAAGGTTAATTCTATAGTTTTAACATTACATTATGAAAGCATATTAACTATAGGGTTTTCCAGGGGTTAATATAAGGTTTAATGAGCATTAAAATCTAATAAGAGGGTACACACAGATAGAAACAGAGTTTCACACATTTTGAGAACCAATACAGCACCCAAAACCCTAATTTCAGACCCGCTTGAATTATAGAAGTTTTGGTCAGGATAAAATTCATCTAAATCTCCTAAAATTCATATAAAAATATTCCTTGAGGTTTGGTATCCTTGATTTGACCTTTGGAACCTATTTTGACCTTAAACAGAGCCATAGACAGAGTTCTACCCTAATTTGGGTTTCTGCATAACTTACCCAGTCAAAATTGGTCAAAACTAAAATCCAACTTCACCATTAGATTCCTTGGTTCCAAATTAAGTTTGTATCAAAATTTGGTCCCAATCAGAGTCCATCTTGACATAGTTTGCATTCTAGTCCCTTAAAACTCTATCCCTCACATCCAGGCCCTTAACTTTCGAATTAATTACAAATAACCCCCCAAGTTTGTTGTCTTCTTCACAAAAAGGCCCTTGCTTCCATTGGAGGTCAACTGACCTCCAGGCTGGCTTTGATAGAGTCTAAACCTACTTAAATCTTCATCAAATACCACCAAATTTGGTGGGATTGATGTTCACACTATGAAGAATCCATTGGGGCAGATCTTGGCTCTTGAATCGCACGGATTAGGTCATGCAAATCCACAAAAATTCATGGGTTTCTTTGACCTATTTCCCAAGAAATCATGGTTGTTTCCTATTTAGAACTTGCTCAAGAGCTCTATAAAAGCTTCCTCATTGCAAAACCAAGCTCCTTAGCAAGGTTTTGGGCCAAAATCATTCTTCCTTTCCTTCCTCCGGCCTGCTCCAACCTGCTCCGAAGAGCCCTCTCCCCCGTCCTCCTATAGTCTCCTAATGGACAAATTGGGAATGCCACAATCTTCCCTGACTTCATCTGCTCCTTGACGGCCAACTCAAAAGCTGCCTCTCCCTTTCTTCCTCGCTGTCTCCCTTAATGGAGCCTTCGTCTCCTCTGGTGCTGGCCAATCATAGCCGGTGCCAAACCCTTCCCTCTTCGTCCTTTAGTTAGGTCCAACTTCTTCCTTTCCTTCTCCTAAACCTCCCTATCTCATTCCCCTCTTGTTTTGACCAACAACTCTCACTCACACTCTCCATCTTCATCCGCTCCGGCTGAGCTTCGGCGAGGCCACCTGCACTCCACAAGTCACCAAACACCCCGCCAACACCTCTGTTAGCTCTGCCACACCTCCACGAACAAAACTCCTTAAGAAATTGAGGGGCTTGTCCATCCAAATCACCCACTGAACACACACTTACGCACACCTTCTCTAAGGTCGCCGGGCCTCCACACGTACTCCCACGCCACACAACCACTACCGTCATCTTCGCCACCTCTTGGTGAAGCTCCTGAGCATTTTAACCAAGGATTTTGAGCCCATATTTGTATAGTGCAGGTTCACCGTTCGCTGTTGTCGCCGTCGTCTTCTCCGACCCCATACGCCGTGGTCCAAGCAAGTCTGACCTCAATTCCACTTCCAAGCGCTGTGGCCCAGCTCTAGGACTCTTCCCAGGTCCTCAATCGAATACTTCAACTGCAGCTGCTGCTCTAATTGAAGACACACCTCTAGCTGCTGCATGTGGAAAAGAGGAGGTGGGATAGTCCCACCTCATATGCTGAAGGGCTCGCGAAGACACATAAGTTGATTTTGTGCCTCAACCTCATTGCTTAGTAACACGGGGGGTCGGTGATAAGTCCACTTTAGTGGACAAAATTAGAACCTAAGTACATGATCAATGAGATAAGAAATGAATTTAGAGTATCCATTATATTAGTAAAATTATATAAGAGGTAAATTCATCATTTCATGCATTACATCATTATGAAAGGGTAATTTGGGTGGAATTCTACTTAATTTGGAATGCCATTTGATTTGTTACATGGAAGGAAAAATTCTCCACTTTCCATTAGAATTATTTTCCATGAAAATCCTGTGTGGAAGTCTCGTGCAAGAGGAAAAAATAAAAGAAAAGGAAAACAATAAAAAGGGAAACAAATTGACACCTGTATCTCTCTCGCTCTCCCTCACGAATATCTCTCCTCCAAATTTCTCTCAATCTCCTTTTTTTTGGCAACATAAAATGACAATTTTGTTTCTCTCAATCTCGCTAATCCTCTCTCTCATTCTCTTTATATAACAGGCAAAAAGAGGCACAGCGGTCATCTCTCTTCTCTCTCCAAGAGAGGTCCACCCTCTCCAACGATCTCCCCTCCATGGGGAAGAAGCTCTCTTTCTCCACCTCTCCTCCCTACAGGCAACCACCTTTACCGTGTGCCACTGACTCCACCACCGCGAGCCATCCGTTCGGAACTGTGCTTCCTCTCGATGAGTGTGGTGACAACGCGCTCCTTGACACCATGTCCTCCTCCTTTGGTTGCACAGCAACGGCAACCTCTTCTCCGATCGTGTGTCCTCCGTCCTCACCCATGACTGCGTGCCATCCACAACATCTTCTTCTTCCTCCCTCGAGAGGGAACACGACCTCCACCTCTCTACCCTCGTTGTACACCCATCCACCACCGCGAGCCTTTGCACCGACAGCCCTGTGCCGACTGAAGCCACCACCGCCGTGTGCCTCCTTCATCCGCCATTGCGTGCCTCCACGACCCCGCCAATAGAACCGCATGCCTCCTTCCCTTTTCTTCTTTCAGGGGCTTTCCAAACCGCACATCTGCAGCCTGACGTGCGCGTGCGCGTGTGTTTGGAAGTGTCGTTATAGCTTATGCTTGCGACGTCGATTTTAAAGTAAAGAAACTGATGTGAGTTCGAGTGTTGGTCTCAGGGAGGCGTGAAAATCAGATTCTTCTTGTCACTTATTGTCACGAAAATCATGGGGTTTTGCTTGCGAAAAGGCACAGGTGAAAAGTGAGAGAGAGAGAGGGAGAGAGATTAGGGTTAGAATTGTTTTATTTGCAACATGCAACTTGAATAGAAAATAGAGCAAGCAATTGAATAGAAAACAACTTCATTTAACATGCGACTTTAGTTCATAATTACAACACTAGATAAATGCTTGAACATAAGTAAAGTAAAGCTTAAAAGAAGGAAGGAGAGAGAGGGGATGGCGAGGTAGCCACAGTGGTGGAGAGGGCTCCGTCGGCGGCTCGTCGTCTCCAACGATTACAAAAGGGCTTAAAGGTAGCTAGGAGGGGGTAGAATACTTGCAAGTGGAGTGAATGACTTGAATGGGTAGTTGGAAGGGGTTTAAATAGGGAGAAGGGCTTTCCAAATGAAGAAGGGGTTTTAGCGACGTTCGGGGCTTCGCTAGAACCCTTCATAAAACGTCGGTGAAGGCCCCTACCCGCCAGTCGCTCGCCCGCAGCTGTGCTTCCTCGCACCTAATCCGTGTGCATGCGTCGTAAGCCGTCCGATCTTCGGATCCCGCGCGGGGTGCGCGCCTGGATCGTGCCCTCACCCCCATGTCATCGCGCGCGTAAGCTGTGGACGTGCGCGATTGCGCCGCGTCACTCGCTGCCTGCCATTTGATCACACATCAACGGCTGAAATCACGCGTGCGCGTTCTCGTTCGAATTTGCACTACGATCGATGCCTCGAACCCGTGTCTCACTGTGCGGGGATGAGGCGCGGACCGCTGTGCCACGCCCGCTACTTTGTCGCGAAGACGAGGCGCGGTTGCTGCGCAGATGGCCGTTGGATGAAGATCCAACGGTCAGGGGTTGTTGCTGCCACGGCTGAGAGGCACGCGGATGCGTGGTTCTCAATTGTCCGATACGCGATCGGACGGCTAAAAACAATGCTAAGCATTGAAGGCGATTGCGGGTGTGGCATGGCTGACACGTGGCGGCCCCATGGCCGTTGATCATCAAATCAACGGTCAGAACTTCTTGGGCCAATAATGGGAGCTCCGGATGTCGGATTTAGCTGATTTCGAGTCTGTTGGACTTCGTTCGTCGTTTTGAATCCATCCGTGTGGTCCGATCGCTCATCTGAGGCTTATTTCGACAAGTACTCATACAAATGGCCATTAATAATGTTCTATAAGCAATCTTGATGTATGATGTATGCAATGCTCCCATTCCCATTTATGATGTGTTATTTGTGTATTCTGTTCTTCAGATAAACCCCATTTAACAGAGTTATTACCCCGAGATGCAATATTCTCATACCCCCATGCTTACTTCTTTCTAGTCCCTAGCAAGGTTTATTCTAGCCTTTATTTCTAGCAGAATTTAAGAAGTAATCCACTTAGACATTTCGTTACTTGTCAATAGGAGGAAATATACTAAGATCTTAATCTACAAAGACTAAGCAGCGCCCGGGTGTCTGCCAAAATACGAATCGCCTGAATCCTTGCTTGAATGTATGTAAATAAATAAATAAATATATATATATTCTTATTTTTAGATTTTTTTGGAATTACGAGTGGGTTGATAACTTTTTACGGCTACCCAACTTACCCAAAACTCGAACAAAACTCTAAGTGCTAAGCATCTTGGTGTGAAGATCGTGATAGACTCACTCAACGGTAATTTAGATAGATTCCAGGTTTCTACGCCCCTAGGTGACTGGAAGATGAAGTGTTTTGCATGAAGGTGTATTTGTTCGATCAGTAGCTTTCTCCCCACGTTTATTTTAATTGGGGTCAACACAAGGATTTTTCCAGTGTATATCTCCCCGGCTTGTACTACTTCCCCACTTCTTCCTTAAGTGTTTTGGCTCTTTTTGTGTAATTACTAAGCTGGGCTCTGGACAACCGACCAATGGGATGTTACCCACGATCACTTGCCAGCCATACTCGTGCGGTGAAGTGTGGTTTATTTTGTTTTCTTTTTTCTCCCTTTTCTTTTGTTTTTTGTTTTTGGTAGGTGGCTTCCCTGATCTCAAATTTACCTAGAGGCAATGAAGAAGTGGTCCCATGGCTGGGCTCTGGACAACCTGCCAATGGGCTGTTACCTACGATAACTTGCCAGCCATACCACCCTAGAGAGTTCATTAGCTACCCAATTTCTGTCAGAATCTCCAAGTGAGTCTGAGCAAAAATGTGTGTAGATGATTAAACTCAATGTCTTTTTGAGTTAGAGGGTGAGTTGATAAGTCGTATACTTATCACCTTATTTAGTTGGTGGATTAGAGTAGCTTAAGGTTGCAAGGATTTGAAGCTAAATCCATATTTTAACGGACACCAAGGCTGATTAAGCCTGAAGGCCTAAAAAGTCTAAGTGTTCAAGTTCTTTTTGTATTATTTCCCACTATTGACAAATTTCTAATGCCTAAGTTTCTTCCTAAATTCAATTTTTTTTTTTATTCAGACTGATTAAATGAGCTCAGGATCATGCAATTTACCACCCTCCCCCATGCTTAAGTTGGATAATGTCGTCATTGGCGAATACATGGATGCAACAAGGGTTCAAAGAGATATTACCTGAGTGACGTAGAATACCGGATCAGTCTGAATCCTCTGGGTTTCCTCCTAGGAAGCGCTGAGTTTAATGCCTTCGGCTGGGCATAGTGCACAAACAGGAATGGTTTAGGTCAAGGAGGCATGTACAAAATCAGCCAGACCCAGAATCAGAAGTCCATAGATGCAAACAAGGTTGTGGTGGAGGCCCGTTCCTAAGGGGCGGGAATTCTACAGCAGATGTATCAAGCATGCCCGTGTCAGATCCTCTTTTAGTTTGCGGGCATGTAAAGAAGTTGATCTAGACAAGCGCACCCTGAATATGACATGCCAGCCACTAAAGATGTAGGTTTTACACTCAGCTTGTGTCCCCATAAAATTGTAATCCGCCAGAGGTGTATCAATTCCAGTGCATTCGGGTTGCGAGATCTTTATTCTGGTTGGGCAGGTAACAAAAACAAGAGTTTCATAATGAGCCCTACAATCAAGCATGAGGTCTCTCTCCAAAGGTGAATCCATCTCTTCTGCAACTATGGTTTCATTGCTCATTCCCTCCAAGCCCTTGACCTCACGAATATTTTCTTCAACCTCCTTTGTATCAGATTCACTGCTTGAGGTTGTATTAAAGGTAGGGCCAATTTCATCCTCTAGTTCATATTCTTTCTCTCGGCCCTCCTCCAAATTTGTGATGGGGATCCCAACCGATTCATAATCGATTTCTTTGAAATTGTAACTCCATTCCCCATCTCCTATGTTGGTTGTTTTTCTCACTGGATCACTTCTCTCGGGATGATTAGATTCAGATTCCAAGGCATCTCCCCTCACATTCTCAGTTTCCTCCTGATGTTTGTTCTCAATGCTCCTCAAATTGTGTTCTGAGGAATCCTCAATGACCTTATCCATTGAGTTGTCCAACTCTGGGGGGGTATCAATGGTGGACTGAACCAAATTAAGGTGACTGGGTATAGTCCAATTGATCATGGTGTTGTGTGCAACAGCTTTCTCTGGCCTTCTTCCCCCAATTGTTGGAACATATCCAACATGGCCTATTGTCCTTTAACCAATTCTTGATTCTATCTGTGTAACTCTAACTGGAGGTTATCAAGAATTGACAGAGTGTCATTTGGTGTCCTTTGGATTTCCTCCTTGGAATCTAGGTTAAGAGGGTGTGGTTGAGGTTGTGGATCCATATTGGGGTTTAGGTTCTTGGGTGGGTCCTCTATTCTGTCATGTTCAAGGTCCAGTTCTTCAAGAGGAACAATTCTCTGTTTGGTTCTACTCTAGAATAGTTGAGGTTCTAAGTCCTCCCAATCAGATTCTTCATCAGGGGACCAAATCAAAGGTTGATGATCCTAGGCCTGCCTAGATGTCTGATCATTCTCTGATTTCCATTTGTCTAGAATTCCTTCCAATCCAAAGGTCAAGTAGGAAAGGTTGTTAAATTCAGATGACCTTTCTTGGTTATTGTCTTGAGAAGGGTAGGGTTCTTGGTGTTCTCCTAGAGTGTAGGTCATATCAAAGTGGTTGAGAGCGGGTGGGACCTAAATGATGAGGCGTCGTGAGGAGAATTGAGATATGGGGCCCCATGATTTTAATCATACCCTTGAGTGGATATGTTGGGTGTATCCCAATAAGGGGTTGGTGCGGTTTGGTCATAATTGGGACAGTTGGGCCAAGAGGGATATTCTAGGTCATACCCCCAACTTGGTGGTTGGTTAACCCAAGTAGGCTGTGGATATGGTCTACTTGGGTTAGCATACAAATCATGTTGGGGGCAGTTTGGGTAAGATGGATAGGCATTGAAATCCATGGTTTGGAAGAAATGAAGGGATGCAGGAAGAACAGATGAGAGAGAGTTGCGTGTTCACCCAAGCAAACAAGCCTAGTCCTTATGGTATATTCCTTAGGAGACCTAGAAATCTCCAAAAGGGTGATCAAGTCCGTAAGCACTGGACTCCCGTTCCCAAAGCTAATCTGGCCAGGTTGATTATGAGGGGATTGCAGGGAAGGTTCTTCCTTTGGCTGGTTCCAAAGACCCCACAACCGCGGTCGTTTGACACTGCCCCACTGCCTAGTCACCAGATCCTACTAAGGGAATGAAAGCCAAGTGCCCAGCGAACAAAACCCCACCTCTCGAGACTTAACCTAGTCCTGCCTAGGGCATGTCTACTCAGTTTTAATAGGGCTAGGATAGTGCTTGTGCTAGGGTTATGTGATGAGGCGTTGATTGGGGTAGTGTCTCTTAGTTTTCCACTTTCAGTGTGTGTGCTCCTATCAAAACATTATTTTCAAGCAAGGATTTTTTTAAGATGTGGTGTCTTTTAATGTTTTATCCTTACTTTAGTGTCTTTTAGGATTGACGTGTCTTAATGTTTTCAGAAAAGTTTCAGTGGGCACGTCAAGTTTTGCACACAATTCGGTGAAAGTAGATTTCCTTTTGTTGTGTAGAGGCTTTAGAACCCCAATGTACTCATCCTAGTGATCATGCAGCTTCTATTGGATGAGTCGATTTTAGGGTTGAGTGGTGCGGCCTAAGTCAATTCAAGGTGGCTTCGCAAACACAACTCAAAAAGAGAAAAGAACACTCCAAGAATTTATTCAGAATGTTAGAGTGTACATTTTTTTTTGTTGGGTGATGTGTTAAGGATGTGGGTCAGGCAATCATACACCACGCCAATTTTTCTCAGTTCTACAATTTTTTTAGATTTTCAAGCAAGCAAACAACCATGAGTGAAGAAATACTCATGATCGGTCCTTGTTGCGCCTACTCCCTTGTTACCGTCATGAGCTGCGCTGCTTCGCCGTCTAAGCGCCGAATTCCTGCAACCATCAAGTAAAAGGAGACAAGGCGTAAGACGATGTCAGCATGGATGTAAAATGGAAGTGACAAAACAAATTTGTTGCCTCCCCGGCAATGGCGCCAAAAACTGACGTGCGCGTGCGCATGTGTTTGGAAGTGTCGTTATAGCTTGCGCTTGCGACGCCAGTTTTAAAGTAAAGAAACGGATGTGAGTCCGAGTGTCGGTCTCAGAGAGGCGTGAAAATCGGATTCTTGTCACTTATTGTCACTAAAATCGTGGGGTTTTGCTTGCGAAAAGGCGCGGGTGAAAAGCGAGAGAGGGAGAGGGAGAGAGATTAGGGTTAGAATTGTTTCATTCGCAACATGCAACTTGAATAGAAAATAGAGAAAGTAATTGAATAGAAAACAACTTCATTTAACATGTGACTTTAGTTCATAATTACAACACTAGATAAATGCTTGAACATAAGTAAAGTAAAGCTTAAAAGAAGGAAGGAGAGAGAGAGAGGGGACGGAGAGGCAGCCACGGTGGTGGAAAGGGCTCCGTCGGCGGCTCGTCATCTCCGACGATTACAAAAGGGCTTAAAGGTAGCTAGGAGGGGGGTAGAATACTTGCAAGTGGAGTGAATGCCTTGAATGGGTGGTTGGAAGGGGTTTAAATAGGGAGAAGGGCTTTCCAAATGAAGAAGGGGTTTTAGCGACATCGTCCCAGATGTTGCTAAAACCCTTCCCAAAATGTCGGTGAAGGCCCCTGCCCACCAGTTGCTCGCCCGCGGCTGTGCTTCCTTGCGCCTGATCTGTGTGCGCGCGTTGTAAGCTATCCGATCGAAGATCGGACAGCTGGGATCCCGCGTGGGGCGCGCACCTGGATTGCGCCCTCGCCCCTACGTCATCACGCGTGTCGGCTATGGACGTGCGCAATTGCGCCGTGTCGCTCGCTGCCTGCCGTTCGATCACACATCAGTGGCTGAAATCATGAGCGCGTGTTCTCGCTCGAATTTGCACCGCGATCAGTGCCTCGAACCCGTGTCTCACTGTGCGGGTGTGAGGCGCAGACCGCTGTGCCATGCCCGCTACTTTGTTCTGAAGACGAGGTGCGGTTGCTGCGCGGATGGCCGTTGGATGAAGATCCAACGGTTGGGGGTTGTTGCTGCTGCGGCTGAGAGGCGCGCGGATGCGTGGTTCTCAGCCGTCCGATGAGTGATCAGACGGCTAAAAATGACGCTACGCGTTGAAGGTGATTGCGGGCACGGCATGGCTGACACGTGGCGGCCCCATGGCCGTTGATCATCAGATCAACGATCAGAACTTCTTGGGGCCAATAATGGGAGTTCCAGATGTCAGATTTAGCTGATTTCGAGTCCGTTGGGCTCTGTTCGTCGTTCTGAATCCGTCCGTGTGGTCTGATCGCTCATCTGAGGCTTGTTTCAACAAGTACTCATACAAATGGCCATTAATACTGTTCTATAAGCAATCTTGATGTATGATTCATGCAATGCTCCCGTTCCCATTTATGATGTGTTATCTATGTATTCTGTTCTTAAGATAAACCCCATTTAACAGAGTTATTACCCCGAGATGCAGTATTATCACAGCCCACCAAAGATGGTGGCAAGTTAAGTCGTCTGGGAGTGCTGCCTGACGTCCAGGCAGGCATCGTCTCGACTGTGACTTCCCGCACTGCGAGCCGACCACGTCCACCCTCTCGACCACCGCAACCACCGACCGCAACTACCACCTTGTCTTGTCCACGACCGCAAGCCCCCTCCACGACGCACACAACCAGCCATTGTGCTCGCCCTTGCCCTCATCCTCAACCACCACGTCTGCGCCCACACAGTAGGACCCCCCACTGTGTGCAACAGGCGTGCACGGCCAGCAAGCCAATGCCCAAGTGCGCCTTCTTCTTCTTCTTCATCTCCACCGACTACGAGTACACCACCGAGGAGGAACCCAACAGCCACAACAGCACAACCACCTCATCAATGACGCGGATGACGTCCATGCCATCCACTACGATCGTGCGCCTTCCTCCCTCACTTGCAATAGCAGCACCATGCGAAGAGAACGGCCACCGACCTCCCCGCGGCCCTCCTCCGCTCCATCGACGCTGGTGACATTCTCGCCAACAGTCCAGCTCCAGCCACCTTAGGCTACCGCACCATCACAGACGCACTCCTCTCCTCTGGCCCAACTCGTTCGATAAGCCGCGCCTCCAACAAGACCTTCCCTACGTGGCTGAAGGGGAGGAAGCCAACTCCCCTATTTTGCTACAGGAGGAGGGCTATTAGTTGAAATGAAGCATGGTTGAGAGGTTGGATTTTTTGGAAAAGAATTTTATATTGTGGGGAATTGCATCTCAAACCCTCTCATTCTTTATATTACTACTCATTCAAGTTATTCTCTTGATTACTTTGATGCTACAACTAATTGTCAAAGTTATTTTTGCATCATATTAAGCTTTGTTTAACATACTCCTGCACTACAAATATTGGTGAATTTATTGGCCTATCCTCCCTGTGGATACGACTGGAATTGTGGTATAATTTTAGTATATCTTTTTAGTGACTTTGATCGAGGGTTTTCAACCACATTACATATTTACAACGCATAGTTTTCTGACATCATATTTGAAAAGCGAAAATCATATCGATCAGTCGAGTCCCCCACGCACGTGCCTCCTCGTGCCCTTACGCCTCGCCTGTGCACACACGTGGGTCTGGCCACTTCCTAGGATCCGATAACTCGTTACTTTAACCCGATTACACCCATGTTTGAGGGAGAAGAAAGAGGAGAGAGTTCTGTGAAAGGAGGGGGGAGGGTTTTGCTGTGCAACCCTTATGCTCCGTGCTGAAGGCTAACACTTAGCCTCTGAGGTGCTTGTGCGAGCCTTGAGAAGCTTGGTGCCCTTATGCACCTTACTGTGGTTCTGAGCTTGACACTTAAGGCGTCTGGTCATCGGATCTAACGTTTGATTTTGTTCAAAGACACTGTGGCATTATTCATCTGGTACTGTGAACTTAGTTGACGTGGATGAGTGGTTGAAACTACTGTTGAATTATTTGAGTAATAGGATGCATGCTTAATTAAAGAGAATAAGTGGTGATTCAAATCACCATTGTTTTTTATTCTCTTTCCTTTTTGATTCCATGATCTCTTAGGCTACATTGATAACCATTGAATAGAAATTTGACCATTTTTATTCATTGCATATTTATTATTATTGGGCTCATTTATTCAAATTAGAGATTAATGTGTGAATTCCATTTTGCTCCTTGCGAACGATCTCGGACTCCCTTTAGATTCTGAGTTTATAAATTTAAATGTTTTGTTTGCAATTTAGGAGTGTACTACAACAAACACATATTTGAATCTCCTCTTTCACCTCGCAACACTCGGGTTCCCCCTTGATTGACTCCATCCCTCAATGACTGGCCTCAATCATACGGTTATAAGCCAGCAACGGAGCTATTAAAGCTATGAATGAACTTATGGAGCTATTATTATTTGACTCAAGTAGAAGATCAGTGAATTCATACTTGACTTTTACCCCTACAAAATAGATTATGAATCTATTATTACTAAATTGACCTGACTTATTAATTAGTGGTGAAATGACTTATTTCGGGCCTGGTTGTCTTGGCTTAATAGAACTCTTTCTTTACTTTCGCTTCAGACACTTCCACTTTGGACCAATATTCTATAGTTTGATAGATGATTTGCTTGATGAATTCATCCTCATTTGGTGATTTCTCGTGTTGGTGTTTGGGTAGGGTGGTTGTGAAGTCAAAGTGGGAGGGGTCAAAATACCCTTACTCTTTACTTACCCAGGGTTTTGTTCCAATTGATATACTACTCAAGGGTGAAACTCAATCAATCCTAGGATGATACCTATATATATATCTATTAAACTTGGGATCAAGTCTGTAGAATTACAACACCGATTGGCTTAAGCAACAAACCCAGGGGCAGAAAGAAGAACCCTATCAGAACACTTGCCTATATCAGGCTGAATCTTGATGTATGTTGAGGGAAAATCAGACCTCATTCTAGAGGAGGTTATGAGTTCAGAGCGTTTCATTAAGAAAATAAGGGAGGGAATGGTAGAATCAATGAGTTCGGAAACATAAGGAATGGAAGGGAATAGCTTTGTTTCCTGGGAGAAAGAGTAGGTTTATTGAAGGTAAACTGCTAACTAGGGCAGGAGGTTAGATCAAGAGGAGCCGCGCACATAGTCTAGAAGCATCTCTGGAGCTCCCACATTCCCCCTGCTGTGGATTCCTCTACTGTTCTTGGCTTGTAGCTAGAGGGAGGCTTTTGAAGAGGCATCATTTGAGGGATTGGGGGATAGCTATTGAACCCCTTTGCCTGCTCCCTATGTGTTGCTTAGGAAGAAATGGTTGAACATCTATTTGAGGGGGGCTACTTCTCTTAATGGTTCATTATGCGAATTAGGGACATTCTTTGAACTACCCCTATGAGATGCTTCTTTACTCTTTCTGGTCAATCCATGGAGCTCTGTAGCAAAGTGGCATAAGTAGGAATGATTAATATGGGGAAGATAATTCCCTTAGTGAGCAGTGACCCCTACTACAACCAAGCTCTGATTCAAGTAAGGTAGGATGGGGAATGGGATTTTGATAGACTATTATCCCTTGTATCCACCCTACTGACTCCTAACCTACCTGTGAACTAGGGGAAGATAATACCTAAGTTAGCAGTTGATGAATTGGATTAGACCTCATACTCTCTTCGAATAAGACCGCTGATAACCTCCTCCCAGCTCCACGTAGTGAATAGGGTCTGGTCTGATTGTCTCTTCTGCACGAAACTCCTAATCTTATCACTTCATCCTTATTACCTTGCCGCTACCTACTTCCCTCTGACTCCAAGCTACTCCCGTAGAAGTTTAGCTAAGACTCAATTGATTATACTATTATAGGTAGGAATTCACTATATGTACCTTAGGGAGGGGGAGCAAGCTATTCAGTAAAGTAGGCACAAGGGGAGTTTGAACTTGATGATCGGATGACCTATATAATATCAGTAGTCCTCGAGGTGGATGAAAAACCTAGTCAGGGTGTTCGGAGGAAGGGTTTTTGAAAATGTGATCTGGTGCTGATGAGGGGAAAATAAAATACAACCAATGTGGGCAAAACCAACATTTAAGCGCCACTATATTGAGGTCTGTGCTTTGTTGCAAGTGGTTGATTGGGTGAGGATACTTTACTACATAAGATTCTCCCCCTCTATACTACCCAGTTTGTTCGGGGAATGGGAACAGGTGCTGGTTGGGGTTGATTCAGCTGAGCATTTATTGATAGGATGTAGGGGTTTAGTGGTAGTTTGATTAAGTCTCTTCCCCCCGTCTCCTCATCCCTATTCCGAAGTGGGTAAGGGAAGTGTTTCCTACCTCCTAGGGAGTTGATGTAAACACGTTTACATTACTTAAGATGTCTATTTATGCATGTTCTTAAGCATAGGATTGCATTGCATGCTATAAATATTGCATAACATGCATCATCTTGCATTTAGAGTAGTTTGAATAAAATGGAGGATAATTATCTCCTTTTATGTGCTTGGACAGGGCAAACTTTTTATTGGGGCCTCGGATTGAAGATCCAACCATACAGATGTGATCAGGGCAACGATTGGAGTTCAACGACTCCAAGATCGCCCTAATCAGGCATCTGTAGCATCAGATAGTGATCGGGGAACCCTATAAGATCAAGGGCCAAGATGGTGTAAATCCACACTTCAAACGACAAATCCGACCACATGGATGGATTCGGATCGACGATCGTAGCCTAACGACGCAAAAATCGAGTCAATCCGACACCCGTGGCACCATCTACATCATCTAGAAGATGGATGGCCAAGATGGCACCACGTGGCGCCATCTCAGCCGCCCAATCGTTCGCATGCACCCGCTGAAGCCCCCACATCCACCCTTCCCCGCTGTTGGATCAAGATCCACAGGCGGTAACGTAGCATCGCTCGGGATCGGGCTTGTGCTGAGGAGGTGGGCGTAGCGCAATCTGAGCAGTCTGATCTCGCGATCAGACGACTGAGGATGGCTGAACGTGTGCGTGCGTTGAGTGCGCGGGAAAGCGAGCGGACGCATGTGCGTTGCCCACTACGCCCATGTTCAGACCTTTAGCGACGGTTTTATCCATCACTAAAGGTCCTGAATTAATGTTTTTAATGATGTAATGACCAAATTGCCCCCACTCCTTGCAACTATAAAAGGAGACCCCCTCCACACGAAATTCTCATCCCTTCCTTCTCTTCTCTACCTCTCCAAAGCTCAAGAGAAGCTTGTCCCACACCCGGGATGCTTCTCGCGAGATAAAGTCAAATTTTCATCCCCCATTCGGAAGTGGATCCCACGACGACAACGACGTGCTGCCCTGTTCCCATTCTTCTGCTTCGTCCTCCTTCGTCCTGCTCCGTCCTCCTTCGTCCAGACGTCATCTCATCCGGCTTGTCCTCCAAGCAATCGTCAAGGAGGATAACTTCTCTCTCCCATTCTTCTTTACAGCTTTCTAGTGTAGAATTTTCTTGCTTTCTAGTGTAGCTGATTTCCCGCTTTCTAGTGTAATTCTTATTTGGTTTTATTGTATAAACATTTTAAATTATTGAATGCATGTTTTCTCTCTCTCTCTCTCTCCCTTTTTAGTCAGATTGTTGTTATGGCTTTATTGTAATTACATCGCCTCGCTTTTCAGGAAAAATTCTAAAAAAATATAATTGCGAATATAGATTGACGTAGCCTCCCTATGTTCGACCTAGAATTTCCATTTCGGTATAAATTTTATTTGTTGAACATGAGTTCTTCGCTTTTAAACTACAACGACGGGTTTTTTTTTCAAAATCAAACACGTTAGCGTATCAACTCGCACGTTCAACAGTAGTGTAGGGTAGTATAGGGGTTTATATATAGTAATCTTGATTCGGCCCTTGCTTACCATCTCACCTCTTTATCAGCTGTTTAATGAGAAACCCGCCTCACTAACTCCATCCCTTTGATCAACTCCCTACACTACCCTACTTGACCCTCAACTACCTATGAAATACCCTTGGAGTCAAAGTCATCAAACTAGTACCCCTATTAGAAGTTTCAGAACCCCCTAATAGTAAAGTAAACCCAATCCCCCTATAGGGGCTTTGATTGAGCTATTCCCCTTTAGGGGAGGAGTAAAGGTAACCCAACAAGTACCCTAGCTAATAGGTAGCATCCCCCAATATCAAACCTAACTCCCTTATAGATGAGAGTGACCGAGTGATTCCTCCACTGATATGCAACCTCAAGAAGTAGGCATCTTTACTGTTTACTCTACCTATAAGAAAGAAGGTTTGATGTGGTTCTGGGAATAGTGTCTCCACAGTATTACCTTAGGGTAATCTATTTGATTCACTAGCGACAATCAAGCTATGAACTCCGAACTAGCCTTTGCTCCTTTGATCTCCTCTTCTCTCTCGTGCAGCACTCCAAGAAAAGCAGTCGCGATTTGACCTACTTTTACCATCCGAAGTGATGTGTTTCATAGTGGAGAGAATCAATAGTACTAATAAACCAACCCAGGAAGTTTTGACGTTAGAGGGGCCAGGGAGATTCGTCCGGTGGATTCAACAGGTTAGCATGCATGTTCGGTTCAGATTTAGGGAAGTCAGAAGTAAGGATAGTGACATTCAACAGTTCTATTGCTGGTGCTGATAATGTGAGTTTATGAGTAAGGGTCTCAGGCACATGGGCACATAGGAATAGGCTGATTCCAAACAAAGTAGGTTAGTCCAAAGTATGCCCCAAACAAGCACTAGAACAGGTGATTACTTAGTTAGATGGGTCAACGTTTGAATGCTTTGATCCCCAGAAAGCTATCTTTTAAGCCAACCTCAGGACGGGACCTATTCACTACCCAACCTAACCCGTTGTGGTAAAGTAAAGGGTGCGAAGCTATGAGTCGGATAATAAAAGGGGAAGAAGTTCCACGAGGCGACTTTACCAAACATCCGATCTGACTAGCTACTCCGCGAAGAAGGGAGATTGATGGAAACGGTTGAATGGATAATACCGGTTATCCCATTAGCTGTTTCCTAGCCTTGTATGAAAGTTGGTTATACTATAATACAATGTGAGTCTGGTAAGTAAAGCCTGGAAACCCAATCTAGGGTTACAAAGTGAAGCTGACCCAGATCCCGGTCCTTTTCTATAATAAATATCAATACGCTTTAACCTCTTTTTTACGAGGTTTATTGACAAAATACTAATAACATTCTGTTTAGCCCCATGAAGTAAACATTATCGTAGCTCTTTCATGGAGGAATTCCTAGCCTGATGCACAATTAGGGAATCAAGCTAATGCCCTGGAACCCCTGACTTAACCTAGCTTCCCTTTTAGTAGTTCGCTGTTTCCCTTAAGAAATTACCCGAACTACCAAACTCCTCTGGTTGGTTTGCTTAGTCCTGCCCAATGTATTACCCAAGGATTACTCCCCTGCTACTAAAGAAAGACTGCTTAATTAGGGAATCAACCTATGGGTAAATCCCCTCAGATTCAGTGTATCAATCCCTCGAGGCCTTAAAATCATTTTTAACTTATTTTAAGGTCCTTAACTAAATATCCCTTATTCTATAATTAACCCTTATATGTTCATAACCTTAGCTAATTAACTAAGAAGACAAGTTAATTAGGGGTAATTAGAGATCATGATGAGTGTCTCATCGTACCCCCAAGCCAAAGTTTTGCTAGTCCCTAGCAAAATTAACTAAGACTATGATGATTTAAAGCACTTGGGTTTAAATTATTATAAATAGTAACTATGTAGAGGAAAGCTTAGGTCAGAAATTTTTAAAGTTAAATATAAATGATTAATGTATAGAGCATGTGTGAAAATTTTCTTACTTAGACTTATACTTATAATATTTTCAAAGCACACTAAAAACAATTTGTAAACAAGAATTTTATTTTGAATTAGAATTCCTCAAAAATCTCTTAATCATTGTAACTATTCTTAACTCAAATTAGAATACAAAGTATTTTAAGAAAAACAAAACTTAAGGATTGAGAATTAAATTTTAACTCAAAAACTCAAATAGATTTAAGTTAATCCCTTGTTTATGATATTTTACTTTTATCAATATAAGTTTAAGCAAATTAACCAGATACTCATTATTAGTCAAACTTAGAGTAGTAAAACTCTAATTTACTAGCCTACAACACTAAAGATTAACTTCTAGACCTAGGATTCTGTCAATTCTTCTCCTTTAGGTCTCAACTTAAAATCTTCAAAATCCAATTTCTTAGGCTTCACTGCCCAATACCAAGGTTCAGTAGCTATGATTTTAAAACATCTGTGCTTAGTGAAGAGAATTGTCCTAAAGACATCCAAAGTTGCAAAAATCCAGATCTTAAGACATCACTTTCCAATCCCAATTATTCCAATTCAAGCCTTTGGCTTGGCCTTACTCAGGTTTGGTTGCTTTCTCCTCACCAGTTTTTTATCCCGAGGTCAACACTTTTTGTGTATATCTCCCCAGTGGACCACTAGGTCTCTTATTCCTAATATTTTTTCTCCATATTTTTTTCTCTTTTTCTATAGGTTAGAACACCCATTTGTAGCGAGGTGTTCTTTTTATTTGATGGAAGGAAGGGTAGCATCCATTTGTATTGAGATGCTTTTATTTATTTATGGAAAAACTACATAAGTACCCATTTTTAGCGAGGCACTTAACTGCATGGTGTTTTATTTATATTTTTTCTTTTTCTTTTTCTTTTCTTTTCTTTTTCCCCCTTCTCATTTTTCTTACTAACATTATTCTCCAAATCCTTTTTCTAGGTGAGTGGCACATCCTTCACCCTTTCAAGAACCACCCCACGGAAATCCTTGGACTAAAGAGGATTCAAAATTGATCTCTTAACCTTTGTGTTTTCGCGGTCTTAGATGTCAACAAGACAATTCTATGTGAGTGAATTTAGATGTTTAGGTTACTTAGCTCTCAAACCAGAGCTTGGACAACAAAGCCCTTTACTCTTAGGTTCTTCAAATTTTTAGTTTCTTCCTATAGGATCTGTCAAGACAAAATTTACCAACTCTAGTTATTTATCTCTAGTTTGTAAGTTTTGTAAACTAAAATTCTACCAACTCCCTATCTAATTAACTCTGAATATCTGGCTTTTTACTTAACTTTATGATAAAATCAAATTTTCAAAAAGTAAAAGGATTACTTAATCTAATTGATTAAAAATTTATAATTCAATTCCAAAACTTAAGTTTAAAATCTTAACACACTTAGTTTCTTAATTCAAGGTAAGAGTAGAAAAATAAATCTTTAAAAGATTTAAAAGATTCCTAATTCAAATAAAATCTTGTTTTAAAAATACAAAAGTGTGTTTTCATAATATGTTTAAGGTAAAATCTAATTAAGAATTGAATGCTCTTAAATACTTATACATTCTATATACATTTTAAACTTCTGACCTAAAAGAAAATTAAATTCTTAATTATAATATATATATTCTTCTTCTTCTTTATTAATAATGAATAAACCCCTCTTATTATTTTTATGAATTTTCTTTTCAAATTTTTATATTTTTAAATTTTATTTTTATGCATAAAATTTTTATGATTTTTTTTGTGAATTTTTTTCAAAAAAAATTTTCAAATTTTTATGAAATTTTTGAATTTTTTAAAATTTTTATCATTTTTGAATTTCTATTTTTTTAAATTTCGTGGATATTTAATTTTTATGTGTTTTTATCTTTTAAACAAACACTTAAAGTGAAAATTTCACTTCAACACCCCCCAAGCCAAAATTTTACAATGTCCTCATTGTAAGAAGGGTGAAAAACATTACATTTCATTTAGTATAGGGTGATGGAAGGAGTCGAATAGAGGATATTAAAAATCTCTGTGCGGACGATTTCAAGTCTGACCAAAGATTAGAGTGGTTAGTCGGACAAATGAAGGTAATCAATATGATATGAAGTGAAATTTTAAAAGTAAGTGTATAAGAAAATCAAAAAGGGTAAAAACAGGAAACAGCTATGTACAAGTGCTAAATTTTACGCCTACAGCTAGGTGTAAACCCTAGTAAAGCTCTCCTAAAAAAATAGGTATATGGTAAAAAACAGAGTTATGAAAGAACTAGATCAAAAAAATTAGAAAACAGATTAAACCACTCGATCAAAACTCGTCCTGAAATTACCTAGTACGGAAAGGAAAAAGAATTTCACGTTCTTCCTTTCGGGAAGGGAGGATTAGACAAATCCTATGGATTGCCGCTTTCTCCAGACCTCCAGGAAAAGCATGAAAAAAGGCTCGAATGGTACGATCCCTCCGTCACCCCAGAAGGAAAGGGGTGATCTTGTAGTTCTTGGTCTGTGAAGATGCGTTGTTAGGTGCTCCATTTTCCCATTGAGGCCGAACCTAAATCTATGCTCAAGAGATAGTTGCCCATACACTGATAAGGGATGTATGGATTCTTGAGAATAAATCTCACAGATCCTAGAATCAGATTCTCATGAAAATCACAAAAAGATCAGAGTGAAAGTCATGTGAAGATTAGATCTGATTTAGGTTGAGATGTAGAACGTTTAAGATTAAGGCAATTAAAAAATGTTTCCACCAAGTTTAGAAGATCAGCAAAATTAATTTTGGTTCTCAATAATAGGTGGGTCATTTTGATACAAAATAGGTTGTTGATGCAGGTTTGATGGGTTATTTTCAGGTAATACAGATGACGGATTATGATTAGAATCAAAGGCTTGATTAATGAAATGGACTTGTCCTTGATTTTTCCTAGGATTTGGCAGATTCCTAGGATTCAGAATTGGCTGAGATGGAAGAGTACCTGGCTGACGAGATTATGCCAAAAGCGTGATTTGATTTCGTAAATCAGCCAACTCTACCTTACATTGCCTATGGATCTCAGCGAGAGCTTCAACATTTTGTCGCTGACTCTCTGACACCGCTCTTAAAATCTGATCTAGCTGTGTATCTCTATTTGGCCTAGAGTAATTCTGTATACTCATCGGGCTAGGCCTTAAATTTGATTGCTGAGGAGGCAAAGGAGGTGGGTTAAAATGGGTATGATTTGGATAATTTGGTCTTTGATTTTGATTTGGATCAGCCCAAGAAAAATTTGGGTGGCTTCACCATCCAGGATTATAGGAATTTGAATATGGGTTTGGTCTTGGAAGATTTTCCTGGATGGCATGTAAACCTAAAAGATATGGCGTGTTTTCTACAACAGTTAAGGGTGGGGAAAAGGGTGGGTAAGATTGTGGGACAAAGGTCCCTCCTTGGGTTGATGAAGTAGTAGATAGAAAACCCAAGGAAGATGGATCTCTAGAATCCAGATTATTCACAAATTCCCTCCCCGTGGGAATTTGCGAAACAGGTAAATACGCGGGATTCATAGCAAGTAGAGGCGTAAGAGTCTTCATTGTGTTTCTAACCTCGTCTAGATGCTTTGATACAATATCTACTTTGTCTAGTTTTTTTGCAATAATCTCTAAATCCTTTAAACTGGACGGATTACCGATCTCATGAATGCCCTTCTGCGGATTTTGATGATTCGTATTTGCGCCCCGCAAAAATTGCGACATTGATGCACTATTGATTGAGTTTTCTGCCATCCCTTCAAATAATTTTGAAGCGGATTCTGCGTTGCGATTTAGAAAATTCCCTCCACAAGAGGCATCGACTAGATTGCGAATGCCCCTTGTAAACCATAATAAAAGATATGCATGAGTTGCTAACAAGGGATATCATGATGTGGGCATTTCCTTTGCAATTCATGAAAACGTTCCCACGCTTCATGAATTGGTTCTCCTTGATTTTGATTGAAAGTAGTAATAGCATGCCTTAAAGCATTGGTTCGATCAATTGGAAAGAATTTCTTCAAAAATGCAGATTCAAGTTCAGCCCAAGTTGAGATTGGTCTTACTATAGTTCTATACCAATAAGCTACTTTATCTTTAAGGCTAAAAGAGAATATTTTCATTAGTAGGATTTTCCTATTTTGATTTCAAGGACCAAGAGTTTGAGATAAATTTTAAGATCTTCAATGTGTTGAATGGATCCTCGGATGCAAATTCATGAAAGTGGGGAATTAAACCTATAATGTTTGGCTTTAATTCTGGATCATTTTCCCCAATAGAAATCTTAACATTAGGCTCTACTTGTGCATTAGATGGGTTATAATAATCTCTAAGTAGAGGCCTTGGATGATTGATCGGTAAATCAGGATTTTCAAAACCTGCCTCAGGTCGAGGTGAAGAACGGGTTTGTAAAGTTTGCAAATTATTTAAGGCTGTTGTTAATAAATTGATTTGTCTTGTTTGCTCTAGCATCCTAAGGTTCTGGTTTAGGAGCACCTCATGAACATCAAAAGGCGGCATCTCCCCCTGACCAGAAGAAGAAGGGATCTCGAGATTAAGATTCTGCATTGGATCCATAGAAATAGATGGATCAGACGGGAAAACCATTGGTTGCTTATCTGCAACCGGCCTGGGATCACCTGTTAATGGTGGTGCAAGAGGCGGATGCAAGGATTGCCTCCCGTCCATAAATGGAAAATAATGTGCAAAGGCACACACACACCACCGATAAGAAAACAGCAACACAAAAAACTCACAAAATAGCGCAAAGATGTGGGTTTTGCTCTTCTTTCAAAGGAAAGAAGAAATTCCTAAGATACGCAAAATAATTTGACGTAAACAAATAGAGTAACGGTATCAAAATACGCATCCTAATTCATGACTATGCAGGTGACGAGTCGATTGTTCGCTTTAAAGTCGTTTGTAGTTTTATGTGGTGGAAAATCAACTAATCAATATTTAAAAGAAATAACCACTCGCAGAAGAGCGGGTCGTATCCATAGGGAGGCAATGACGTATTTAAATTTGCACCGGTTAAAAACGTTTGTTCGTAGTTAGTTTAGACAAGAATCAAACTAAAATTGCCTTCAGATTAAGGTTGAATCAAGAAATCATGCTGAAATAGAAATTCTTAATAACTAGAGGATATTTGTTGCAATGTAGAATCAATAAAATATCATTAAAAGTTGACAATGGCAGAAAATGTAATTATTAATGGCATGGTTACTGTAGCAAAACAGGGGATTTATTCCCCTTGGCCGTGCGCGAAGAAGAGTGGATGGCCGGACGCAGGAAGCTCGGAGGAAGTTCTTTGGACCAAGGGCTTCGAAGCGGTGGTGGTGGCGTGTTGCGCAGTGGCCGGAGCCGGCCGGACGGAGCTCCGGCGAAGGTGGTTGCCAACGGTGCTGCAGCTGTTGGAGGTGAAGTGAGCGTGTGCAGGCGCGGGAAGGCTGCAGGTGGGTGTGCACTGGACTACGTGCGCACGGAGGTGGCGCTGGAGGAGGGCGGCTCTGCTACAGGCGTGAGGGCTGGAGCCGGTACTGCACGCTGGCTGGAGGCGGGTGCGTGCACTGTTGGTGGTGGGCGCGGGTGTGCACGAAGGCTGGAGAGCGTGCGGATGATCGTTGGTGCTTCAGGTGTGTGGACGAAGGCTGCAGGCGGTGCGGGTGAGCGTTGCAGGCGCGGGAAGGCTGTTGGCCATGCCCGCCTTGTGCGCGGGAAGGTTGCTGGCAGTGCCTGCCTTGTGCGCCGCTGGAGGGCGTGTGGGCAGGCGTGGAGTGAACGGGTGAGGGCTGGCGGTTCAGGTGAGCGGGCGAGGGTGGTTGTTTCTCGAGGGGTGATTGCAGTGGCTGCGGCTGTGGTTGTTGGTGACGACGGCGAGGGAGATGCACACTGAGGTGCTCACGGTAATGCGGACGAGCTCCAGATGGCGGTGTGGCCTGTCACACCACATGCCCATGGTGGAGGAGACTCGTCGCCACGGTTGAGGCCAGCGGTGTGGAATAGAAGAGAGAATAACTCTCTGCACAGTGGTGGGTCAGTGGTGGAGGCCTGCTCCGCTCGGCAGCCTCTCTCATCTTTTTATAGTTGACTTCACGAATTTGAATGGAGAGGCAGGAGCAGATCCACCTTCTCCGTTGATCCATGAATGTGCTTTAGTGCGGCAGGAGGCGTTGCAGCGGCAGCCGAGCCGTTGCCGAAAAGAAGAAGAATAAAGGATATTATTAAAATATTATGGTTATTTATATACAAACCCTCAACTTTTATGTTAACTTAAATAATGTACCTAATTGGTTAACTAATTAAACGAATGCCATTCTAAGCTAATTCTAAATGCATTTAAAATATGAATGCAATGCATGAATTATGTAATTAAATTAGAAATATGAATTAATCTATTTACATCTTAATTTATGCTAAATAAATGTTAGAATTAACCTAATGTCTACGCACTTAAATACTTAAATAGCCCACAACTATGGGCTAATCAGCAGATGCGTACCTTAAAGCTCAAAGGTCTAAGGTCTAGAATCGAGACTACTCACTACTGGCTCCCCGGGGCTCTAGTAGTGAGACAGACTTGTTGATCTTTGGCTAAAGCCTTAAGAGGTGCAAAGAGGAGAGATAGAAAAATAGACTCGTGTGACTCTAGTGGTCGTGCTGTGTGCGCGCGATAGCATGCAACAGACGATATCAATATAAAAACCCGCATGCATTCTGCAAATAGATTTAAGTCACCAATTTTACTTCCTCTTTTTAGTTAGTCTTTTTCAAAAATATATCAATTAAACTACAATGGCCGCTTTTTATATCTTTTCAAATAAAAATATGTGGTCTTTTTAATTCTCAGAGGACATGGATCTATGCGGGTTTTCTCGTGTTTTCCCGTTGATGCGAGAAAAATAATTAAAAAAAAATTCCCGAGTCAGATCACTCTTAATACTAGCAGAAAAATGCACTCCTAAGAGTGTATGCCTATGTTTATGCTGCTGCTAGTCAAAAAAGATGTATTTTTGTATTTTTTTATTTTTATTAAATGCAACAAAACAAAAGATAAAGAAATACTTACAAAACAAAAACAGCAAAACAGTTTCTTGCCTTCTCTTGAGATTACCCGCAGAGGTAAACCTGAAAAGAAGACAGAAAACAAAAAACAAAAATAAAATAAAATACAACAGATTAGAACAAAAGTTAGTAAAAACAAAAATATTTACAAAATACCTCCTAATTAAACAATTAATCCTTTTAAATTTTAGTGAATCAAAATATTACCTCCCCGGCAACGGCGCCATTAAAATGATTGTTAGACGAAGCAATGCCAGGAAATATTTTGATGAGTGGAGTGAATCAAAATATTTCCTCCCTGGCAACGGCGCCATTAAAATGATATCGTGCGTTTCACTCAACTTAGTAATTAAGTTAATTTCACTTAATTAAGAGTAGAAGAAATCACTTAGGTTAACTCGAAGTTGTGTCGGTTGTGTAGTATAGGGTCGAATTAACCTAACATTTTAGAAATTTTTACTGGTTGAGTCCAAGTTGTTCACCGGGAGGTATAATAATTTTTCTCCAAATTCACCAATTCTCTTTAATTTCTCTATAAGTTTAGGAGGTATAACTAGTTTGATTTTAAAAACATGAATTTTGTCAAAATATTTAAACTATAAAGGATATACAAAATTCCATATGCAAAACATATTTACTCAAAATGTTATACTTTATTAACAAGTAAACATGTTAGTTTTTCAATTTTATTTCATTCTAAGAAATTAAGGCAATTAAAAGTTATTCTATAAAAACATGCCTTGTTATCCTCCTTCCCTTAAGAAAAAGATAATGATGCAAGAAAAATTCATTTATTTTCATTTATCTCTTTAGCCTCTCATCTCCTTCTCTCTTATTTTCTTCTTTCTCTCGAGCTCTCTTTTCTTACCTTTCTTGTGTTGTTCCAGCCTTCTTATCCTCTTCCCTTAGTTTTCTCCTGCCTTCTCCTCTTCTTCCCTAACACTCCTTATCGCCTATGCTCCTTCTTTAGCTTTCAGCTTTAACACTTAGCTTTAACTTAACATCCTTCAGCAGCTTCTCTTTTCCTTAAGCTGAACTGGATTTTTTTTACTTTTTTAACCAAAAGTTATTTTATTTGCGGCGAGGTCCTTTCGAGGATACACAACACCCTAAGACCAGGGTGGGACCAGACCCTACTCGGTCCTTGCCTAATCTCAATTAGGTTCGTTTTCAGTTCATTTGTTTATCGGTTCACAGTCTTGAGCCACATCGGCTCAACCTGGCCTCCCAGGCCTCTTTTGCCCTCCCAGGGCACAATCTCATTCACACGCCCCCAACGGCACACACCCGTAGGCATAAGCCCGCACACACACACACATGTAATGCTCAGATCAGATGGAATCGATAACCGGTGCGCCGAGTGCTGACGACTGCATAGCCAGAGAAACAAATCGCTTTTATCCCCAGGCGCACGCTAATGAACAACCGAGGTGGGACTATCCTACCCCTTCCAGACCTGAATTCAAATGTTCATAACTTTCTACCCAGAGCTCCAAATTAAGTGATTTCAAGTTTGTTGGAAAGCTCTAAGGGTAATCTACACAATTTCAAGGTCAATTTAATGTTTTAATGATGTTTTCCTTTTCAATTTAAAAGATGAAATCGGGAATTCTTACGGGTTATTAAATCAAGAGAGTCCTCAGATGGACTTCTCTCTTTTATTTAAAAGTCTATACATGTTTTATAAGTGATTCTGCATATGTTAGAATAGGTTTTAAGCTCTTAAGACCTTCAGAACCAACAGAGAAGCTCTTCACTTCTCTGAAAGCTTCAGAGTTTGATTTTTCAGACATCAATAAGTGCAACAGACACTTAAAAGTGTTTCTAATCAATTTAGATTAATTCTAAGGGTTATAAAAGATCAATCTGGGCAGGTTTTAAGTTCAAATTTCAAGAGAATAGTACTCCTATTGGTTTGGGTTCGAAAGTAACCCAAATTGGCAAAAACTAAATCTTCACTAAGTAAATCATCTGAGCTTACTTTAATCACTTTCAGATCATCAAATAAGTTCCCAGAAACAATTTTCACATCTCAATTCCTCAATTCAAGCTCAGATCTCCATTAATTGACTCATATTTGACTGTGGAAGCTCGAAAATTGACTTTCTATTTAAAATCTTCTCCTAAGTAATTAATGCCTCAAATAGAGTCTTCTCATCATCTAGAACTTATTCAAATCTTCATAAAGTTGTTTTAATCTTGATTCCTAGGGTTTCAGGCTCGCCGCCTGAACTTAAAAACATGTTTGTTTGATAGAGTCATGGGAAGATTGTTACAGTGTTCTGAGGGTTTAAATAGCTTCAGTGCTTTGCACTGAAGCTTCTAGAATCATTAAATGCTCTTCAGATCTTTCCTAACAGACTTCTCCAACTTCGCCGGAGTTGGGGAAGATGAAGTCAAATCTGTAGCTCCAGTGGTTAAATCCTCAAACAAATATCTTCAAAACAATCAGTGATCCTTATTATACTATTTTGGAGCTACTCAACAAGTTGTAGAGGATGAAACTCAAGAATGGCTCGCCGGAGCTCCGACGAGCTCGTCGGAGCTCTGGTGAGTCCAGAAAATGTAAAATTATATGTACAGAGTGATAAAACTAACCATTTTTTATTCAAAAAGGATCCTGAGGTTACAAGGAACCTTAGTATCACATTTAATTCCTCATTTGTTCATTAAAATGTAAGATTTGACAGTGAAATTATTTTCTTAAAAGATTTGAGTGGTTAAAGCTCAGGACTTGTTTAACCACTCGATTGAGAGGTTAAATCAAGTCAACAGATATTTATATTCATAAATATATATTTAATTTATAGTTTAGGCAGCGAGCTCAAGAGCTTAATTAAAATTTGGGCGTTTAATTTATAGATGATAATAATATGTATTATAATGTCGATTAGGGTTCATAAGTGGTGATAAGTGATGAAAGAACCCAATGAAGGTGAAATTAATTTGACTACTATCACCATGGACAGTGATAGTAGTCGGTGAAGGTGAGATTTGAATTAGGCGTTTAGGTGATTTAATTAAATGATTAAGTGATTTAGAAATGAACATGGAAGATATAGGAAGGTGTACAATGAATTAAAAGACAAGATTGAAGCTCTGGCGAGCTCAAGGAACTCGCCGGAGTTGGAGGAGATGAAACTAAATTCTAACATTACTCTAATCTAACTAACTAAACTAACTAACTAAGCTAGCCTACTCCTACTCCTACTCCTAATCTACTGTTACCTGGATGAAGGGGTCAATAGGGTTCCGTCGAAGGTTCATAGCGGACGACGAAATCAGAGGGTTGAAGAAAGATATCCGACGGGCGGATTTGAGGTGGAGTAGAGGAATCCTTGGGTCGGCGCCTATGTCAGAGGTGCGGAAGACCACGGCGGATCTCCTCGGCTGCTTAAGATGGATAGAGGAAGTCAGAAAATGGAATGGGAAGTCGTCGGAGTTTTGGACGAATAGCCTATCGAAGTCGGCTACAGTGTTAAAAGAGGGAGGGGAACCAACTTAAATAAAATCAGAGGTGTGAGGGGGTATTTATAGTAGTTTGTGGCGAAGAGAGTGGCGGGGTCTGGGCGAAGTAGGAGCTCGAGGAGCTAAACCTCTGTTGTCGTCTCTGACGATGGTGAGGTTATCTCCCACTGAAAAATAGGATTCTCGGTTAATCCAGACCGGTGGATGAAGTGGAGGAGGTGAATGCAAGCTGCAAGAGCTTGGACAAAGAGGAGTGATGTCGGCAGGGCGATGATCGTGTAGTGGGGTGACTCTCTGCCGCCAGCCGTTCGTTCAGCTGAAGAAGAAGAAGAAGACGAAGAGGGACATAAAAGTAATAAAACTTAAGGACCTATGTGAGAAATAAGGACTCAACTGTAATGAAAAGTAAGGACTAAAATGTAAACCCAAGTTTTGAAGGTTTATTTTAACTTAAATCTTTTTCAACTTTTTATATATGTTAGTAAATAAGGTAAATATTATGTTTACACCTTGAATTTGCATTTTTGACCTTTTTAGGTTAATTTATTAGATTAATAAGTTATTACATACTTAGGTATACATTATATTTAAGTTACTTATCTTATTAATTAAGAGAATGATTAATAAGATTTCGAGTCCAATTATTATCTAAATTATTAATAATGTTAATTGAATGATAAAATGTCATTTTAAACTTATTTTAAGGTCCTTAACTAAATATCCCTTATTATATAATTAACCCTTATATGTTCATAACCTTAGCTAATTAACTAGGAAGACTAGTTAATTAGGGGTAATTAGAGATCATGATGAGTGTCTCATCACCTAACTTCCCTTTTAGTAGTTCACTATTTACCTTAAGAAATTACCTGAACTACCAAACTCCTTTGGTTGGTTTACTTAGTCCTGCCCAATGTATTACCCAAGGACTACTCCCCTACTACTAAAGAAAGACTGCTTAATTAGGGAATCAACCTATGGGTAAACCCCCTCAGATTCAGTGATCAATCCCTCGAGGCCCACTCGATTAAAGTCAGTAGAAGGCTGTCTTGAAACATCCTAGACCCGAATCGTTAGCTCTCTCGTTGGCACCCGGGACGGGGCCGAAGCCCCCTCCCCTCTGGATGTGGTGATATATCCCTCCCCAAACTAGAATATATACTCCAGACCCTGTTGGGTCCCTCTTTTCACGTGAAAGAAAGGAGAGTAGTTGGCGGGATTGGAGTGATGAGGAAGACTTTCTTGCTGCATGGTAGCATATAGGATCTTTCTTTTCTAGCACTTTTTATTTCAATTGGAAAGAGTCTTTCATGTCGTCTGAGTTTGAGATCTAGTCCTTCTCAGGCATAGGGTTGATTGGGAGTTCGTTTTGCTTTGCTTCGGTCCCAGTTCCCCTCCTCCAATTGAAGTTGAGCCAATTGCAGTCTCTTAGACAAAGAGCTATTAATATCCCTCTTCCCCACCCAGGAGTTAAGAGGGGGTTGACAGTTTTCAAAGAATAAGAGGTTTCTTGTGAGCAACAAAGTGAGTTTGAAGGAACTACCTTACCCATCCCATAAGTCCCCTGATAGTGCAAGCGAATTTGCTCCACTTCATACTCGGGGTGCTATGTCTTGCATCTCCCCACCCAAAATTCAAAGAAGAAGTAGCACGAGGAACAACCTCTCTTTGCAAGCTCCATATACAAATGGGTAGGAAAGTAGGAAGGGCCAAGCATGGAAAAAATGGAATCCACTTCGACAACATCTTAAAGAACCTAGCTAATGCAGAGGAGTAATATTTATGCCCAGTAAGCATATGTCGAGAACCCCATTTCTCATAATCATGAACTACCTAAATCAATTGACTCTGACAAGTTCAATTGCAAGAAGATCTAGAGGCAAAAGGATCTTTGGAAGTGGTTAAAGTGTAGTATTGCAATACCTTTCAAACCCCATTAAGAAAAGGGCAGCAACAACAATCAGGGAGCTAGAAGATGAGGAAAGGTGGTCTTTGACCCCTCAAATGATCACTTACTCTCCTATCAATCCAAGAGGGTGTGAGTCTACGGAGAACTTAAAGCCAAGTAATAGTGGCCCAAGTGGAGATTTCTTTAGTTCAGTCGAGTCCTAGTTCGAGGAGGTAGCTGCAGCTGGGGTTTCGTTCACAAGTTAGGAATTCGAGTAATATCTCGACTCAGACAAATCAACCGGGGAAGCAATATGGAAATGCAGCTGATGGTAAACCCTCACCCCAGACTGAAAGATGCTTACATAGGAGGCCCTCTACTCATTCCCACTCTCGCTAAAATACATCCATTCGTACTACCCTATGTCAGGCCGTAGTGGAGTCGGAGTTGCTGCCTTCGTACTATCTTTTTAAGTTTTTCTAAGACAACATTGAACCTCTTACTTGTAGGTGACGAAGGATTCCTGGTTCTCAATCTATCGCGAAGTACAGTTAGCTTGGTCTGCTTCTGTTAGCAGTTCCTTTTCTTTTAAGCAGAAGCGCGGAAGTGGTGGTCAAGTACAAACGATCTTTTTTCATACTTCACTTCTCAAGATGGTACTCTACCTCTGGATCTAAACCAGAATCAGGAAAGACAATCCACCGATGCTAAACTTCCTAACCATGGTGGGGTTGATGATCTACAATGTTTAGTGTTAATATTATCAATTAGAGTCAATGTCAAGGATACTTGTGCGATAATGACATATTATAATGGGCTGGGGAGCATTGCATGCCTATTGCTTGATTTTTACATTTTAATCACTTAGAATCAATGCTTAATGACCATGTGTACAAGTCCATTTTGAAATAGGTCTCAGATGAGTGATCTGACCATACGGATGGATCCGGATCGACGAACGGAGTCCAATGGACTCGAAATCACTTCGATCTGACCTCTGTAGCTCCCACAACAAGCTCAAGAAAGATCAATGGCTAAGGGGCAATGTGACATCCCTACAGGCCTTAAATGAAAAATTCGATTGTACGGATGGATCCGGAGCAACGATTGCAGTCAGGCAACGTGAGAATCATCTCGATCTAAGCACCGTGGCACCCTCTACATTAGAAAGAAGATGGGCGACCCAGATGGCACCATGTGGCACCATCCAGGCCACCCCTCACACCCCTAGTAGCCATGGCCTCTTCCCTCACGCTCCATCTCAGCTGTTCATCCTTCATCCAACAGCTGGAGAGGCGTGTGCAGGGAATGCTCTCCACAACATCTCTTGGCCTTGGCTCATCGGTTGTGAAGGCGCCACTCAAAGAGAGGGTGTGGGTTCGAATCCCGCTGCCCCCTCAATTGGGTGCTTGAGGAGTAGCTCAGTAGAAGCAGTGACAGCATAAGCAAGCACACACGTGTGTGGGGTAGCAGCGTGCGTGAGCGTGCGAAGACCAACGCAGCACCAGTGCATGTGCGCGGCATGGTTCGCGCGACACGTGCGTGTAAGGCGTGGCCAGCGGAGTGCATGGGCGGGGGCTACGACGACGCTTACGGTGGGTGTTCAGCGATGTCTTTGAATGTCGCTGTTGACTCGAGGATGAATTTGAGCCCTCTCCTCAACTATAAAAAGGGACCTATCCCTCCCATTTGCATCCATGTTCTACCTAAGAACTCCACCACTCCTTAGTGCTCCAAGCAAGGTTATGGAGACGCCAAGCCGCCGACGGAAGCCCCTCCACCGCCATGGCTACCTCACATCTCCACTTAGCTAGTTTTTGGTTTATTATTTGTGTTGCTTAAGTATTCATCTACATATTGTTGAACACTACATTTGATAGTCAATAGAGTAAATATTTGATATATTATTCTCATATCTCTATTATGATTCTCTAACCCTATCTCCCTCTCTTTCTCTCTTTCTCTCTCTCTCCCTTTCTTTCTCGTTCTATCTGGTTTGCAAGCGAAACAAACGATGAATTTTTGTGACACAAAGCAAGTATTTGATCCGATTTCACACCTCCCTATGTTTGACACTCAGACTCACGTATGTTTATTCTTATTTAAAATTGATGTCGTAAAACACGCTACAACGAATGATTTTACACAAACGCGTCTAACGAACGTCGATTTTTGGCACCGTTGCTGGGAGGCAATGGATCTTTTATTTTCTTTCATTTTCTTGGACATTATTCATATTTGTGTTATCTAAATTGCTCTTCTCTTTCTTCTTATGGTTGCAGGAACCTCATGCATCGGCAATGGGAGGAGAATGAGTCGAGTTGGATTAAAGGAAGCGCAAGAAGACCACCATCAACCCGAAGGTTTGATCTTGTCTTCCCACAATCCAAAGGTAACTTCTCATATTTGGACCAAGAAAAATGGTGGTGTGTTAAAAAAAAAACCCTCTCATTTGTTTGTCGAAGAAAAACACCACCATGAAGTCCGCAACCCGATAATTTCGCAATATGATTTTCTGGATTTGGGTTGAGGACAGCATTTAAGGACCCTAAACACCTCTAAATATTTTGAGAAAAATCTCAGAGGTGTTCCTTCCAGTAGACAAACTCCCCTTCAAATTTTAGAGCCAAACTCATCGTGGTTTGGTCGTGAGAAATTCTCTACTGGAACTGCACAAGGTTGTCCTAAGTTCTGGAGATCTGTAGGGTGTTCCTACTACTACGAACTCAATGTAGCTTAGATTTGTGAGAAATTTATATTTCTAGAAAGAGCTTGAAATTCTCTACACTTCATCTGAAGAACACTTTTGCATCTGAAATTGATTAGTGCCTGTTAACTTGCGCATTGATCTAGAAGTTCTGGACAGATTGACCCCCTCTTGAAAAAACATGAATTTGGGTTCTCTACTATCCTCAAAAAGTTTTGAAATTAATTTTGTTCAAAATCTCATTCAATTTTGGTCAGGATAGGATCATTTCTTATTTTGATTGGACCCTTGAAAAAAAAATCTTTAAAATTGATCCATTGAATAGAAGCAGCATAACCTAGGATTTTCCAAACTAGGGAGTTTTTAATTTTATAGCCACACAAAAGGCCTTAAAGAAAATCAATTTTCACCAACTGTGTGCCTATACATTTGTGCCATGTTTGAAGGTGTAAACAAGTGAGAACTTTAAAAGCCATTAAAGCAAGATTTAAATCCTAAAAATCACACATCTTAATCTTGCCTGTGAAGGAACACTTGTTTTGGCATTGGGTCCTTGCACCCAATTGTGCACATAATTCTCTCGTCCGTTCTTTCATGATCCATCCATGGATTTTAATGTTTATCCATCCTACCCAAACTATCCCCAACATGGTTTGTACTCTAACCCAAGTAGATCGTACTCACAGTTTACTTGGGATAATCAGCCACCTAGTTGGGGATACAATCCAGGATCTGATTATCTAGAAGATCCTTCTTATCTCAACTATCCCAATTTCACTCAACCCGCACCAACTTCCTATTGGGATACATCCAACCCAACCACCCAAGGTTACGATCCAAACTTTGGGGATCCTTATCTTGATTCTCCTTATGATGACTCTTCCTTTAGGTCCCACCCACCCACTGATCAATTTGATAGGACCTACACTCTAGGAGAACACCAAGACCCCTACCCTTCCTAGGACCATAACCAAGATAGGTCATCTGAATTTAAGGATCTCTCCTACTTGACTTTGGAAGGGATTCTAGAAAAGTGGAAATCAAAGGATGATCATAAACCTAGGCAAATCAAGAATGATCAAACTTTGATTTGGACCTCTGATGAAGAATCCAACTGGGAGGACATAGAACCTCAATTATTCCGGAGTAGGACAAAACAGAAAATGGTTCCTCTTGAAGAATTGGGCCTTAAAAATGATAGAATAGAGGACCCACCCAAGAACTTAAACCCCAGTACGAACCCTAGCACACATCCTCAACCATACCCTCCCAACTCTGATTTAAATACTAAGGAGCAAATCCAAGGGAAACCTAATGATACCTGATCAGTTCTTGATAGCCTTCAGTTGGAGTTACAAAGATAGAATCAAGAATTGATTAAAGGGAAACAAGCCATGATGGATATGTTCCAACAATTGGATGAAGATGGTCTATAGAAAGTGATGAAAGAAACTTCTTTCTCAGAAATAATGGAACAAGGCCCCATGATAATTGATTGGATCATACCTAGTTGCCCTAAATTGGTGCAGTCCACTATCAACACTTCCCTAATGTTGGAAAGCATTGAGGACCCTTTAGAACACAAACAGGTAGAAAATAAGGATGAATCTAAAGATTTGAATGATAAGATTGGGGTTGATGTCCCAGAATTTAATGATAATAATTTAGTAATAGGGACATCAAGATTTGGTGATGAGGAATTAGACAAAAAAATCATGATTGAGGAAGGGGAGGATTTTCACTTTGATCAACCTGAATCAATCATGATTGATCAAACACATTCTTTTGTAGCTAACCCAAGTCTCAAAAGTATTAATGTAACCAATGTAGAGTTGGCTAAACATTTGGAGTCCAAACTTTCAAAAGATGAAGAGAACATTTCATTGAAATCAAATTTGTGGATGGACACTAAAATGACCCCCCATGAGGACAACAAAATCAAAGAAGGAAATATTGACTGCAGGGATCTTGAGTTGATCAAACCACCGACCTTTAATCAGGATCCCTATGCCTTCATGACTTAGATCCAAGGAGGAATAAAAACCCTATGATTCATCATCACACCTAACCTAATTTTCTAAGGACAAGAACTACTTCTTCCGACAATCTAAATGTCCGACTTTACGCATTAGGGTTACATCTGTCTACACAAACTTTTGCTCTGCATGCCCGCAGACTAAGAGAGGAACAAACACAGGCATGCATGTTACTCCAGTTGCAGAGTTCCCGTCCCTTAGGGATGGGACTCCACCACAACCTAGTTCTCATCTGCGGACTTCAGACTCTAGGTCTAGCTGATTTTGTTTTCACCTTCTTAACCTAGACCATTCTTGTTTGTGCACCATGCCCAGCTGAAGGCACTAAACTCAGAGCTTCCTAGGAGGCAACTTAGAGGATTCAACCTGACTGGATTCACGATTACAACTTAGGTGATTTCTTTCCTTACTCCCTTGCATACATTTATTTTTCCAATGAGTACATTGTCCAACTTAGGCATGGGGGGTGGTAATTCATAGGATCTAAGTACAAAATTGTCAGCTTGAACTAATTTTATTTCTTTTTATAAAAAAAATAAAATTAAGACAAAAAAACTTAGGTATTAGAAGCTTGCCTACTTTAGGAAATGATATGTTAGGGACCTAATCGCTTAGACACTTCAGGTCTTCGGACTTAATCAGTCTGGGTGTCCACTAAAATGTGAACTTAGTCTTGAGTCCTCACCACCTTAATGTATATTAATCTGGTCAATAAAGTAGGGTGATAAGTATACGACTTATCAACCTACCCTCTGATTTGGGGGGATTTTTAGTCTAAGCATCTACACATGTTTTGCACTGACTCACTCATCGACGGTTCTAACAGAAATTGGGTAGCTAATGAATCTTCTTGGGTGGTATGGCTGGCAAGTTGGCGTGGGTAACAGTCCATTGGTAGGTTGTCAGAGATCAGCCATAGGACCATTCTCTTTCACTACTACCTTTAGGTAAATCTTGGATCAGGAAAGCCACCTACTTAAAAAAAAATGGAAAAAAAAGAAAAAAAAAGAAAAAAGCCACACTTCACCGCACAAGTATGGCTGGCAAGTTGTCGTGGGTAATAGCCCATTGGCTGGTTGTCCAGATTCCAGCTCATAAAATGCACAAGAATTCCAAAACACTTAAGGAAGAAGCGGAGAAGTAGCATAATCTGGGGAGATATATACTGGGTTCGCCCTTGTGCTGACCCCACAAAAATAAAAAGTAAGGAGAAAGCTACTGATCAGATAGATACACCTTTAGGCAACATTTTTTCTTTCAGGTCACCTAGGGGCGTAGAAACCCGAAGTCCATTTTAATTGCCGTTGAGTGAGTCTATCACTATCACAATAAGATGCTTAGTACTAAGAATCCTTTTCGAGTCTTGGGTTGATTTGGTAGCCGTAAAAGGTTACCCTAAAATCCTCAACACCAAAAATCCAAAAAAATTAGAAAAAATGAAAAAGAAAAAAAAAATGTATTTGCTTCTATATAGAATAAGGCGAGGACTTGGGGGCGATCGGCATTTTAGCAGGCAACCCGGGCATTGTTGAGTCTTAGCAGTTAGGTTCTTAGTAGAAATTTCCTCCAGTTGACAAGCAACTTCTTCCTAAGTGATCAATTCTTAATTTTAGTTGTAAATAACATTTAGATCAAACCTTGCTAGGGACTAGCAAGGGGTGGGCATGGGGATACGATGACTCTACAATGTTCAGTGTTAATATTATCAATTAGAGTCAATTTCGAGGATACTTGTGCGATAATGACATATTATAATGGGCTGGGGAGCATTGCATGCATATTGCTTGATCTTTAAATTTTAATCGCTTATAACCATGTGCACAAGTCCACTTTGAAACAGGTCTCAGATGAGTGATCGGACCGTACGGATGGATCCGGATTGACGAACGGAGTCCAACAGACTCGAAATCACTTTGATCCAACCTTCGTAGCTCCTACAAGCTCGAGAAAGATCAACGGCCAGTGGGTAATGCGACATCCTTACGGGCCTCGAATGAAAAATTCGACCGTACAGATGGATTTGGAGCACGATCGTAGTTCGACAACATGGAAATTATCTCGATTTAAGCACCGTGGCACCCTCTTCAATAAAAAGATGGATGGCCTAGATGGCGCCACGTGGTTCCATCCAGGTCGCCCCTCACGCTCCTAGTAGCCATGGCCTCTTCCCTTATGCTCCATCTCAGCTGTTCATCCTTCATCCAAAGGCTGGAGAGGCGTGTGCAAGGAATGCTCTCCACAACATGTCTTGGCCTTGGTTTATCGGTCATGAAGGTGCCTCTCAAAGAGAGGGTGTGGGTTTGAAACCCCCTGTGCCCTTAATTGGGTGCTTGACGCAAGGTGTAGCAGAAGCAGCGGCAGTGCAAGCAAGCACATGTGTGCGTGGGGCAGCAGTGTGCATGAGTGTGTGGAGACCAACACAGCGCCAGCGCATGCGCGCGACATGGGCACGTGAGGCATGCGCCAGCGGAGTGCGTGGGCAGGGGCTATGGTGATGCTTGTAGCGGGTGTTTAGCGACGTCTTTGAATGTCACTGTTGACCTAAGGATGAATTTGAGCTCTCTCTTCAACTATAAAAAGGGACCTATCCCTCCCATTTGCATCCATGTTCTACTTAAGCAACTCCACCACTCCTGAGAGCTCGAAGCAAGGCTGTGAAGACATTGAGCCACCGACGGAAGCCCCTCCACCGCCGTGGCTGCCTCGCATCTCCACTTACCTAGTTTTTGGTTTATTATTTGTGTTGCTTAAGCATTCGTCTACATATTGTTGAACACTACATTTGATCGTCAATAGAGTAAATATTTGATATATTGTTCTCATATCTCTATCATGATTCTCTAACCCTATCTCCCTCTTTTTTTTTCTTTCTCTCTCCCTTTCTTTCTCGTTCTATCTGGTTTGCAAGAGAAACAAACGATGAATTTTTTCGACATAAGGCGAGTATTTGATCCGATTTCACGCCTCCCTGTGTTCGACACTCGGACTCACGTCCGTTTATTCTTATTTAAAATTGATGTTGTAAAATGTGCTACAATGAATGATTTTACACAATTGCATCCAGCGAACGTCAGGGGTCTATTCCACCCTCGGGAGAAAGTCTAGTATAGCCAGGGCTCGTGCCCCAAGGTTTTGTAGTAGTATGTGCGAAGTGAAACATAGGGAACCAGAGGGCAATGAGTGAACAAGCTCGTCTATGTCCCAACTCTGACTTGCACCCAACACATATATCTCTCCTAACCCAATCACTCACTATAGGTTGTTGTTACTGAGTTATTGCCTGCCCTCAAGACTAAGGCTAGAAGAGTAGAGTGATCATAGAGAATGTAGTCAAGATCCATTCTCTGACTTAAGAGAGAATCTTTCTGCAACTGATGAGGATGTCCCTCAATGTCAGATAGAAGAATTGCTTCTAGTGAGGTAGTTGGTCTTCTAATATAACATCCAAATTAGAAGCCAGAGTACCATGATCTACTATCAGAAAAGGACGTGAATGATTTGCTTCGATATATGGTATGGTGAGCCCAAACCAGGAAGTGAAATAGCTAAATCGGAAGTGAAGCCCTCGATTAGCAAAGACTCAATGAGCTCTCTCCGTTCTATCCAATATACTATTTGCTGAAGTTCAAAGGCAAGTATGAAGAAGGTCCAATTCTAGTGCGAAGTCAGTGAAAAGTTCCAAAGCTTTCGTACCTACTACTACCAATAGAATAAGGCAGTGGAAATCAATGGGATTTTTCCTACTCTAGTTTATTGGTGTTTGGTTAAACTGTCCCTGTAGCTAAAGTATTGCAAGTAAAGCTAGTAGTTCGAGTTTGCATTCTAGTTCAGGATAGGACAGTATGGGATCTGTCACTTATGATATTTCTTTGGAAGCAAGCAGCCAACCCGGCTTTCTTTACAGAAGTCGATCAGAGGTGGAAGGCTAACATTAGCTAAGTCAGAGTGAGCAGGTAAACATATCAGGTGTAGCAGTAGGGTGTAGCGATAGAGCGGTTGAGTTTACAAATATGAAAATAGGCTATTGCACCTTAGTCGTATTGGCATCTTATGACGGGAGACACATGCGAAGAACCACCTTTACACAAGCTTTCTTCGTTCGCACCTCACTTTTAGCCTCTGTTACAGAAGTGAAGTACAGAAGTGGACCGTTGGTAGTTTGCTCTCTTGATAGAGTAAGTATACGCGAATTCCGGTTGCCTTTTTTAAGTAGAAGGCATGGAACTACGGATTCCCTTGCGATCTTATCTTCCTACTATAAATAGATAGAAAGAAGGATTAACGCACGGATCAAGCTTTTTGACTCACAAAAATAGGCTGATGCTATGCCTAAACTTTAAGTCTGCATTGGATGAATGCCCAGGCTTTGAGATTGTTGACATTCTTGTCAGAGCAGGTTGAAGCTTAGTAGAAGTAACTAAGCACTTAGAAAGTATTGGCTATATGCTTAATGCATGCAAGTTGGACTATGTTTTCGATCCATTTTCTTCACCTAGATATGACAAATCTAATCATATGAAAACCCAGAGTGGGTCTATGGCTCAGAAAGAACCTGGTTAACCTCTCTAATGATGTATGCTAGTGATCCTGCTCTTCTAGTCAAGAAAGGTGATCATCCACCCTCCTAGCCCGAGAGATGAGTTCTCCAGTGTGGACCGTGCGAAGCAAAGCCGGTCACCGGATGGGATCATTTCTCACTTTCAGAGCAGAGGCACGTCACGAATGCTAACTGACCCTGATTTCGTTGGAAATCGACGATGGGTGTCGGGCATGTGGTACAAGTCGGGCCTGCCCCTTCTGATTCTCGACAGCAAACGGGTAGGCTTTGAACTACCATTCCTCTAGGAGGGGAGGTAAAAAGTCTTTCTTTCTTTTCTGGCTACTTTGTGGGTATGTAGAATCCATCCATCGTGTATATCTCTTCTAAGCCAATGTGGCGCGTGCGGTAAAAGGGTATCTCAAGATGAGATGGCGGGAGGTGGAAGAGTTCACCTACTTTGACAGGCATTACAAGAAAATAGAGTAGAGACCTGACCCTTAGTGGATCTCCAAGTCAAGAGCTTGTTGTAGTCAGTCCTAAAGGGACATCACGTCGGTTTGGGTATTTCCCCCTTCGTCCTTGCATGGCTCATTCAGCCTTTAAAATCCCCTCTCTCTAGTTCCGTATGGAGTATAGCCAAGTGGTAAGGCACCGATTTTTGGTACCAACATGCAAAGGTTTGAATCCTTTTACTCCATCTTATTCCCAATCAGATCTGTTGATGAACAAGCTGACGACTACTTGACTTTACTTGACTTCACTTTACTTTACCACTATGATATGAAATCAAAGTTGTTGAACTCATACCTCATTTTTAGTTCTATTCAATGCTGAACTTGTACCCCGAGTTGTAGGTGCGAGTTGGCTGCCCGTGGATCAACCCTAGACCTAAGCTTGATTGCGACTGAGGCGGTTTGGGAGTTCCAGGATTCTCCATGAGTTTTTGAGTAGTACTCTACCCCTAATATTAATAGAATTCATTCCCCGTCTGCTCCTAAAACACCACGGTGAACTTGATTTACCTCTTGGGTAGGCCTGGTTGACTTCCAAACTGTCATTCCGAACTGAACTAATGGATCGATCATACGGATACCCATGCTAGAAAGGTTGAGCTTTGGCTTGACCCTCGAGGAACTAAATTCACATGATGAACTAATTCCACGACCCAATGACTATCAAACCACTTGTTATAGTAATTTCCGAGAATGAGACTCGGACTAGGACTTGGAACGAAATGAAAGAGAACCTGGATTGGAAGAACATCATTAAACAGAATCTTCCCACCCAACTTCAACAGATGTCTGGGCCAGTGAATATGAATTGGATGACTTGGATGACGTCCCTCACTCCCTCCAGGCCTTGGACTTTACTTTCATTCAAGGGGAACTCGACACTGAATCTATCTGACCTCCCTTTAAGAAGCATCTCCAGGTGGGACCCCCCTTAATCCTAACCTTATGTAGCTACCTCGGAGGTATTTTTAAGTAGCAGAATCTTTGTAATCTGAATGAGACTTACCACAACGGGGTTGGATTGAGACTCATACTTCAGTTCGGAAGAAATCCTCCGATGTATGAATAAGATGTTTCATTGGAATTCCCCTCCACAAACCCTACTGATTAGCAGCTATTCACAGCTAAACTGGAAATACTTATACAGTATCATAACCTACTTTGTGGGATCAACCTTGGTTTTTCCATCTAAGCTCATTCGCACAATTGACTATTTCACCATAGGCATTACCGAAAATACCCATTAACTAAAATCCATTGCAGGTTATTCCCCTATTCGTGATCTAGTGGGACTCTTTCTAAATCAATATAGGTTACCCAAGCCCAAACTCCCTCGTAGTGTAGTAGAATGAATAACCTAAATACCCAACGGATGTAAATGCCCAAAGTAGCACCAACCCAGGATTTTGTGTATTTGGTGTGGGATATTAGTATGCTCCCAACACTTTGTTTGTTACCTGGGTGGGACGGGGCATGTGAAATCTTAGCCGGGAACCCTACTTGATGGAGTAGGTTGAAGACTCATATCGATACCTCAAAGTCGATCGCTTATAGTGCATTTTTGATTCAGAACTACCCTTGGGGGTCCTCGTAGTTGAAGACCTTATAGTAAAATCCTCGGAGACCTTGGATTGGACTCATCCCAAGCGAAAGCATAACTCGCAAACTCCACTAAAAGCTATCATTTACCGAATCATCCTACTCCTCAGACTTAGACTCGGAATCCGTTGACTCCACTTTTGAAATGAAACATACAAAACTATACATTGAATCTATCTGACCTGCCCAGGTGGCAAAAGAACCGAGAGCTTTCCCTTCCTAGGGTAAGTCAGGTCTATTTATTGCTTGGCTCCCCTGGGATTGGTGCTTCATCCATTGCTTTTGTCTTCACAACCCTTTTCTGTATGGCGAATTGTGACCCAAACTTGAAAGATTTGAGTTGTCCTTCTGGGTATGCCTAGGGAAGGCTTCACCACTGAAATCAGATCCCATACCGTAGATCAGACTCTCCTACCTTGGACTCTGAAGAATAATCATCATCCTCAAAATTATATATACTCGTCATCCTCTGACTCAGACTTGCTTGTGACTGACTTCCACGGACACGGATCAGATGCTTTGCTTCATCTCTTCTTCCTCAGTGATTTGTCTGCTTTCTAGCTCTCAGATCAATTTTTGGTATTTTCGGAATATTCTAAAAAAGCATTCACTGATCTTGTGATTTAGGCTGGGGTTCTATTCTCAAAGCTTTAATGTAATGTAATAAGTATTTGATTTGTTTTGATTTGATTTGATTTAATTACTCCCATTCCTAGAATAACATCACTTTGCTGATACCTCAAAAAAGAAAATGGACAAATTTGCCGCTCGCCTCGCTTTCGGACATTGACACCTCAGACGCGGAATTCGTTCATGAATAGCTAGCTCCTTTTGCTGACCCGGACTCACCTAAATCATAAATTGATGCATTTGATCTGCTTGCTACTGAATTATAACCCTTCCTTACTACACATCTCCCCCAAATTGAAACAAATCACCCGTTCTCTACATTCATCAATGTGTCGGGTATGTGGAAGCAGTGTATAGTATATAGAACAAGAGAGGGGAAGTGTCAAAGACACAAAGTTGCTTATGCTTCCGTTATGACTAACCCTAGCTCACTTGATTATCACCGGTCTACTCTTGCACTCCCTGCCGCTTTCCTACCTTCTAGATTTGTGGTATTTCTTCATGTGCTAACCTTCCCCCTTCCTCTCTCATCCCTGTGAAGTCCAATGAGAACAAGAGCTGTTAAGGGAATCACAAGAAACCCTAATCCCTTTTCCCACTTTCCTACCGTTGAATGTCATAGCTACTAACTCTCCCCATTCCTACTAACGGACTACATCTCGTATCGTGTCGTTCCCCTGCTTCCCTAGGTTTTTGTAGAATGAAGGTACTTACCTTATGAAAGAAGGTAAATTCAGGAAGAAAGAGTGGATATGATAGCCTTTTTCTAATGGATTGCCACATTTACTAGTGAATCCCATGACTGGGTGTTGAAGAAGCAAGGCAAGGAAGGAGGGATACGAAGGGTAAGGTATTAATACAAACTGAACAGGTAGGTAATACCTTACTTCCCAAAAATAGGAGTGATATTGGTGTTTGATCGTTTTCATGCTTCTCTCCCAAGAAAGCTCTCTTTGAAGCCCAACTACCAACCTTACCTGGTTAGGAGTTTATCCCCTGAATCCCCCTACCCTCGGGAGCATGATTAAATGAAGTGACCCTGAATACATTCCCCTATTTAGCAGTGTTTATTTAAGGCATGAACCAGTTCGGTTAAGTTCGAGGAGCGGGAATACCAAAGTGATTATTTATATATAAATTGAATGCCCAAATTACTGGGCAATAACAACTCTGCAGGAGTGTCAGAGTGGGGGCTTCCCCTGTAAGGATATTAGTTGATCAAAACCATGCTTTAGGTTACCGGGTTGTGAAGTAAAAGTTTGAGGAATCCAATGAAAATCTTCTTTATCGGCCGGGACTACCATAACGATCCTTTCTGACCTATTGGGGTAGTGCAGTGAGTATGATTGAGGTCCAATAAATCAACACCGACGGAATGCTCTTTAAAGTAAAGTCAAGTAAAGTAGAAACAATATCATCATTGGTGCAATTGTTCCTACTTCTACAGCTATAGGTTTGCATTTTTATCCCATTTAGGAAGCAGCATCGGTTGATGAATGGTTATACAATGGCGGTCCTTATGAACTCATTGTTCTACATTTCTTACTTGGTGTAGCTTGCTACATGCATTGTGAGTGGGAATTGAGTTTCCGTTTGGGTTTGCATCTTTGGATTGCTGTTGCATATTCAGCTCCTATTGCAGCTGCTATTGTTGTTTTATTTATTTACCCTATTGGTTAAGGAAGTGTTTCTGTTGGTATGCGTCTAGGAATATCTAGTAGTTTCTACTTTATGATTGTATTCCAAGTAGAACACAATATTCTTATGCACCCATTTCATATGTTAGGTGTAGCTGGTGTATTTGGTGGTTCTCTATTTAGTGCTATGCATGGTTCCTTGGTAACCACTAGTTTGATTAGGGAAACCACTGAAAACGAGTCTGCTAAGGAAGGTTACAGATTTGGTTAAGAGGAAGAAATTAATAATATTGTAGTTGCTCATGGTTATTTTGGCCAATTGATCTTCCAATATGCTAGTTTCAACAACTCTCATTCTTGACACTTTTTCCTAGGTGCTTGGCCTTTTGATTTGAGTAATAGGTATCTGGTTCACTGCTTTAGGTATTAGTACTATGGCTTTCAACCTAAATGGTTTCAATTTTTATCAATTTGTAGTTTACAGTCAAGGTCGTGTTATTAACACTTGGGCAGATATAGTTGGATGTGATGCCTGAACGTAATGCTCATAACTTCCCTCTAGACCTAACTGCTGTGGAAGCTCCATCTACAAATGCATAAGAGTTCTTTTTCGTATATACAAATTGTGGAAGTCGAAATACTAAGCCTATTGGAAATAGGTTGAGTATTTCTACCTTTATTGGATTTCATAAGGTAGTTCTCACATAAACATGTTTCTATTTGTACTTGTATTTGTATTATGTTTCCATTTGGAAGAATGCACGGAATTCAGATTTGGTCTAAGGGGCGGATGTAGCCAAGTGGATTAAGGCGGTAGATTGATAGGTAAATCAATTGCGAAACGCTCCTTTCAAATACTCAATATCTGTTTGCTATCTTCTGCATGAAAATCTTCCATTCTCATAAGATCTTTATTGTGACTAAAAGGGTAAGTTCCCATAATGTATGTATATTGGAATTGACCTCACTTTTGAGTGATACAATTATAGGTACTTTCCTGGAAGACAATACATATGGAATTGGTCAGTCAAAATAGATTTCCATGTAATTTCTTTTTTACCTCTCTTTCGATAAGAGAATCTCTCATGAAAGGTAAAAAGGGTCTTAGTAAAGTAAAATTGGTTTTTCTTTTCCTCCAAATTTGTGTTTTCCTCCTCTGCATGTATTTTGAAATAAAGAAATCAATCAAATTATGAGAAACCTCATAAAGTGCTTCTTTTGTAGTTAAACTCCCATTTGTCCATATTTCAAGAAATGGATCTCTTGTTTCTCATTCTCATTCCCATAAGAATCAATACTACGATTCACATTTCGAACAGGCATGAATACAACATCTATAGGATAACTCCCATTTGAGAAGGATTTGTGGATCTGATACGATATCCACGATCTCTCTAGATTGTAATTCAATATGCAAATCCACGGGTTCTGTGAGCTTAGCTATATGCTATGTAGTGTCAACTATTTCCACAAAAGGTGGCAGTGAGGTGATATCTTGAGCAGTTACACATTCTGGTTATACCTTTGGCATAACTTACTTTTAAGTAAAGGTGTGTGTCTCGAACTCCAAACAAATTACTTCTCAATACAATTTCTTTCCAATTCATTCCAATTTCGTGTACCGATTCTTCAACACCTGGTATCGTTGAATATTCATGTGGTACATTGTTCTATTTTGCATGTGTGATACATGTTCCTTCTATTTCTCCAAGTCAAACCCTTCACATGGCAATACCTATGGGTGAGTATCGGCTTAATCCTTCCTAAGTGGGGACAGAATGAAACGTACATAATAAAGATGTTTATTGTCTACTCTTGATTCAACGCACTTCCATTGAGGTGTTCGAGTGGATCGTGCTACTTCCTCTCGAATCATACTAAAATCTGATTAGTATTGAGATTGGTGAATCATTTTTCTCTTCCAATCTGAAATGCAAATTCGATTTTGATATGATTGATCGATTCTCATATTTCTTTTTTATAAATGCCTTTTTTTAGGGGGTCTTGATCCATTGTGTGGCATAGGGGTTATATCGCATACAAAACTTCATACTATATTACTTTTACTAATAGTTCATAATGCTGCATCTTTGATTTGTCTATTCCCCCAGCACCCTTGATCTTCACTTCTGCTCGTTTCATAATACCCTCTGATTGCACAGCAATCAAAGGTCTTAATATACCTGAATTAAGTTAGATCCTAGCCTAACTTAGGCATTACACATACATTCGCATCATACCTTGTGTCATAGTTGATTTATTATTTTTGTAAATAATAATGTCATATTATGTTCTAATTGAGAGGTATTAACAATCTCAGGTAATTCGGGGCTGCAGATGATCGATCCAATCATAGGGATCTACTCAGAACAACGATGGGAGTCCAACGCCTCCAAGATTGCATCGATCAGATTCCTGTAGCATCCTATGGAGTCCGCAAAAGAGCAAGGGTCAAGAGGCAAATAGGTGGAAATTTGGACCTCAGATGTCAAATCCAACCACACGGATGGATTTGGATCAACAATCGCAGTCCAACGGCACAAAATCCATTTCGATCAGAGACCTACAACACCGTATACAAAGAAAAGATGATGGACGACCATGATGGCACCACGTGTCACCATCACAGCACCCAACGATGCTACCCCAACCTCATCAGGCACCTCCTTGTGCATTGTGGGTCATTGGATCATCATCCAACGGCCACAAAAGGTCCATGTCAACCGCACCAACATGCCTTATCAAGGAAGGAAGATCCTCAGCTGTTGGATCTACATCCAATGGCTGAGGGCAGCTGTATGCAAAATAGAAAGCATGACCAACTGCACCCTTGGCGTGTTGGTTAGCATGCTGGAGCAGAAACCTACGATGCACGTTCGAAGCGTAATCCGTGGAAAATCAAGGCGACAGCCCGCACGGATGAATCTCAGGCATTGGATCGGCATCAAGTGGCAAGGACATGAATGTGTGGCGCACTGCTATGCATTGAGTGGATACGCGCGCGATTACACGCAACCGAACGAGCGCACGAGCATTTGAAATTCAAAGGCAATGCGAGAAGGTGCTTAAGCCGTCCGATCGCAAGATCGGACGGCTGAAAATTGAGCGTGATTTTAGTGCTCACGGTTGAAGAGTGTGAAGGCGGTGTGGGTGCGAAGCAAGTGACGACCACACGAGGTGATCTAAATGCTCAACGTGTGCCAAGTGTCAACATCCTATGCAGTGAGAGCATTGGAGGTGTTTTGGAAGGCCTTTTGAAGCACGATTTGATCCGTTGATCTCCCGATCAACAGATCTAATCAATCTGAGGTTTGCATGAGCTGGAGGGCATAAATGCCCATCTTTCTCCACTATGAAGCTATAAAAAGAGCCCTAGGGCCCCCAGTTGAAGAACTCTCTCCAGACCCTCTCCAACTCTCTAGATCTACTTCTCCGACTCTCTCCCTCTAAAGCACCCACCAAGCCACCTTGGTTCACCGCTACTGCTCTCCCCAACCTCTCTAGAAGGCCACCACAGACCACACATGGTGCCCTTATTCTGCTAGATTAGATAGTGATTTTATTCATGTTGTAGTTTATTTCTGCAACTCTATTAGTCATAAACTCTAGTTCTATTTGGCACTTCATGATCAACCAGCTTACTTGATTTGCTTTATATCTATATTAATTAGTTTCCAAGTAGTAGCATGCAATTCTAATTCAATTTATGAAATCAGAAGCATTTTTTGCCTCCCTGAGTTCGACCAGGACTCACCTCTAGTTAAAATTATATTTATTTCGACGTATTTCGCACTATACTACAACATATTCAATCTTTTAATGCGATCTATGCTTCGAACAAATTGGCGCCATCGCCGGAGAGGCACAACGATTTTTTATTTCATATCTGATTTAATGTATTTCTTCTATGTGCAGGAATGAAGTGAGGATCTGCGCACACATCAATCGCAGGTGAAGACTAGCAGGTGCACACGTTCAATTTAGTAGGATTTTAAAAATTGATTAGGATATCAGTTATTTGAAAAAAAAATTAGGATTTGTTAGGTAGTTTAGGATTTGCTTTGCCTTAGAAAAAAAAATTCTCTGCTATTTTTAGAAACTTGGCTAGAAACTGAACACGATTTTAAAAATTCAATTGTTGTGTTTTTAATGGTCTAAAAATCTTGAAATTTGGGCAAGAACTAGATTTTCAAACTATCTTTCCAACACCACTATTCCCAAAAATAAATTCAATTTGTGAAAATTTTAAAAATTCATGGAGTACACAAGGGTCAGATAGACTAAAAATTGAATTTTTATAAACTTTAAAAATCAATTTTGACCAACTCACAAATCTGATTGACTCAAGAATGGTAGGGTTTTAAAGACAATCAAATTAGATTTCATTCTCATATTTTTCCAAGTTTTTGGATCATTTTGTTATTGTTTCAAATAGAGCAACCAACATGGGGTCAAAATCTCAGATCTGACCCCTTATTAGTTAAAAATTCATAACTATTTATTGGAAATAGTAAAAATTCTAAAAAAATACTCTCTGAAAAGATTTTTGAAAAAGGAATCGTCCTGTCAGTTTCTAAAATCATTTGGATTCTAACTTCACCTGAGAGTACATGTTTAACTAGTGGTCTACTATCTGCAAAAACATAGAAGTGATGAGCCCTGCATTTGTCTTGAAACTAATTGAAGAAAAAGGTTAAAAATCATAAGAACATATCTAATAACCTGCATTTGTCATGAAACTGCTGGGTAATTTCAACCTCTTCTGCCAAACCTAGTGACTAAGCCTGCGGGGTAGTATCAAACGACCGCGGCTAAGGGTTACAAAGGAACTAGAGGGGAAAGTTGAAGGAAGAACCTTCCTCTTAGTCCCCTCATAACAAGACTGGCCAGGTTAGCTTAAGAGGTGGGGCTTATCTTCAATTGGTTTCTCGACGAATTTCTTCAATAGTTTGAACTTGAATGAAAAATCTGGTCATTTGATCTTAAGGACCAATCTGATTACCAAGGCATTAGCCTTGCTTGGCTTGACTACACCAACCCTTTGTGTTGGTGTATGCAAGGAAAAAGGTCATTAATACCTAGACTTGTGGGACCTTGGGAACCAAACCCGAGGTGGCAAAGGCGACTCTCGCCTGACCCTTCTTCCCAACCCTCTTCCTCTTGATTAGCTGAGATGGTTGATCCCGATCCTGGAGTTGGTCAGGACCCTGAGAATTAAGACCCAATGGCTCGTCTAGAAGTCAGGGTCGAGGAGTCTGAGCAAAGATACAAGTAGAGCATTGACAGGATCCTCACAATGCTAGATAGGATGTAGCATCCACTACTCGGAGAACAACTGCAGGACTTCTACGATCGAGTGGCGATGATTATAGCACCTTAGGTTTGGATTCCCGTAGGCGGAGATGCATTAGAGTTAAAGCCAAACATTATAAGTCTAATTCAAACTCACTTCCATGGAAACTTGAATGAGGATTCCTTCCAGCACATCGAAGATTTAAGTCGAATTGTAGAGTCAGTTCAACCCAGAATGTAGATATTGGAACCGTTCTCATGAAGCTTTTTCCTTTCTCTCTCAAGGATGAAGCTTCCTATCGGTACAAGACCATCGAGAGTCCAATTGGAACCTGGTCGGAATTACGTTGTGAATTCGTCTAAAGGTTCTTCTCGATTGGTCGAACAAATGCAATGAGGTGCACAATCACGACTTTCTCCCAATGCCCAAGAGAGAAACTGCATGACGCCTGGGAAAAATTCCATGATCTTCTCAGGAAATTCCCACACCATGGTGTACCCAGATGGCACCTTGCACAAGTCTTTTACCATGGGCTGGATGACACACATCGGTACTTGGTCGATGCATCTAGTGGCGGGAATTTCCTCGCAAAGGATGAGACTAACACATTCGAATGTTCAAGTCCTTAGTAGAGAACTCGATGAATGTCGCCTCTATGAACCAATTCCAGCGACCTGGACAGCAACTAGTTAGTGTCCATGAAGTTCATGCCAAATTTGCCCGTGTTGATATGGACATTATCACCAAGAAGCTGGACATGGTGGATCTGCTCGATAAGAATCTCGACAAATTAATGCGAGCAAAATCTAGGTTTCCTGGCAGCACGGCTACATCACACTTCTCTCATAAATCCCGAACCCCTTCTACTCGAGTACATCTTTTCACTCGGGATGTTTCTTCTCCATCTTCGCGGGATCCTGTGTATCAGGAACCCATGAATAATCTGGATCTGGCATCGTATAATCAAGGTTCTTTTGATGAATTTTCGTTTGAGACATCCTCGGCCTATGAAGATGTCAATGCTATTCAAGGTTACGGGAGTAATAACCTGTATTCCAAGACGTATAATCCTGGTTGGCACCAGCATCCTTACTTCTCCTAGTCTGGTAACTCACAGAGACCAAATCAAGATTCGCACTACCAGACCAGACAATACGGGAATGCGCAAACACATATCCGAGGAAATAACCATTCTCGTATTAGTAGCAAACATGCCCTATCTATTAGCCGCTGCATCAAGCTGCCAATCACCCTCCAAGGCAGGTTGACCCTCTCGAGGCATTGAGAGAGGAATTGAAGGAGTCTATGCGTCAATCGAATTATGACAACTTGAAATTCATGCAAACGATGGTAGATTAGATTCAAAGCATTCAGAATACACAGAACTAGCTGCTACAGGAACATAGAATGCAGGGAACCTACCCTCCCAACCTGTCCCTAACCCAAGATATGTATAGAACCAAGGTGCCCTGTCTAGGTTCCAAAAACCACAAGAACAAGAACATGCAATATTACAAGCACCTCCTATACCTCCTGGTTATATTTCAGGTCAGTCGGCTTTATCATTAAATCCTGCCCAATCTGCCCCTTCTGCTCCTCCCCTACCTTATAGATAGTATGCTAATGCAAAAGCTGTCACACTAAGGAGTGGAAAAGCCACAAAAGACCCACCATGTAGGCAAGTGGGTCATGATACTTCTCAGGTTAGATTCTCTTCCTATTCTATCCCTTCAAACGAGTAGCCTATGGAAAAAGGGACCAATCACTGAGATCATCGACATCCCTTTACCCTTCCTTGGAGCCTTAACTCATGAACCTAAAGGAAAGATAAAGGGAATCAAAAGCAATGAGGACATAAAGGAAATCTTCAAAGATGTTCACATTAACGTTCCCCTCCTTGATGCCATTGATCACATCCCCACTTTCGCTAAATTCTTTAAGGAATATTGTACACCCAAGCGACCATTGAGGAAAAGCAATAAGGTGCTTTTATCCAAGGAAGCTAGTGCAGTCATTTTGTCTGACCTGCCACCTAAGAAGAAAGACTTGGGAGCCCCACTTATATCCTATCAGCTATAGGGTGCTCCTTTTGACCGGGCCTTGCTTGATTTGGGTTCAGCCATTAATTTACCCCCTACTGCTGTTTTTGACCACTTCCAATTTGGGGAGCTAAAACCCACTTCGGTCAGTGTCTAGTTGGCTGACAGATTAGTCAAAGTGCCTCGAGGTGTGGTAGAGAATGTCATTGTGAAAATCCATGGGCTCTGCTTCCCAGCAAATTTCTTCATCTTCGATATGGACATTACTCCTAGTCTCTGTGATGCACCTATTATTTTAGGCCGACTGCTTTTAGCAACCACCTAGGCTAACATTAACTGTGTGCATCCGGGTGTATGGAGATCGCCTTGGGGAATAAAAACTTAACTTGGATATTTTCAAGTAAAACAAGAACCCACATTGCAACTTTATCGAGGACTTAGATGATGATGAACCTGAACACTATGGGAACATAGAACTTCTTGGTGTAGAAACTTCGCACATAACTTCTGTCGGGCTCATTGATTTGAATGATTTTGACACTGTGGTGGACACTGATTGGCCGAGGACAATTGATGTGACATATGATTCTGGGAGATCTGGAGTAGAATTACCTAAAACCCTCATGACAAGCTTAGGTGATAAATACATTGATTTACATGAGATTCCATACATCCATGGGGGTGATTTCAAATTGTCAAAGAATCCAATCGAAGTTGAGGAAGAATCTACTAAAAACTCCATTTCTTATTGTAAGGAAAATCTGAGATGAATCTATCACATCTTCTTTCACATCTTCACTCTTGGATATCGAGGATTTCACAAAAGCCACAGAGCACAAAATGATAGAATTTGAGGCTTTATTGAATCTAGATTCTGATTCTTCACACCTTAAGGAAAATGAATTGCCGCCCATTACATTTGAAGATCCGCACCACGACCAGAATTTAGGCAACCCATACGAGAATTCTGATCAACCCAGAGAGGAGAATGATTTGGGCTAGTATAGAGCTACTGGGATAGAGCATTGCATCTTATTTAACACACCTACTCTGCAAACACCAGCACCTAGATCCACTCATGAAATGGTTCTTTGTACCATTTTAGATTACACCATTCAAGTCCCTCCTTTCATTTTACACCACTTTCAGGACCCATGTGATTTGTCTCCCACTCCCGACTCCTTATCCATCTCATTTACATTACTTATACACCACCCTTCAAGGCTGCTACTTGCTCCCTATCTCTTTGGCATCCGAATTTATTCCTCTTGTAGCACCTGGCTACAACCAATTCCAAGTCTTGATATTTTATTCTGCTGACCTTGCGGGCTTGGTATTCATAGGCAGCTGCTCTAAATTTTTGGCCCGTGGATGACGATGGAACTCCAAGTGCTTACCATCTTGACTCTATCTCTTGTAGTTATTGATTCATCTGAGGGAGTTTTGCCTAGTTGGCAGCATTAAACTCAGCATAGCATTTAGACTCAGCACTTATACATATATACATAGAATATTTCATTCTGGCATATTATGCATATTGTGATTACCATTGTAGTGATGGCATGAGCAAATCAAGAGTAGCTCCAGGTGATTTCTACCCACTTACGCTTTGTCTTATTTCATTTTCTCTTATTCATGCAAGAACTTGGGCATGGGCAAGGGTAGTACGTATAAACTGAAAAATTTTTTGCCAACACCTTAGGGAAATAGATTTTTTTATTAAGAGGTTTTATTAGGGATTTATTCTTTAGTTGATTCCTGAACTTAGAATCTAGTACACTTTCACACTTGCACATAGAATTTGCAATGGATCCACTATGAAGACTGATAGACATTTTTAGTTTGTCGAGAAGAAGTATTACTTCTCCTGAACCCTTGGATGGTAATTCGGGAGTCAGGCAAACCATCTTCTAATAGATCCACTAAACATGTGTGAGGTGAAAATAGAGTCTACTAGTGCTCTAAGACTAGTGTGAGGAATCTTAATTTCTGGATAATTGGATAATGATATTCGGAGTTAGGCACAGTTTTTGCTCTCGATTTTCGCGTACAAATTTTTTGTGAGAATCCTTGTGAGAGCCACTGAATAAGGCAAATACATAGAGAGCGGGTTCTAATAAAACTAAGACTAAGGTGGATGGTCATGACTACCCTTTACGGAATCCTCGGCTGAAGGAGGGTACTAATGTCAAGGCTAGAAATACGCTGCCCTATCCATTCCCTTCCCGATGCCAAGAATAGACACTTCCACCAAATAACCCACTCGATATCCTCTTGAACATCCCCAATCCCAAATAATGCCTCATGAATAAACATATGTATGCTATGTTGTGTTGTGTTAGTAGATATGGCGTTATGTTAGTAGTTATGGATATGTAAAAAAAAAGAAAAAAGAAAAAAAGGAAGAAAAGTATATAAAAAAAATAAGAAAGAAGAAGAAGAAAATTATATAGAAAAAAAAAAGAAAAAAAAATTGCCATATTGAGAAGTGTGAGTTATGTTTTAGTTTAGTCAAGTACATTAAGGCAACAACACTTATCACCCTCACGATCCACCAAATATAACCTTGACCTACTTTTCTTGTATTTCTGACCTCCTGAATACGGGCTGAGGGATTCTGACTTACTTATAGCGTTATCAGAATCTACTTGAAGTGTAATGCCATGGGAGACCACCAAACATATTTACAAATCTGGTGAGATGTGAGCTCAAGAAGAAAAAGAGAGGAAAAGAAAAGAAAAGAAAAAGAGAGGAAAAAGAGAAAAGAATGAGTACAAAGGACTTAAGATATTTTAGTTTTCCAGCCTCTCTCTAAGTTGATTTATTTGATAATATGGAAATCTAGATTATAAAATACTAGTCTCTACGTAGCACCAGAGGAGAGTGAGCTACCAAATACAAATTCATTTAACTCAGACATCTACCTAAGCCAAAAAGTCAGGGTTAAAAACTAGAGGTTATTATATGTCCCCTAGAGAAGAGGTTGCCTATCCCAATAGAATTTTACTAAGGGTCAAGCACAAGCTTTAGATGTGCGTTGAATTTTCGATTGGATCTGCTGCATAGGCTACAATACTATACTTTCACGATTATCTAGATTCTAAATTTCTGGATGAAGACAAAAAGAAATAAATCTCTAGTCAAACTCATTGGTAGAATGCATTTGGTCTTGCACGTTGACGTGCCTTCGTGCGTGTGTGTTAAGAGGTGTCGTTATAGTTGCACTTGATACGTCGGTTTTAAAAGAAGTAAACGGAGGTGAGTCCGAGTGTCGATCTCAGGGAGGCGTGGAAATCAGGTTTTGTTTACCACTTGTTGTCACGAAAAAGGCGGAGTTTTGCTTGCGAAAGAGATGATTTTGAAAAGCGAGAGATAGAGAGAGAGTTTAGGGTTAGAAAGCTCTTGGTTTTGATCATGCACTTTAAATAGAAATTAAAATGGCGACTAAACGGAAAATAATTTCATTAAACATGCATTCATAGTTCATGGTTTACAACATTAAATACATGCTTCAACAAAAGTAAATGTAAGCTTAAAAGAGAGAGAGAGAGGTAGAGAGAGAGTGGAGAGCGACGAGGCAGCCACGGCGGTGGAGGAGGCTCTGTCGGCGGCCCGTCGTCTCCGGCGATTACAAGAGTGCCTAAAGCTAGCTAGAAGAGGAATGGAGTAGTTGCAAGTGGGAGAGGATGCTTTGAATGGTGGTAGAAGGGGGTTTCAATAGAGTTAAGGGCCTCCTAGAAGAAGAATGTGCTTTAGCGACATCCAGAACGTCACTAAAACCGCTTCCAGATACGTCGGTGAAGGCCTTCTGCCACCGGTCAGCCGCCCGCCCCCTCTCTCTCTCCAAGCACGATCCGTGGATGACGAACGAGAGCCGTCCGATCAAAGATCGGACGGCTGAGATCCTCCCGCGCCCGTGCTGAGATCGCGCTTCGGGCGCGCGTGCACGCGCACGTTTCCGCCCGACGTGCGCACGCGCGTGGGCGCTCGGGAGCTGTCGTCGCGCCGGGTGGCGCAATCCTGACCGCCCGCTGCTGATCGGGCGGCTCAATTTCGTCGCGCCCTTCGCTTGCGCTTGATTTCCGCTCCGCGCGATTCGAACGCGCGTCGCTGCGACGCAGGCGAGCGCGCGGATGTCGGCCGTTTGATCGAAGATCAACGGCCGAGATTTGTTCTTGGCTGGCTTGAGGGCGAGCGAGCGGCGGGGGCGGGGCGACGTGGCGCGTTCTGGGCCGTTGATCTCCAGATCAACGGTCATGATTTCTTGGGCCCATTGTGGGAGCTCCGGATGTTGGATTTGGCTGATCTTGAGTCCGTTGGACTCCGTTCGTCGTCCTGAATCCATCCGTGCGGTCCGATTGCTCATCTGAGGCCTGCTTTGACAAATACTTTACACAAATGGCCATTAATACGGTTTATAAGCAATCTTGGTACTTGATGCATGCAACGCTCCTATTCTACTTTATGTTGTGCCTTTTATTCTAAAGATGGGCCATATTCAACCTAATTACTACCCCCTTGCGTGGTGTTATCATACCCCCATGCTTACTCCTTGATAGTCCCTAGCAAGGTTTATTCTAGCCTTTATTTCTTTGGAGAATTCAAGAAGTAATTGCTTAGGCACTTCGTTACTCGTCAATAAGAGGAAATATACGAAGATCTTAATCTACAAAGACTAAGCAGCGCCCGGGTATCTTCCAAAATACGAATCGCCCGAATCCTTGCTTTGTATATATAACTATACATATGTATACGTATATATCTATATATGTCTTTTTAGAATTTTCGGAATTCAGTGTGGGTTGGTAACTTTTTACGGCTACCCAACCCACCCAAAACTCGGTCAAAACCCTAAGTGCTAAGCATCTTGGTGCGAATGTTGTGATAGACTCACTTAACGGTAATTGAGACAGACTTCGAGTTTCTACGCCTCTAGGTGTCCGGAAAAGAAAATAAATTTTTGCCTGAAGGTGTATTTGTTCAACTGGTAGCTTTCTCCCTACGTTCATTTTACTTGGGGTCAACACAAGTATTTTCCAGTGTATATCTCCCCGGCTTGTACTACTTCCCCGCTTCGTCCTTAGGTGTTTTGGTCTTTTTTGTGCAATTATTGAGCTGGGCTCTGGACAACCGACCAATGGGCTGTTACCCACGATCACTTGCCAGCCATACTTGTGCGGTGAAGTGTGGTTTATTTTCTTTTCTTCTTTTTTTTTTTTTCGTAGGTGGCTTCCCTAATCTCAAATGTACCTAGAGGCAGCGAAAAAGAATTGGCCTGTGGCTGGGTTCTGGACAACCTGCCAATGGCCTGTTACCCACGACAACTTGCCAGCCATACCACCCTAGAGAGTTCATTAGCTACCCAATTTCTGTCAAAATCTCCAAGAAGTGAGTTTGTGCAAAAATGTGTGTAGATGCTTAGACTCAAAGTTTTCCTGAGTTAAAGGGTGAGTTGATAAGTCGTATACTTATTACCTTATTTATTAGGTGGATTAGAATAGCTTAAAGTTGCGAGGATTCGCCGCTAAATCCATATTTTAATGGACACTAGGGCTGATTAAGCCTGAAGGCCTGAAAAGTCTAAGCGTTTAAGTTCTTTTTGTATTATTTCCCACTATTGACAAGTTTCTAATGCCTAAGTTTTTCTTCCTAAATTCAATTTTTTTTTTTAATCAATTAATTTATTCATTCAGACTGATTAATTAAGCTCAGGATTATGCAATTTACCATCCCGCCCATGTTTAAGTTGGACAATGTCCTCATTGGCAGATGCATGGATGCAGAAGGGTTCAAAAAGATAGTACCTGAGTGACGTAAACTACCAGATCAGTCTGAATCCGCTGGGTTGCCTCCCAGGAAGCGCTGAGTTTAACGCCTCCAGCTGGGCGGTGCACAAACAGGAATGGCTTGGGTCAAGAAGATATGTTCAAAATTAACCAGACCCAAAATCAGAAGTCCACAGATGCGAATAAGGTTGTGGTGGAGTCCCGTTCCTAAGGGGCGGGAATTCTGTAACAGATATATCATGCATGCCCGTGTCAGATCCTCTCTTAGTTTGTGGGCATGCAAACAAGTTGCTGTGGACGGACGCACCCCAAATATGACATGCCAAACACTAAAGATGTAGGTCTTATATTCAGCTTGTGTCCCCATAAAATTGTAATCCATCGAAAGTGTATCAATTCTAGTGCATTCGGGTTGCGGGATCTTTATTCTGGTAGGGCAAGTAACAAAGTCCAGAGTTTCATACTGAGCCCTACAACCAAGCATGAGTCTTCTCTTCAAAGACGAATCCATCTCTTCCGCAACTATGGTTTCATTGCTCATTCCCTCCAAGCCCTTGATCTCAAGAATATTTTCTTCAACCTCCTTTGTATCAGATTCACTGTTTAGGGTTGCATTAGAGGTAGGGTCAATTTCATCCTCTAGATCATATTCTTTCTCTCGGCCCTCCTCCAAATTTGTGATAGGGATTCTAACCGATTCATAATCAATTTCTTTGAAATTGTCACTCCATTCTCCATCTTCGACGTTGGCTGCTACTCCCACCGGATTACTTGTCTTGAGCCGATTAGATTCAGATTGCAAGGTCTCTCCCCTCACCTTCTCAGTTTCCTCCTGATGTTTGTTCTCAATGCTCCCCAAATTGTGTTCCAAGGAATCCTTACTGTCCTTATCCACTGAGCTATCCAACTCCTGAGGGGTATCAATGGTGGACTGAACCAAATCAGGATGACTAGGTGTAGTCCAATTGATCATGGTAGGTCCTTGCTTTATGAATTCCATGAATGGCGTTGTATGCAACAGCTTTCTTTGGCCTTCTTCCCCCAATTGTTGGAACAACTCCAACATGGCATGTTGCCCTTTAACCAATTCTTGATTCTGTCTGTGTAGTTCTAACTGGAGGTTATCAAGAATTGACATGGTGTCATTTGGTGTCCTTTGGATTTCCTCCTTGAAATCCAGGTTAAGAGAGTATGGTTGAGGTTGTGGATCAGAATCCATATTGGTGTTTAGGTTCTTGGGTGGGTCCTCTATTCTATCATGTTCAGGGTTTAGTTCTTCAAGAGGAACCATTCTCTGTTTGGTCCTGCTCCAGAATAGTTGAGGTTCTAAGTCCTCCTCCCAGTCAGATTCTTCATCAGGGGACCAAATCAGAGGTTGATGATCCTGGGCTTGCCTAGATTTCTGATCATTTTCTGATTTCCATTTGTCTAGAACTCCTTCTAATCCAAAGGTCAAGTAGGCAAGGTTGTTGAATTCAGATGACCTTTCTTGGTTATTATCCTGAGATGGGTAGGGTTCTTGGTGTTCTCCTAAAGTGTAGGTCCTATCACAGTAGAGCGGGTCGGACCTAAATGAGGAGGCATCGTGAGGACAATCGAGATATGGAGCCCCATGATTTGAATCGTACCATTGGGTGGCTATGTTGGTTGTATTCCAATAAGAAGTTGGTGCGGTTTGGTCATAGTTGGGCCAAGAGGGATATTCAAGGTTGTACCCCCAACTTGGTGGTTGGTTAGCCCAAGTAGGCTGTGGGTATGGTCCACTTGGGTTAGCATACAAATCCTGTTGGGGGTAGTTTGGGTAAGATGGATAGGTATTGAAATCCATGGTTTGGAAGAAATGGAGGGATGTGGGAAGAACAGATGCGAGAGAGTTGTGTCCTCAACCAAGCAAACAAGCCTAGTCCTTATGGTGTATTCCTTAGAAGACCTAGAAATCTCACAAAGGTTGATTAAGTCCGTAAGCACTGGACTCCCCTTCCCGAGGTTAATCTGGCCAGGTTGATTACGAGGGGATTGCAGGGAAGGTTCTTCCTTTGGCTTGCGCCTCCGGTTCCATAGACCCCACAACCACGGTCGTTTGACACTGCCCCGCAGCCTAGTCACCAGATTCTACCAAGGGAATGAAAGCCAAGTGCCTAGCAGACAAAACCTCACCTTTTGAGACTTAACTCAGTCCTGCCTAGGGCACGTCTACTCAGTTTTAAAGGGCTAGGATAGTGCTTGTGCTTAAGGTGATGTGATGAGGCGTTGATTGGGGTGGTGCCTCTTAATGTTCCACTTTCAAAGTGTGTGCTTCTAGCAAAACATGATTTTCAAGCAAGGATTTGTTAAGATATAGTGTCTTTTAGTGTTTCATCCTTACTTGAGTACTTTTTAGGGTTGACGTGTCTTAATGTTTTCAAACAAGTTTCAGTGGGCAGGTCAAGTTCTGCACACAACTTAGTGAAAGTAGATTTCCTTTTATTTTGTAGAGGCTCTAAAACCCTAGTGTACTCATCCTGATAATCGTGCAGCTTCTATTAGATGAGTCAGTTTTAGGGTTGAGTGGTGCGGCCCAGGTCAACTCACGGTGGCTTCGCAAACACCACTCAAGAGAAAGAGAAAAGAACACTCCAAGAATTTATCCAGCATATTAGAGTGTACATTTTTTTGTAGGGTGATGTGTTAAGAATGTGGGTCAAGCAATCATTCACCACGCCAATTTTTTTAGTTTTTATGATTTTTTTTTTTTAGCTTTTTCACGCAAGCAAACAATGAGAGAGAGGGTACTCACTATCGGTCCTCGAGGTGCCTACTCCCTTGCTACCGTCGTGGAATGCGTCGCTTCGCCGTCCATGCGCTGAATTCCTGCAACCGTCAAGTAAAAAGGAAAATAGGGCATTAGACGATGTGAGAATGAGTGTGGAATGGAGGTGATAAAACAAATCCATTGCCTCCCCAGCAACGGCGCCAAAAACTGACGTTCCTTGGTGCATGTGTGTTAAGAGGTGTCGTTATAGTTACACTTGATACGTCGGTTTTAAAAGAAGTAAACGGAGGTAAGTCCGAGTGTCGATCTCAGGGAGGCGAGGAAATCGGGTTTTGTTTACCACTTGTCACGAAAAAGGCGGAGTTTTGCTTGCGAAAGAGATGATTTTGAAAAGCGAGAGATAGAGAGAGTTTAGGGTTAGAAAGCTCTTGGTTTTGATCATGCACTTTAAATAGAAATTAAAATGGCGACTAAACGGAAAATAATTTCATTAAACATGCATTCATAGTTCATGGTTTACAACATTAAATACATGCTTCAACAAAAGTAAATGAAAGCTTAAAAGAGAGAGAGAGAGAGGTAGAGAGAGAGTGGAGAGCGACGAGGCAGCCACAGCGGTGGAGGAGGCTCCGTCGGCGGCTCGTCGTCTCCGGCGATTACAAGAGTGCCTAAAGCTAGCTAGGAGAGGAATGGAGTAGTTGCAAGTGGGAGAGGATGCCTTGAATGGTGGTAGAAGGGGGTTTAAATAGAGTTAAGGGCCTCCTAGAAGAAGAATGTGCTTTAGCGACATCCAGAACGTCGCTAAAACCGCTTCCAAATACGTCGGTGAAGGCCTTCTGCCGCCGGTCAGCCGCCCGCCCCCTCTCTCTCTCCAAGCGTGATCCGTGGATGATGAACGAGAGCAGTCCGATAGAAGATCGGACGGCTGAGATCCTCCCGCGCCCGTGCTAAGATCGCGCTTCGGGCGTGCGTGCGCGCGCGCGTTTCCGCCCGGCGTGCGCGCGCGCGTGGGCGCTCGGGAGCTGTCGTCGCACCGCGTGGCGCAATCCTGACCGCCCGCTGCTGATCGGGCGGCTCAATTTCGCCACGCCCTTCGCTCGCGCTTGATTTCCGCTCCGCGCGATTCGAACGCGCGTCGCTGCGACGCGGGCGTGCGCGCTAACCGTTGCGCCACGCCCGCGCTTTGTCGTGGCGACCGCGGGCGAGCGCGTGGATCTCGGCCGTTCGATCGAAGATCAATGGCCGAGATTCGTTCTTGGCTGGCTTGAGGGCGAGCGAGCGGCGGGGGATTTCTTGGGCCCATTGTGGGAGCTTCGGATGTCGGATTTGGCTGATCTTGAGTCCGTTGGACTCCGTTCGTCGTCCTGAATCCATCCGTGCAGTCCGATTGCTCATCTGAGGCCTGCTTTGACAAATACTTTACACAAATGGCCATTAATACGGTTTATAAGCAATCTTGGTACTTGATGCATGCAACACTCCTATTCTACTTTATGTTGTGGCTTTTATTCTAAAGATGGGCCATATTCAACCTAATTACTACCCCCTTGCGTGGTGTTATCACACGTGCTAGGGATTAGCAAGCTTTAGGCATGGGGGTATGATTGCGCAACAATCATAGGTCCTAATATACCTGAATTAAGTTAGATCCTAGCTTAACATAGGCATTATGCATACATTCGCATCATACTTTGCATCATAGTTGATTTATTAGTTTGGTAAATAATAATGTCATATTATGTTCTAATTGAGAGGTATTAACAATCACAGGTAATTCAGGGCTGCAGATGTTCGATCCAATCATATGATCTACTCAGAATGACGACGGGAGTCCAATGCCTTCGAGTTCGCATCGATCAGACTCCCATAGCATTTTATGGAGTCCACAGAAGGGCAAGGGCCAAGAGGCAAATAGGTGGAAATCCAGACTTGAGATGTCAAATCCAACAGCACGGATGGATTCGAATCAACGATTATAGTCCAACGGTGCAAAAAATCATTTCGATCGGAGACCTACAACACCATCTACGAAGAAAAGAAGATGGACGGCCACGATGGCACCACATGGTGCCATCACAGCACCCAACGACGCCACCCCAACCTCTGAAGGCACCTCCCCGTGCATTATGGGCCGTTGGATCATCATCCAATGGCCATAAAACATTCACGTCGATCGCACCAACGACTGAGGGCAGCCGTACGCAAAATAGAAAGCGTGACCAACCACACCCTTAGCGCATTGGTTAATGCGTTGGAGCAGAAGGCCACAACGCACATTTGAAGTGCAATCCGTGAAAAATCAAGGCAGTAGCATGCGCAGATGAATCTCAAGAGTTGGATCGGCATCAAGCGGCGATGACGCGAGCACATGGCGTGCTACTGTGCGTTGGATGGAAATGCGTGCGATTACACGCAACCGAACGCACCCACGTGTTTGAAATTCAAAGGTGGTGCGGGCGAGGTGCTTAAGTGGTCCGATCGCTAGATCAGATGGCTGAGGATTGAGCGCGATTTTAGTGCTTGTGGTTGAAGAGTGTGAAGACAGTGTGGGCGCGAAGCGAGCAACAATTGCACGACGTGATCTAAAGGCTTAGCATGTGCCATGTGTCAACATCCTGTGCGATGAGAGTGTTGGAGGCATTTTGGAAGGCCTTTTGAAGAGTGATATGTTCCGTTGATCTCTCGATCAACGAATCTGATCAATCTGAGGTTGTTGCATGAGTTGGAGGGCTTAAATGCCCTTCTTGCCCCTTTATGAAGCTATAAAAAGAGCCCCAAGGCCCCCAGTTGAAGAACAACTCTCTCTAGACCCTCTCCAACTCTCCAGATCTTCTTCTCTGGCTCTCTCACTCTGAAGCACCCACCAAGCAACCTTGGTGCACCGCTGCTACTCTGCCTAACCTCTCCAGAAGGCCACCACGGACCACCCATGGTGCCCTTATTCTACTAGATTAGATACATGTTCTAGTTTATTTTTGCAACTCTATTAATCATAAACTCTAGTTTTTTTTATCACTTCATGATAAATCAGCTTACTTGATTTGATTTATATATATATTAAATAGTTTGCAAGTAGTAGCATGCAATTCTAATTCAGTTTATGAAATCAGAAGCATTTTTTGCCTCCCTGAGTTCGACTGGGACTCACCTCTCGTTAAAATTGTATTTGTTTCGATGTATTTCGCTTTATACTACGACGTATTCATTCTTTTAATGCGATCTATGCTTCGGACACCCTTATCCACCACTAAAATAGCATCCTTCGCTGCAGCTTGAGTGGCAAGGCTTTTTGGATTGGAAGATAGGTGTCCCCTTTCTTGGGGTAATACCTTTGAATTGAAGAGCACCAACAGAGGACCAATAAAGTAAATGCCTGACCTCGTGCATCTGTAACAGTGACAATGGTATTATTGAAACTTGCTTGAACATAAATCACTCCTTTTGATATTGTACATCCCCGTAAACAACTATGTCTCTTCTTACATAAAGCAATACGCCTATTCCTAGGTGTACGAACTCTTAGTTGATTCAGTTTTGTCCGTCTTAGTCTCTTAGGTTTTTTCATATCTTATCATCTCATAATGAGTAAGAAATCTATGAAGATATCCATTTCATGTTTGATCCTTGATTTCTTTTTGAGTGACACTAGAAAATAACTAACTTTCGCTTTCGAAAGTGAGTTCTCTTTCAGAAAGATTATCCTTGTCTTTGTTTTATGTTTTCATATTAGGACAAGTCAATATACTATAATGCATCCTCGCCTATGAATCAGTCGACATCTTCCACAATTTTACGAACAGTAGCCCTCATTTGCTACCTTTTGATGATTCCCTTATTGTCAATCTTTTGAATTCTAAATCTACTTCTTACCTATATTGTCAATCTTTTGAATTCTGAATCTACTTCTTGAAAGCCAGAAAAAAAGTCACTTTCATTTTGGATGTATCTTCACAATGGGAATGTGAAACCTCTGTGAAGGGAAATAGCAATCCAATCCTCTGCGAAGGGAATGTGAAACCACGCGTGGTGGAAGGGAAATAGTAATTTTTGGATTAGATTAGGAGTAGGAATAATACTCAGACCTGTGTCTAGGTCGTCATCGTCCAGATATGGGTATGCTAGGGACCCCATGGTTTGTCAAAAAATGGATCTTCTTTATATGGGTCATCTCCTGATTTATAAGAACTAGAGTTTTCAAGTCTCTCGACGATTCACCCTTTTGTTTGATCATAACGACGAAGTTCAATTAGGACTCTGTCATTGTTGACTACGCGGAAAGGATAGAACTCTCTCAAATTTTCCTGCAAGTATGACTAATAAATACTTTTCCAAGAACATATACGTTTATTCAATATACGTAATTTGGTTCATCAGGGTGATAATCGACTACTATCCCTATGTATAGTTGCTTCTCGCCATGAGAATCATTCATGATCATCATTGTGGTGCCTCCTTCCTTGCTGCAACTTTTTGAGATGATGAGTCGACTAGTCATTCATTAACAAGGTACGTAATGAATAGTCATTGAATATTGAATGGGATTCGATGTTCTATAAAGCATAAAAATGCATCATAATATATGTAGATATATGCATTGTAAATGCGCAAAATCTAATTGGGATTCTAATCTAGGGCTATACCCATGTACATCATCTCCAAGGTGAGGTGGTAAGTCATATTGTCTACACGGTGGTCAATACTACCCTATTGTACATCTTCTGGGCACTCTTCCTATGTATCCTTCTACTAGTGGCTAATCAAATTCCATTTCTATCAGTCTATTTGATGCCTTGTTGGACTATTCTCTTTTTCCCTAGCAAACACATCTTTTTTATGTGTTCCGATCAACCCCATCCTGCATGCAAAGCAGTATGATGCATGCTGTGAAAGCGGTACCAGGATCTTAGCAACGTCCAGGGTATCAGAAGGGCGAGATCAAATAGATATAGATGACACAAAATTGATCCTCCAATTCATTTTAGTAGGGCTTCTTGATCTGTCATGATACCTTGAGAAGTGGAAAGAATTGCAATTCCCATTCCACCTAAAATCTTCAGAATTTGTTGATAGGTAGAATAGATTCGTAAACTCAGCCAACCTCCGTAAAATGATACATTTTCTCGTCCTTTTATGCTTCTGCAGAGTTGAAACCAAGAAATCATGATAATTTCCTGATGTTTTCGAACGTGTTCAATAAAACCTTCTTGTAGAAATATCTTCACAACATTTTCAGTTATATTGGTAGATATGATTCGAACGGTGTCTTTTCTCTCCATAGCAGCATTTCTTATGAAAGTGATTATATCGGCAATCGTGTCTCTACCCATGATGAATTTGAATGATTTTTGTTCTCTCATTTTTATATAATCCACATGTTTTTTAGGAATTCTATTTTGCTAGTATATACCAGTTACATTATTGACGAAATCTGTTCCCTTATTGATGAATAGATCTAGTTTCGACCCCCTACTATATAAGTGAAGAATGGATCTCATTTAGAATACCTCAGGGGTTAATGAGATGATTTTTGTGAAATGGAACTTTCTCAATTCTTCAGCAATTGCATCAACGAGTCCCCTTTGGATTTCCTTTTTGATCGATGACAATTGCTGCATTGTCATCATAGAATATTCTCATGCCATTGTCACGTTTGAGTTCTTTATGTGTACATACAATTATAGCTCGAATGACTTCGGATCTTTCAAGAGACATATGAGGCACCGCTTTCATGATTACAGCAACAATAACATCATCGATTAGAGCATATTGGTGATCACTAGTCCTTAAGATTCGAATACACATCAATTTTTTGGCCCCGCTGTTATTCGCTACATTCAAAAAGGGTATTTCTGAGGATGAATCATGATTTTGTTTATCTGCTCTTTCCATCCAAAGATTCAAGTAAAAAAAGAAATATGATGTATCTAGTTGGTAAATAACGATGTATCTAAAAAGTAAAAGACCCACCCTCTCGATGGTATGGTTTCTATCTATTATAGAACATATGGATCACGTTTCGCAATAACCAATTTGGTTCATATCGACATTTTGTACGTAGCTATTGACATAGCTGCTCTAGCTACGATTTTGGATACTCCAATCATTTGATATAGTATTCAACCAGGTTTTACAACAGCTACCAAATATTCGAAGTCCCCCTTCCCGGAACCCATATGTGATTCTGCTTTCTTCATGTAATGGGTTTGTCAGGTTTTTTAGTAGGCGTCTTAGATTTTTGTGCCACGACGTGCATATATTGTCATTGCTCTTCGCCTAGCTTCTATTTGTTTAGCTATGATCCAAGTGGGTTCAAGTGCTTGAAGAGCATATCTTCCAAAACCAATATGATTGCCTCGAGAAGATCTTCCTTTCATTCTTCCTCTATGTTGTTTATGAAATCTAGTTTTTTTCGGGTTATAGTTGATGGCTGTTTCCTAATTCCATCTCCACTACAGAACTAGACATGAGAGTTTCTTCTCATCTAGCTCCTCACGAATCCAATTGGACCAGAATACAATTCATATTTTGTATTTCACTTCTAAAAAAAATTGGGAGACTATCCACAACTATTGTTCGATTTCTCCATTTGGCATCCATTCTTCTTTATTTGAATTTTGTTTACCATTTTCTACTACAAGGGTTAACTTTACTAGGCTCAAAAAATGGAATCATGCAAAATTTTGTCATCTAAGAAAGAAATCAGAGTTTTGTGAGCAAATATTGACTCTTTTCTGCTTCATTCGTAGAGGTCAACCCATACTATGACCACTGAGAATGAATTGGTTCCTGGTTCATTCTGCCATCCTTCCCAATGAATTATTCAGATTCGTTTTCCATAGAATCTTATGCATCATGGGTTTCGTCATTCCTATAGCTTCTCTACGAATGGTTAGGCTTGAACTCTACAATGGAGCTCCCAACGAAATTGGTTTCTAAGTAAATCCCCTAAGTTTCTATTCATCAGGCTTTGGACTTTGTTGGATTGTCGGTATTGATGCTTTATCACATTGCTTTTTATGAGATGATTCATAGACCATACATATGGGAATCGTATTATATCACTGCTATGTTACTTATCTCTTTCTATCACCTTTCCATTTATCTACATCCCTTTCCTTTTTCTTGTTTTCTAACCCAAGAATTGGATTATCATAATCCCATTTGCTGGTTTGGATGGACTCAAACTTCAGTTGCTACAACTACATGATCAGTACATCATATAGTGACTCTTTTGTGGGATCTTGACAATATGAAGCAATAAGTTGGTTTTTCATTTCTATAGTTATGAGTCTATAGTTCTATAGTGTAGGGATCCATTTTTTGAATCCTAACTCGAAAGAAGAGACCAACGAGTTACATACTGAGCATAGCAATTCTACCAAATGCAATGGTAGGGTCAATCGAATTTTTATTGAACCCTTTAGAAATCCAATGAGTATTTATTGTTCCTTAGATGGAAGAAGAAAAAAAGGATCCATTCTAGTATTCTTCCTCGTCTACAAATATCCAAATTTTGATGAAATACCCAAGGGTATGTCCCGTCGATAGTTTGAACCATAAGAGTAGGCACAATAATCCATTTTAGCATGAATCATCTGTAGGGGAACTCTATCTTCTCTAATCCATACGACATGGGCTTGTCTTTTCCATTGATACATCCTGCAATTTGTATTTGAATTCTTCACTTTTGTATCCATTTGTTCAGTGAATTCCATAGCTTTTTTCATTGCTTTTCGAAATGAAACTCTATTTTGTAATTGTGAAGCTATATATTCTGCATCTTTGAACATTGTGGATAGAATATGAATTCATAAGCTTATAACATTATGAAGCTTAAATATTGGGTTTCGGGTTTAGGGTTTAGGGTTTAGTGTGGATAGAAGCCATTATTCTTATAAGCTTGTGGATCTATATTGGAAAAAAGATCTCGTTTGTTAGAGTTCATGATCGGAAAGAGTCACACATACACCCTAATACATATTCCTCGATGCTGAGGGCACCCTTGAAGAGCTGGAGATTTGCTAGCTTTTCGGATTGGCTGTCTTTCCTTTCTAATAAGTTGTTTCATAGTTGGCATGTGGGGTTGTATGGAATTCCAATGGACTGGTTGAGAGCCATTTGAACCTGATAATAATGATTTCTTCTATTCCATGGAAATACTCTTGGATTGGTGTAAAATACTCCATATCCAATCCAAGAAAATGGGAATTAAAGTTTGTTTGAAATTCATGGGATTTCATCCCAGGATATTGAATCACTAATGCCATAAGTTTTGGCTTCTTCTGTTGACATAAGAATATCCGTTTCTATGTCTTTGTTTATAACGGATGCAAGCTGTTTCACTCTTTGTTCGTAAATCGATATGATATTATTGCATATCATCAACAGTTCATTCATGTAGAGGGTTTACTTTAATTCTTTACCCCTTTTCATCTTGGGAAAGAAGCACTAGGTTGGTGAAGCATAACCCTAGCGTGGGGAAACGTTATAAGTTTGGTAATTGCTCCCTTGGCCAGAATGAGAGATGCCATTGAAGCAGCTATTCCCATGCCGATTGTATATACATCTAGCGAGCTGGTTGATACAACATCATAAATAGCCATTCCTGGTAGTATTAATCCTCCGGGGGAGTTTATAAACAAAAGAAGATCACAATCTTCATCCTGCATAGAAAGATATGTTATAATACCCACAATGATGTTTGCGAGCTCATGATCAATCTCTTCTCCAAGGAAAAGGATTCTCTCTCAATAAAGTCGATTATATAAGTAAACCCAAGTTGCATCCTCATCCCCAGGGATTCTAAAGGGCACTTTTGGTACCCCAAGGGACATTCTCATGGCTGCTGAAGTAGTGCATGTATCCCTTGGAGTCCATATCTTCTCAGTTGTGTTTTATTTTTCTTTTTCTTTTTTTTTGTTTTTTGTTTCTTTTTCTTCATTTTTTTTTCTTTTTTCTCTTTTTTTCATAAGCCTCCTTTTTTTCTTTTTTTATTTTTCTTCATTTTTCTTTCATTCTTTATTTTGATTTTTTTTGTTCTTTTTTTTGCATTTAACTTATTTCCCTACACTTTTTGAATTCAAAGATAAATCAACTTGTAGAATACACAAGTTTATTATCTAGTGAAAGAATGATTATCCCCTCTGGATAGAGTTAGTTTTTACTTTCTTTGATCCAGGACTAGGACCTAGAATAGAAGTTTAATACAGGAAGTAAGATAGAAGCATAATCAAAGAAAGGATCCTACCAAGAACAAGAACAAAACGTCTGATTTAGATGTACGAAGATTCATGTATGAGAAAGATTCGACATTTTTTTTCCCAAAAATGAGACCAATCCCACTGTGGATTGCTTTTTGTCGGGTATAAAATAGATTTGCTTTTATTTGTTTGTTCCTACGATGAGAATTGTTGGACAATTTCCAATCCAATAGCTATCCCCACCTCCAATTGGAAGCTCTAAGGGGAGTCCCAGATTTGCTGTCCGAATCAAAGAAGCAAAGATTGTGGAGATTTATGGAAGCTAAGGGGTAGAGGGGTAGAGGTCACACAAGGTGTCTATGCAAAAAACTAACTACAAACCCCATTGGCAGAGGAGTGAGGTTTTGCCTGCCACTATATCGTATAGTCAAGGTTACACTATGCTTGTCGTAAGGTGGAACATAAAGATTTAGGCGTTTAATTATAGATGATAATAATAGGTAATATAATGTCGATTAGGGTTCATTAGTGATGATAGGTGATGAAAGAACCCAATGAAGGTGGAATTAGGCCGATTACTATCACCATGGACAGTGTCAGTAGTCGATGAAGGTGAGATTTGAATTAGGCATTTAGGTGATTTAATTAATCGATTAAGTGAATTAGAAGTGAACATGGAAGATATAGGAAGGTGAACAATGAGTTAAAAGACAAAATTGAAGTCTCTGGCGAGCTCAAGGAACTCGCCGGAGTTGGAGGAGATGAAACTAAAATCTGAAATTACTCTAACCTAACTAACTAAACTAACTAACTAAGCTAGTCTACTCCTACTCCTACTCCTAGTCTACTATTACCTGGATGAAGGGGTCAATAGGGTTCCACCGAAGTCTCATGGTGGACGACGAAATCAGAGGGTTGAAGAAAGATCTCCGGCGAGCAGATTTAAGGTGGAGCGGAGGAATCCTAGGGTCGGCGCCTTTGTCAGAGGTGTGAAAGACCACGGCAGATCTCCTCGGCTACTTAAGATGAACGGAGGAAGTCAGAAGATGGAATAGGGAATCACCGGAGGTTTGGAAGAATAGCCTATTGGGTCAGCTGCAGTGTTAGAAGAGGGAAGGGAGCCAACTTGCCTAAAATCAGAGGTGTGAGGGGGTATTTATAGTAGTTTGCGGCGAAGAGAGAGGCGGGGTCCGGCCGAAGAAGGAGCTCGAGGAGCTTAACCTCCGTTGTCGTCTCTGACGACGGTGAGGTTATCTCCCATTGAAAAATAGGATTCTCGGTTAATCCAGACTGATGGATGAAGTGGAGGTGGTGAGCGCAAGCTGCAAGAGCTTGGGCAAAGAGGAATGATGTCGGCAGGGTGGTGATCGCGTGGTGGGGTGACTCTCTGCCGCCAGCCGTTCATTCGGCTGGAGAAGAAGAAGATGAAGAGGGACTTAGAAGTAATAAAACCTAAGGACCTATGTGAGAAACAAGGACCCGACTGTAATGAATATTAAGGACTAAAATGTAAACCCAAGTTTTGAAGGTTTATTTTAACTTAAATCTTTTTCAACTTTTTATATATGTTAGTAAATAAGGTAAATATTATGTTTACACCTTGAATTTACATTTTTGAACTTTTTAGGTTAATTTATTAGATTAAGAAAAATTACTTAAGTTATTACATACTTAGGTATACATTATATTTAAGTTACTTATCTTATTAATTAAGGAAATGATTAGTAGGATTTCGAGTCCAATTATTATCTGAATTATTAATAATGTTAATTGAATGATAAAATGTCATTTTTAACTTATTTTAAGGTCCTTAACTAAATATCCCTTATTCTATAATTAACCCTTATATATTCATAACCCTAGCTAATTAACTAGGAAGACTAGTTAATTAGGGGTAGTTAGAGACCATGATGAGTGTCTCATCACAAGGGACCTAGCGTAATTGGGATGTCCCAACCAACACACCAAATATCATAAATCAAGGTAGAACTACCAATAATGCCATTCAACCCCATATGCTTACCTATGGGAAGTTCAGCTTCAGCAGGAAAGCTTTAATTGATATTTCATAGTTCCAGGAAATGAAGTTAGCATTATTTATCCTCCACTTCTGTGCCTTGTTTCCCTTAGTTTAGCAGAGTGGAACGAGGGAGGGATGAGTGATAATTAATATACTCCACTTCTATCACACCCCGATTAATCTTTCCTGGGAAGATGAATTCCATTATTCTTATAAGCTTCTGAACAACCCTCAAGCTTGGGATCTTTACCTGGCCTAGGAACACTTTCTCTTATACAAGGTAGTTCGGGTGGGTTCAAGTGTAACTAATTCAACTGTGTTCTTCTTCACTAATCGGCCAGTTATGGGGATTTGTTTCTCTTTCGCATGTGCTAATTTTCTTTCCTTCCTGCCTGTTTCTATTATCCAAGGCATCAATTACACACTTTGATGCTTACCTGTATTGTAATAAGGTAGGTCTCTTTCACCACCCTTCACTCTAAAATACCCTGGGAACACACTCCCCTTTTTCCCTATATTACTTGATTGCTTAAAAAGGGAATAGCTCCCCCTGGTCTCCTGAAAAACGAGTGAAGTATATGAAGTGCAGCTTTTTGTAGTAGAATGAGTTAAGCTCGTAGACTTTACCAAGTGGGAGATACGAAGTGAAGCTTTGAATAGCTTCACGAGTTAAGCTCGTCTCCTGTGAATGAAGTAGAGAAATAACCCTTTCCACTCGTCTACTTAACAACAACGAAGCTTGTCTTCATCTACTACAACTCGCAAACTCGCACGCTCACATCCAGCTTTTCTTTGATTCACCGGGGTTGTGGTAAGTTCAGTTAAGTAATAATATGATTCTTTACCCTATATTACCTGATCGCTCCTCCAGTCGCTTCCCAGCAGTTGCTCCGGGAGGGAGACTGAAATATGCTTTCATGATTGGGAGGCTAGGACAGGAAATTGGACTTATTATTCTTAGGTCTGAGGTAGTCTTTTCTTATATTCATACAAGGGGTCGATGAGGCTAATCCCAAAGCTGACCCCCGAACTGCTGTCGGACTGCTCTACTTACCTTCTCTCTCTTCGTTCCTTGCCTCACTCTGGCTTATGGCCTACGCTCATTCCTTCTCAACCTTTTGCACTGATAACACAATTCATCACTGTTGTTCTCACTCACAAGAAGTGGACGCAAAGTAGGTACATTGATCTAAACTTCTTTCGCATCCAGAAGAGAGGCAGTGGGCTATCTAAGAGAGTGGTTCAGGTGACTATCGAAGTCATTGATGAAGCAGGTTAGATGGGCTTAGTAGGGCTCAAACCTACAATATCACCATTATGAGTGGTGCATTTCCACCAATTAAACTATAAGCCCCATCAATCATAGTCACTAGAAAAATGGACATGCTCGCTCACTTCTAGAAGATCAAGAGCTGTTTTGTTTGATCATTCCAAAAGAACCAAGGGACCTATGACAGTTTGACTAGCTATATACTACTAAAATCGCGATGTTCATCCTATTTACACTAATGAATGAGAAGGACTATGTAGGTCTATGAGGAGTCTGATGGTTCACGGGTGAGAGAAGGTTCCCGGTGAGCAGTAGTAGGCTGAGTTTGGTGGAATAGTATGCAAATTCGTACAAAGAAGGGAAGTAAGTCATGAGTTTGATGTAGGTACGAAGTGAGCTTTGAAGTGTGTGAAGTGGAGGATGCTGAAAAGAGCTTTGATTCTGACCCCAGCCAGGGCAAGCATTCCACTTCTCCTTGAAATCAATCCAACTGGCAGGTAATTTGGTTAAAGATTTCCATCCCCCTAACCCGACGATCTACCAAAGTCAGAGCCCTCATTGCTGAATCTCGAGTGAGTTTATTTCATGTCAAACTAAGACTGACCTCGTTCAACCAGCGAGACTCTATTTGATGCTATTCTAAGACAAACCTCGTGAAGTCAATTCCATTACGATAGTTCGGTTGTCGGCTCGAGGAGCGTTCCGCGAGTCTGCCTTCTAAGAAAAAGTAAGCTATTGACCTTACAGCTACAGTAGTAAGGCAGGAACCAAGTAATACACTAATGAAATAGAACTCGCAGCATACTTCTCGGTTATTTCAAGACTGAGTAATTAGGTGTAATTGGATTGCCCCTTTACTAACTCCACCACCCGGGGACCCAGCTGTTGGTTGGGGTATTTACCTGATTAGAATAGGTGCCCAACTTGGCGGTAACTACTATAGTGAATCGCAACAGTACGTACGGTATAAGTAGCAGCGAGTGCTTTGAGTCTTGCCCAGTTTATCAAATCTCTTTTTACCTACCTATAATTTGTGGGTATTTCGGAACAGGGCGGGTAATCTTATTTTGGTTATTCATACCCACATGCCAACTGAAACAACCTGCTAGGTAATCTCCGTTGGCTGGGACTCTTGTTCAATCTTGACTGGCAAGTCAGCAGCCCTATAGTTCGAACTTCGAATGGGACTACCCCCCAAGAAAAGGGTCACAGAGTCGTTTCCGGGAAGCCTGATTCGTTGAATTCTATTCTTCCTGCTCGATTTGCACGTCGAATCGAAACCTCGGGTAATTAACCAAAGCTCAGTTCATAGTCATTTGGCGAATTGGGAAAGTCTCAAAAGTCTCATCATCAATACCAACCTCTCTGACTAAAACTCCTGACTCAAACTATAGAGACTCCACAGCTGAACACTGGAAGTGGCTTGTGAATCTAACCTCCTATTGAGTCTTCTTGGTAAAATCGGGGCTTCTTAGGATTTGAGTTCCTCCGCGTAACCCCAGCTGAACAACCGGTGGCTTATTGGGAATTCTTTGGTGAACCACCCAGAGTCGATAATTGTTTTCAGAGTGCTCGTAGCTTATGTAGCCTGCAAAATCTTAGCTAGACTCTTTATACTCAACTTATTGTGTTGTGACTATTGGCATTGGCTTCCAGTGAGTCTTAGGTGAAATCCTACTTGAAATAAACTGCGGACTAACTAGGGTCAGGAATCCCCTGTGAATGATATACTCGTTATCCTCTAACTCGGAGATACCTTTGATGGAGACTTCGGATCGAACCTGGCCTTTGACTCTGAATCTACTTACCAAACTTCCCACCTCTTATACCTACACTTGGAATCTAACTCCTGCAAGTTAAGTGGAATGGCATGAAGCTATCTCGTCCTCGGGAGTAAAGCACGTTTCCTGTGAATGAAGTAGGGACAACTCTTAACATACGACTAACTCATCATGAAGTGAAGCTCGTCTTCGTTTGCAACAACTCGCAGACTTGCACCTACGAATGAAGTTTTTTTGGAACACACTCCTTAGGTGCATGGGAACTACTATAGTTTTGTTGCTTTCCATTCTAATATAATCATCAATGAACTCCACCTCGGGAACCAAATCATTGATCTTTCTAGCTCCACCTTTGCTCAAAGCCCATTCCTCTACTACACTTCTTAACCACCTAGAAATATACACAAATCCCCAGGCTTTAGCTCAAATCCAAGTCAAAGAGGATTGAAAACAAGCAAGGTAGGGAGAATCAAGGAATAAAGTTGTGTTGTGAATCCAGCTCTGAGGGGTAGGGTTGGAGTCTGGAGTTGGGGCTGGAGTTGGAATCCAGAGGAAGCAAGGGGTTTAGTGAACAAAGACTACTAACATGTATATATAATACCCAGGTTGTTCAGAAAGGGGTGGAGGAAAGGGGAGTTGGTTCCAAGGGAGGAGAACTGATAAGTACAAGGTAGTTGTTGGGAATTTGGCTTGGTTCAACCTTCTTCTAGGTTTGATTGATGATGATATTGACAACACAAGCAATTAACCTAGAGGGTTTGAGTGTATCTTTATTTCACAAATACAGCTTGGAATCGGGCGGGGGAATCAGCTCTTCAGAAGGGAGAGGGCTTGGCTCAACGGGAAGAAGTGAAGCTTTAGCGAAGCTGCAAGGAAGTGAAGAGCTCCATGAGCCAAGCAGCTTTAGGTAGGGTGGAAGTAGGAATTGTCACTGAGACTAATTGTACAGGAAGAACCACCAAGTGTTTACTTTACCATTTGATGCCGATGCTCCACCTCCACGGAGAAGTAATTCATAAAGGGGCAGTAAGGTCAGCAGCTTAGGTTTTAGGACTTCCCTATAGGGAGCACTAATAAACCACCCTGAGGTTGCCATTTAGTGGAGTTTAGGTTAGAGGAAGCGGAGAGGAATTCATCAGATTCATACCATACCTATCCCGGTGTAGTAAAGTGTATTCTTCATAAACATCAAAACCAGGCAAAGAGGAAAGCTTTCTTTTTGAAGCTACGAGTCGAAGAACTTCCAAAGGCGGATGCTTCATAAGTCAAATCGCCCAAGACTGAGACCCCGATCTTTCTTTATACATACATGGGGCGAAGAGTGGGAGTCAGATAGGGAAATTCATCAGGGATAATAAATGGGGAAGAAGCGGGTGTAATGAGTATGAATCAGTTGATTCGAGGGTTTATCCAAGGGAAAATGGCGAGTTTTACATAAGTGTATTCAGCGGTTGGTTCTATTTGTGTGGTTCGGACCAAAAGGAGCTTTCTTTTGATTCTTCCGCAGTTCGTAGGGCAGGAGGAAGTGTTTCAGTTTATTGTAGTTCACCAGACAGTGGATTTTTCAATAAAAAGCTAACTAGGCTAGTTGAATCAAGTAGTTTGCCTAGGATATTCAGTTTTGAAGGTCGAGTAGGAGTTTCCCCAGCAGAGGATAGTTAACCAGCAGAGTTCACTGGTACTACTTAAGAAAAGACTGGGGATTGGGAGGAAGGAGTTAATGGGTGCTAGTTCGAAAGTGAAGTTGGTGCTATTTATGGCAAAAGATAGTTCTCTGAAGTTAGGAGAGAGCCCCCGCGAAGGAGTGGCTGGTTAATCTCCTGATTCCACATCTGATGAAGTAAGCCCAGTTGTTGGGAGGTACGTGAATCTCCGATCCCGGTCAAGTTAGCAAATTCAGTGTATATCTTCGAGTTCCCCAGAAGCCAAGTCAGGGTTCGATGATTATAAGTGGTTGCTCCCGAGGATTCTCCGGATTGCAGGTAGTCAGCAAATCCTGTGGTGTGGAGTTGAGTGGAGTGGAGTGGAGTGGTAAGGTATGAAGCGGTTCAGTGTGTAGTAAGGCTTTCTTTTATTTAGTGCTTATGATTCGGCTGGTAGACTAACTTGGAGGCGTAGGGGTTTAGTCTTCGGCATATGATGAGGGGGTTATGCTTCCAATCAATCCTTGGAATGAATACATGGGTCAAAGTGAAGCTTCGGCAGGAGATTGAAGTGAAGGCCTTATGTTATACACTAGCCAAAGACTCGAGAAAACAACAGGAGTAGGTTATTTACCTTGGGTGTGGACAGTGGGACTCTTCTTAAACATTGAATTTAGGGGAAATGGGTGACCTGATTTTAAGGAAGGGTCCTCGACCCAGTGGATTCAACTGGATGTACAAGTTCTCTTGCTTGTGCAGGAAGTTCTCTTGCATGTAAGAATTCAGGCAATGATGTACAAGTTCAGCGATCAAGTAGGTGAATTGATGAAATGCTTTCCCCAGCCAGTTAGTATAGTCTCGGGAGAGTTCGAATTGGAGTAGTTCCCCTGTGGAAGCGAAGTAGGCTGAGTCCAAGGGTAGTGATTCCAATCCTAGGTATGAAGCAAAAAAGCACTAGAACATGCGATTACTTAGTTAGAATCGATATAGGTTTTTGTTTGAGAGATTGGATCCCAATATCTGCTCATTTGAAGCAGACTGGGGCCAGGGAAGACTCAAAGTATGATTCAACAACCAATCCCGGGGGTGAACCAGATGCCACGGAATGATTCAGAGACCAAGGCTGGCCGGGGGTGAATGAGTTCCAAGTCCAGTTTGCAGGTGGGCCTCAGCAGGTTATGCAGTGGATTCTAACTAGGAAGGAGAGGATTTGGGGTAAAGTTCAGTGGAAGTAGGTATCACCAGTTCATCCAAGCAGGCATGAGTTTTCTTCCCTAGTGAGTTAGTTAGCATTTGCTTTTCATCAGTGAAGAAATAAAAAACCCGCTTGGGCATTAGAGTGGATTGGTAAAGTTAGAGGTAGGGGATCCACCTGGGAATGAATTGACTTGTGGTAAGGAGCAGCCGAGTTCAGGGTTGTTGGTTTGGTTAGTGTTTACCGGGAAGAAGTTGACTCTAGTCCTTACTTGGGTGCCTAAAGGGGACAAGAAATGACCCAACAATGTATTTAAAGTAAAGGAGTCTTTCACCTAACCTCAGTAAGCAGCCTCAGCTTCAAAGCCTGGGAATTCCACATATTCATCTGAATAATATTAGGGGTGGAGTTGGGGTCATATCATACTACTGAAGTAACTGGGGATGCGGCAGTCGGATCTATCTATAATAGTCATTCCCCTGGCACCTAGGTGCTACCTTACAATACTTGAAGCCAGCTGCGGAAAGAGGGAGTGAAGTTCCAAAGTGAATAGTGCTTTTTCCCGAGAATCACCCTGGGTACAATCAAGGGCTCTCATAGGTGGGCGATGCTTTGGTGCTTCAGATTTCAAGGGGAAGACTCTTTCACCTCACCTGGGAATTGGTCTGAAGTTGATAAATAGGATGAGTTAATGGGTATGCTTTGAGTGGGTCACATCAGAGGTTTACTCAGGGGATGGGCCTGGATGACTATCATTAGGGGGAAAAGTGGAAAGGATTTATTCCTAGGAGTGGGGAGATGGGGGAGGGTGAGAGATGTAAGGTTAGATGAGGGGTGGCAAGACTCCTTCCCCTCCCTTCCTCGACCGAGCATACTTCCTTAACTGCGAAAAGATCGCTGACGCTCAGTCCTTCACTTGCAGTGGGAAAGTAAGAGACACCACCACCACGGAAGTCACAGATGCATGGCCACCACACATTCTCTGCATAAGTATAGACCCTAAGCCCTCCTGGTGTGAAGCATCATTGTATACTAGGAATCCTCCCGTTGTATCTAGGATACTCAATACCGGAGCTGTGGTGAATCTCTCCTTTCCATACTGGAGCAGCTGTGGTTCTTAAGTAATGGAAAGTCTAGCTCTTGTCTGCTCACATTTCTTTACTCATACTTGCTTTCTTGACACCTTTCTATGTAAATCATCTGGTGAGTGTACAATTCTTGAGAAGGATTTGAGAGAGAAGGATTTTGACCAAGGCGGATTTTCCCACTGAAGCACAGCTTCAACAGGGTCTATTGCCATGCCCTTGCCTGACACCATAGCCCATACCTCACCTAATAAATCAAAAGGTGGCGGAGGCTAGCTACCTCTTTTAGTTAGAAGAAGGCAACACCTTTTTTAGCCAAAACTCACATTTACTAGCATACTACCAACCCTAGATTCTTTCTTAAGGTGTCATTCTACCTCAAAAAGTGGGGTAAGGTCAGGCCTGCCAATCATAGGTGTGAGGTTGTAAATCAACACATCTAGAAAGACCACCAACCATGCCATGTAAAGGTTTGTTCATTAGAAAGTCCATAAAGACTGTTGCTGGGCTGGGGCCTTGGTGAATCCATCACTAGAGAAAGTATTCATAGTGCCTCTACAGAGCTAGAAAATAAGGAGAGAGGTAGAACGAGCGAGGGGCATGCTCTGATTGATAAGTGGTTACTTTCAGTTGTCCATCCCTCAAGTCGAGTGCTTGGAGAAGGTAGTTGCTTCTTGTAGCTGGTAAAATCATCCATCAATTTGCTCAAGGGCCTACTAGTTTAGGTAAATACCTAATGCATTCTCCTACTGGGGAGATCATTTTTGGAGGGGAAACAATGCATTTTTGGGATCTTCGTGCTTCTTGGTTGGAACCTCTAAGGGATCCAAATGGTTTGGACTTGACCAGGCTGAAAAAAGACATACAACCTTGGCAAGAACGACGTTCGGCAGAGTATATGACTCACTCTCCTTTAGGTTCTTTCAATTCCGTGGGTGGCGTAACTACCAGGATCAATTTAGTCAATTATGTCTCCCCCAGAAGTTGGTTTTCTACCTCTCATTTTGCTCTAGGATTCTTCATTTTTGTGGGTCATTTATAGCATCGGGAAGGGCTCGCGAGCTGCAGCAAGATTTGAAAAAGGAATCGATCGTGATTTGGAACCCATTCTTTCCATGACCCCTCTTCATTGAGATTGATTTTTCTATTATTTTTTTATTCTGGCTCAGCTATTCTATCCCACCTAGCCAGGCCATTCATTCTTTGTTCTCGAAAGAGGCTAGGCCAAACAAAGAAAGAAACATTTCACAAGCAAAAGGAGATAGAGGGATTCGAACCCTCGATAGTTCTTGAGAACTATACCGGTTTCCATGACCGGAGATATCAACCACTCGGCCATCTCTCCGAGAGTCAATCTCCATTTTATTCCTATCCATAGTACATAACCATAGGAATCTATATACTAACGATTTGTAGATGTAGCACCCCATGGTCGAGACCTGGTTAGGTGTGTTAATATGGTGATTTTATCATTGAAGTGTGTACAGTGGTTAACCTAAATCGGACCTAACCATCTCTTTACAAAATTTTTAACCTGGCCTACTTAATTTTATCTTGGTCACTTTTAGGCCCAGGGTCAAACTCAGGGAAGTGTGGTTAGAAGTCAAGTTTCTACACCTTTCCTACAACGAATCTCTTCCATTCGTTTATTGTGTTTTTGGTGTTTTTTCTATTTAGATTTTTTCTGATAATTCTTGTCCTTGAGGCACACCCTCAAAATTAGGTTCTTGGCTTTGAGCCAAATCAGGGTTCCAAAATGGGTCTTGCTATTCGTTAGATGGAGTACCTGTAAGTCAAGGATTATCTTTTCTCTTTTATATATATATTTTTTATCTTTTTATTGGCAAGAAAGAGAAGCAGAAGTAAAGTAAATACAGTATATATATGTATATATTATATATGTATAAAGGGGTGGGGGTGGAGGTGGAGATGGAGTGTAGCACGGTGTCGAGTCGGTCGTCGTCTAGAAAGACGCAACCAACAGGACGAGGTGCCGCGTGGAGTGTAAGATGGATGGTGGAAGATGTGTGTGACCACGCTTTTTGTACGCATGTATCGGGGAATATCAGCAACTGGTGCAGATATTCCCGCGATACAACGTATGGTAAGTAATGTGAAAAAAAAAATATATATATATATATATGTATATATGTAAATATATCTATATGTATATATGGTTATAAATATATAGGTATATATGTAGTTATATATGTATATATGTATATATATATATATATATAGTAATATATGTATATAGATATATGTAGATAGATATGTGTGTATATATATATATATATATAGTTATATAGATATATATGTATATATGTATGTATATTTGTATATATATATATGTATAAGTAGGTGTGTGTATATATATATATATATATATATATATATACTTATACTTAGTTATATAGGTAATAATATATATATATATATATATATATATATATATATGTATATGTATGTATATAGACTAATACATAGTTATATAAGTACTAATATATGTATAAATATATGTATATATATATATGTAAATATATATATATATATCTATATATATATATATATATATATATATATATATATATATATATATATATATATATATATATATAAGTATATAGATATATATATATATGTATGTATACTAATACTTAGTTATATAAATACTACTATATATATAGATATAAGTATATATATACATATATGTATATATATGTATATAAATATATGTATACGTATATATATATGTATATAATACTATATAAGTGAGAGTGTGTGTGCGCGAGAGTGTGAGTGTGTGTGCAGAGATAGAGTGAGAGAGTGCTGTGAGAGAGAGAGAGAGAGAGAGAGAGAGGGAGACTGTTGGAGTGAAGGCTGGAGGGTTAAGGTGTCTGAAGCTTCAGGCCCGACGTTTGGAGTCCACGCGCTCACGCTCTGGCACGTATGCAGGCGAGGATGTGCGCGCTGGGAGGGAGTGAGCGCAGGGAGAGAACCGCAACGCACAGCGCTGCACGGAGAGTCGGGTGCGGGCAGACGCAGATGCTGGGAGTGGGTGAGCGTACGTGGGCGAAGACGCTGAAGCCGGCAGGCGCTGAAGTGGACTCGGGGCGGGATGCGCATGCGGGCAGTGGCCGGTAGCGGCGCGTCGGGTGATTGGATAAGTGAGAAACTTATCGGTCACCCCACAGTAGCCACAGTGTTCCGCTGAAATGCGTGAACAGTGGCTATAGTGGCCGGGCGAGCCGCGTAACCGGGTACTGTAGGTGCTGTGAGTGCAGGCGGCTTGCGGCTGGCGCACGCGTGGAAGGGTTGCTCCGGCCGGTGGCTTGCGGGCAGGACTTCGCGACAGAGCGTGCGGAGAGGGCTGGGTCGCGGGCAAAGGAGCGCGACAGGGCGCGCGATGGCCTACCGGTGTTGGCTGGCGTGCGCGGTGAAGCTTGGCCGGCCGCTGCAGGGGCACGAGGTGCCGGTTGCGGGAGGAAGGTGAATGCAGCGCGAAGAAGCGGAAGGCGAAGGCAGCCCGCAGGCGCGCATGGTGGCCTGCTGGCTGCCGCCTTGCTGCTGTTGCTGCGTGCGGAGCTTTGAGCTTCAAAGCTTGAAGCTCCTGCTCCAATGGCTGAAGTGGCTTGGACGTGAGACAGGGAAAAGAAGACCACCATGCCCACCAGCTCTTTGATGAGCTGGGCGGTGGTGGTCTCACGGTGGTGTGTGTGCACCACAGTGATGGACTCCTGCCCGCAAAGTGGCTCCTCAGAGGAGGCGGGCCCGCATATGGAGGGAGAGGGAAGGAGGCGGCCTGGAGAAGAAAATGCTGTGGAGTTTTTTTTTGACTAGACCAGGCTCCCCTGCAAAGAAGCCATGCCTTATTTATAGAGGAGGAAGGCATGCACAGCCATGCCCTAGCTGTGCATGTGGCTGTGCATGGCTGGCATGGCTTGGCAGGGCATGTGGCATTAGGGAGAGCTTAAGCAGGGAATGACTGAGCAGGACATGGCGCGAAGAAGAAGAGGTTGCCATGTATTGCAGCCACGGGAGGAAAGTCAAAAATCAAAAATAAAAATGAAGATGGAAATTTGCGGGGCAGCACTTGAGGAAAACGTGAATTGCGAGGCCATTTTATTCACTCTCCTCCCCTCTCAATTAAATGCATGCATGCGTGTATTTTTACAAATGCAGTTATGGATACCTAATATGCACTGGTAATGCTAGGAAATAACACAAGATGGCACAATTCCAGGTGTATTTTTGCGATGCAATCACCCCACCCTAGAGAGGAATCTAGATTTTGATGTATCCATCTATATATGGATTACAATATGTATATCCGTACATTTAGGAAGTCCATACGAAATTCCGCTAAACGCATTTCATGTCTAAACTGAAATCCAAGAAAGAGTGAATGGTAATTAGTTCTTAAGAATCCATGGAGGGATTCCTGATGAAATCCTTCCACGATACATTTCATCCCAATTTGGACTCATTGAGGGATCTAATGGTATAGTTCATTGGTTGGTAGTTTGGAGGATTACAAGCATGATTCTTGCTTTCCAATTGGTTGTTTTTCCATTAATTGCAACCTCATCCATCCTATTGATTAGTGTACCTGCTGTATTTGCTTCTTCGGATGGTTGGTCAAGTAACAAAAAGATTGTCTTTTCTAATACTTCATTATGGATTGGATTAGTCTTTCTGGTAGCTTTCCTAAATTCTCTTATCCCTTGAATCTCTTTGGTTTGGTATCGGATCCAAATCTATATACCTTTCCTTCTCAAAAATGCAGATTTTGAGACAATGGAAATGAAGTCAAACTAAATTTCTTATTTAGGAGAATCATCAATTCTAATGAAAAAGAAAATAATAAGATTTCAGTCAAATCGAAATGGATTTTCCATTTCCATTATTCTATTCATGATTAGGATTCTATTCATAGAGAAGAATAGGAATTCTTCCTGAATTCATGGAAGAAATCTTCCTAAAGAAATAAGATCCAATCCATATCAAAAATAGATCTATCCAAATGGATTTCCCTATTTTCATAAATCAAAATCCATTTTTATATATTTTTTAGATTTGGATGAAGATGAAGTCGAATCCTTTTTCATTTGATTTTTGGAAATAGGAAAAAATTTCATTGTTCTGAATGGAATTTGTTAGATATAGAATCAAACTCTGATTCAGAATCCCCCTGAAAGAGAAGATCGTTCCTGGCCCTACACAAATACGATATAGATGCATATATATCATATATGTCTGACATGCGTGGACATATGTGTACATATCAGGAATGCAGAAAATGCAGATATGGTCGAATGGTAAAATTTGTCCTTGCCAAGGAGAAGATGCGAGTTCGATTCCTGCTATCCACCCATGGAATAGGATCAAGAATTCGGTATAATCGACTACGATAGTCTCGTAGTTTTCTCTTTCCATTTTCTCATCCTAGGCCAAAACCAAAATGGTCATTCATTACTAAGTAATGAAAATCCCATAAATCGATTTCCAAAATCCCATGGTGTAGAGACAAGATTTGAACCTAAGACCTCAAGATTATGAGCCTTGCAAGCTACCAGGCTGCTCTACTCTACCATGCTGAGGAGCTAGGAACAAATGGGCAAAGAAAGATGGGATATCCCCCTCTACCATATCGATATAAACAGTATAGTCCATTTATACAGAATGGTCAAGAGGCCCCCCCTATGATCATAAATCCTAGAGAGCCATACAAAGCGTAAACGGTATTGGGATCCTTACCAACTTGATCTTGTTGCGCCTGGTAACAAATATGCATGAACCATTTATCGAAGCATGTGTCCAGATAGTCCAAAGTCATGATAGTTAGCTCTAGATCTTCCGATCCAAAAACAACGTCGATGAAGACATGTAGGTGCATTGTTACATGGTGAGGATTGCAATTTTTTATGAACTTCCCATTTTTCAGCCAGTGATGACACTTTTTTGATTTCTTTTTTTGAGGATCGATGAATCCACTGATATTTCTGTTCTCATTTTTTATGACACTTTTTTGATTTCTTTTTCTGAGGATTGATGAATCCACTGATATTTCTGTTCTCATTTTTGCCTCTTACTCTCCCTCTGAATCCAACTTTTTCTTGCTATAATATTCAGTTCCTATTATTCTCAATGATAAAGTTTGGATCTTAGATGTAGAAATAGAACAAGGTGAGTCCACCTTCTTCATCGAAACTAATGCAATTGGGGTTGATATAGTGCATCAAAAAAATAAGGAAATGAACTGAATTTTATTGATGTAAAGGCAATCAAGAAAGCTACATAAGTAAATAGATAACCTACAAAAAGTGGGCTAATCCCACCAATCTTGCTTGCACAATGGAAAGAGCTACTAGCTTATCTTTCCATCGAATGAAATTCACCAAAGGTGTGTGTTCATGAGCCCATGCTAAAGTTTAAAGAAATTCCCTATCTTAGCCCCAATATGCTTAGTCTTAAAGTGTGAACTCCAATCAACCCCATAAAAAAGAGGTGAAAATATATATGGATTGTAGACAAAGACCGAGAAGAGGAATTCAATTATTCTTATAAGCTTATTAGAAAGGTTATTTGTCTTTTTTCAATAAACCCCGTAAAAAAGAGGTTAAAGTGTATTTATATTTATTATAGAAAAAGATCGGGAATTCTCTAAGCAAGCAGGTGTGGACGATGAGGAAGCGAGGATGGAAGATTGCCAAGATTCCGTGATCCATTGCCGAACCTATTCCAATTTCAACTGCTCGGACTCAGATCGTGAGGATGGCCGAAATACTTCATATCAACAGATACTCCGTATATTAATATTGATGAGATCCAAGATCTATTATGGAATTGCTCATGGAATGAGCATTCTCCATATTATGCTTTGAAGAGGACTCGAACCTCCACTCTCTTTAGCACAAGATTTTGAGTCTCACGTGTCTACCATTTCACCATCAAGGCATCTTGAAAGTGAATCCTATTCCATGAATAGGATATCTATATAGTGTGATATATGGAATATATGACAAAGATGGAGTGTTGGAATATTTCGATCGATCATCGATCGATCATATATGCTCGAGTCTGACATCCAATTGCTTCTATTGGAATGATCTGGAGGATGCCTTATATATTTCCAAAATCTATCAATCAAAAAGATGTACAATCCAATCCTGCTAGATCTATGCCAATATCACATATGTGCAATTGGAATTTGGTGTTCTATAATATATAGAGAAAGAGAAATCATTTCTCATTTAGATAAGTCATTTCTAATTTCTATATAGAGAAAGAGAAGTCATTTACGATGATTCCTGGGAAGCATTCATCCATGGTTGAATGGTGAGCCAACTCCGAATTCCACTCATGGATTAGACCCTCGAGATACATGCAAATGCGATGAATCAATTCTAATCATGGGTTTGAGTCCTTTCTATTTCTCGATTCCATATAGAGATAGAGAATCCAAAATGATTCATATGGATTGGTTCCATTATAGTCTTATGCAAATCTATGTTTATAGGAATACTATTCTAAAAAATAGTAGAAAAATTGAATCCATAGAACAATGAATGGATTGCTCTTTCTAAGAATCAAAAAAGGCCCCATTTTGCATTTTTGTCTCAGTTTTTAGTAGATATTCTTATGCTAGTCCAAGAAATCTGAGAATACAAGAAACTCATTGGTAAGGTGAGAGCTTCAAGGCTAATTTCTGGTGGCACACCCCCCAAACAAGCACCACCCGATGAGTTTTTGCTCACTTTCTCTTTGCTACAGCTTGCACATACTTTAACGACCCAGTGACTCGTGGCAAAGCGAAGAGGAGCAAAGAAATGGGGGTGCCAGGGGCATCTCATCTTGTCATTGATTCCTTGCTCATTCCCTTCACAAAGTCTATGGTCCTTTCTCCACGACTGCTTACGCTTCGCTGACCTATCGCGTGGTAAAGAGAAGAGAGTACGAAAGAATAGTAAACAGAGCACACCGCAGAAAGATTCTAAATATGACAAATCCTCCCCCATTCCCCCCCATTCGAGAAGAAGGAAATGAAGAAGGGGAACGAAATGAAATAAAGCATTTTGTGAGGATAAGCATCTCTTGCTCCTCTATGGTAACAGCACCAGGCGACTTGCTCTAACCAACACTCAACTTTTTGCTCTGTCCATGGAGCGTATGAATTTCCTAGAATGTATACCGACCAAAAAGGGAATGAAGGGATAAGAATAGGAATTATAGTACCATTAGAAGAAGGGGCACCTATGGGAACATCTCTACTGACGAACCATTTCAATAGTATGGGTGCTGCCATGCCACGAGGCACGACCATGGAAGTAATGAAAAAGAAAAAGTTCTATAATTGGATCATATGCTCAGTACGTTCGATTTAGGCCAGAGAAGATGAGAGTCTCAAAGAAAGTGTTCACAAGGCATACCGAAAAAGTCAATGTTGTAGAACTACCCAGGGCAGTGGTCGACGACCTCTTCATCTGGCACGGCCTGCAGCCTCCTCTCGTTGGGTCGAGATTCGGAAGTGGAATAGTTTGCATCATCGGTCAGAGTGATTTGATCCTCGCCCCACTCATTCAAAAGCTAGTCGATTCCCACTCTCCTCCGACAGCACGGAAGCCGATGATCTACCACGGGTGGAATGGGTAGAATTCTAGTGGTTTTGGGGATCCTGCTCATCCCTCCAATCTACCAGGTGCGTAAAGAAGAAGCCTACTTACTACACCCCTTTCTTTAATCATAAATAAGGTAAGTTCATTTCCTACGGCCAGTCCTAAACTTGTAGTAAGGTGGTGAAAGGTCCACTCTCGCAACTTTACCCAAGAATTAGTCTATCAGTGTTTGGTTAAGAGAGAAGAAAGTGGTTGGTCGTGAACCAGAAAGACTTATATATCCAACTGTGGAATTCGATCATGGTGGATGTCTAAGTGCAATGATTGTCTGGCCTCTCCGGGCTAAGGTCCCTGTATCAAGGATTTTCTATCTTACCCTTCAGAATGCTGGACAAGAGCCTGGCCTTTTTTTAGATGGTAGAGATCCTGTGCAATGCCATTCTAAGTGCTACCATCGATTCGCCATCCCATTCCACAAAAAAGTAGCTATGGGAAGAAAAATGTAAAAATGCATGGTGCGAGTTGTAGGTGCAAGTCTGCAAGTCATAGCAGATGAAAACGAGCTTCGCTTCGTGATGAGTTAGTCGTATGTTAAGAGTTATTGCTCTACTTCATTCCCAAGAGACACACTTTACTCCCAAAGATGAGCTTTATTCCAGCTATTCACTCCAGGCTCATCACTTCATTTACCAGGCCAGGAGAAATCAAGGTTATAAACCTGATCTTTAGTCAATTCCTAGTGGAGAGGATGCGAGTTGTAGGATACGAAGATGAGCTTGCCTCATGTAGCATGGGTAACAATGTGATTCAATCCCGTCCCTTAACACACGATGCTACTATTAAAGTAAAGTAGTGTCATATTATAGGGTTTCATCTTATATACGCATATATGATTCTACCCCTCCCCTAAGGGCGACACTCATGAGTTTGGTCTTCTTGAAGCATATTATATGCATAAGTAGACGTCTCTCTAAAGCTTTCCCAAGATGAATGGGAAACTATACCAGAGGGGAACTATACTCACCCAAACTGTAGGAACATGTACATATGGAATACGAGAATTTCCACCTTGTTTTCTGACTCGTCGGACGATCCCATCAACCTGGGGCTCACATCTCTACAAAAACGTCTTCTTCTAGGTCAAATCCTGTCTCCCTCACTTTCTGGATGGGTAGATCAGGTGGATTTCGACGTTCCGATTTCTAGGTATTGAACTGCATGTTTAGTAAACCCTGCCCTTGTTTCATGCTTTACATGAGTTTAGAACCACCATCCCGAATCAAATCAGCTTACCCTACATTGGCGTGCTTCCTTGACGACTTGGACGATGCCTAAGCTTGCGGAGGTGCCTCCCTCCCCAAACAAATGCCCATATGCCCCCCGCTTTATATCAAGCTCAAACGGATGGATGTTGTACCTGGCAGTATGAGAAGGGAGGGGAATCTAGATGGGATGATGGCACAGAGTGCTTTAGGATCGGGGACTGCCTTGTCGAATGCATCTTCAGGCAAGCAATGGATCCTCCAGTTCCCTTCTCACTACTAGACGAGGGTCGGCCCAGGGGACTCCACGGTGAATGGTCGACTAGTTCCCTACCAATCAAGTAGCCGGGGGAAGCAATACAGAAATGCAGTTGATGGTAAACCCTCACCCTTGACTAAAAGTTGTTTACATAGGGGGCCCTCTCCTCATTCCCACCCTCGCTAAAATACATCCATTCGTACTACCCTACGTCTGGCCGTAGTGGAGTCGGAGCTGCTGCCTTCGTACTATCTTTTCTAAGCTTTTCTAAGATGGCTTTAAACCTCTTGCTTGAAGGTGATGAAGGATTCCTAGTTCTCAATCTATCGCGAGGTACAGTCAGCCTAGTCCGCCTGTGTTAGCAATTCCTTTTCTTGTAAGCAGAAGCGCGGAAATGGTGGTCAAGTACAAACAATCTTTTTTCATACTTCACTTCTCGAGATGGTACTCTACCTCTGGATCTAAACCAGAATCAAGGAAGATGATCCACCGATGCTGAACTTCGATGGATACAGCATTTCACTAGGCAATCTAGTTGCCACTTCACTAGCAGCCACAAAGGGTAGTTTGAAGGAGATGAAACCCAATGGGCGCGCACGCGCTTTGAGTAGTAGGGACCAAGGCTATAATGTAAAGAAAGTAGCGACGGAACTTCCGCATTCACTAATTTCAATAATCTCTGGATTAATGCGATAAATAAGAAAGGCAAATTCTCGTACTTCCGAATAGGAGCTTTGAATCTTTACCCACCACTCTTCTTTTGAACAAGTTCAGTCCGATAAAATCTCAATGGAAGGAAGGGCTTTTCTTTCTCGATGCTTTGAATAGCCTAGTTTCGTACCCAAGGGATGACTTGCAAAAGTTTAGTACCGAAGGTCCTTAGAACAAATCAATGTGAGGTCGGTATTCTCTGAACTACCACTGTAGCAACTCGGCAATCTTTGACAAAAGCATACCATTTCCCTACTTGAAATATAGCCTCTCTTATCGCTTTCATATCATCACCAACTCCACCATCAGAGAATCAAATCTTTGACCTCTCGCTGCTTCTCAACATCTGCCAGTGTCCACTTCTTGGAGCTTGGTGATCTAATTCTTGGTGTAAATCTTTACTGGAATAGAGTGGAGATTCTTCTCTATTTTCTCGCCTTTCTCCACTACTACTACTAAAAGGAAAGGTGAGTTTAGTCTGGGCAGACTTTTCATAAGGTACGGATCTGGGACTGAATCGCATTCTTGCTCTCAACAATGCTGTAGTAAGGAACTGCCCCAATGCATACCATGTGTACCTCTTTCTTCTTTGATGGACAACATCCTGGCTCTCTCTGCTATAGATCACTTTGGCTCCTCTCCTAGGTACTACCCTTGACGATTCTAAGTGGACTATTCAAAGCATTAATGTTTTGGCTGGCTATCATAGGGCTGTCAAGCCATCTCTGATCTGCCTTCTCCAAGGCATCTAGATTTCTAGTGGTCTAGGTGCTGTGTGATTGATAGATGAGCACTCAGTCCAGCTCTAACTATCTTTCATTTGAGATATGGAGCCCCTTTTTAGTCTTGGCTAGGAGCAAAGGAGACTAGGTGCGAGCTGGGCGGTAAAGTAGGTGCGGGAGATATCGAGCTAAAATCAAGTAGGTTCTGAACTACCCAATTGGAAGAGCAATGGCACGATAGCCGTTATATGGCATATTGCCCCTGACACTCAGACCAGTAGAAAGGCACAAGTCTTAGCGAACACAACATGTGATTCGATAATAAAAGAAACTGATCTTTGTAGAAGATGCTGAAGCCTAAGCTAGTTCTTTCGCATCTGTTGTGGGGACAGTAGATCTTGGTCCTTGAGTAAGGGAGGGGTCAACATGTTATTCGTTCGAGGTGCTAGTTGTACTAGTTTGAGTAGGAGTAGCAGTGGTGGTACTAACTTTCATTCTTTTGTGGTCTATCTAATTTCAGTATCCCATCAGCTTCTGCATTTATTGAAGTAAGGTGTATATAGCAACAACTATTGGACTGCTCTCCCTAGCTAGAGGGGATAACCTCACTCTGAACTAACAAGGCTATCCTAGCGAAGTCACTTCTTGATTCATTGATTTTTTTGAGTTTTAGTTGAGTGCACACCCGCATAAATGGTCAAACCCTAGCGATTCCCGATCCTTTTGTTGTCACACAAATTGCTCCTTATTGAATTAGAAGCTCTATGAACAAGAAAATGAATTGCTATAGAGGCACGTAGCGGTGTTCTCTTATCTGTTGTTGCCCTGCTACAAGTATTTTTCCTTCACATCTAAAGACTTGCACTCCCCTGGCCCCACCGAAATACACTGAGCTTGTTCAATCCCCTAGGGAAGATCATTAACCTGCTGCCTCAACACACTTCGAAATAGTTAAGAATGGAAAGAGCTTCACTTTGTACCTCAACCTCAAATCCAGCCCCCTCTGATACCGGCTCTTTGGGGAACTTCCTGCTTATTTTTTTAGTAAAACCTACCTCTCTGTCCAGTTGCTTGGCGGTTGATTTCATTGCCTCTTTGTCCTCAGACTTGGAACCAGATTCAGACTCTTAAGCAGGGCAAACTCCTCGTACTCAATTCCCTCCACTCTGTACTAGAGCCCCGATCTTCAGACACGATACTAATCTAGCTCACGACTGTAACAAATGGAAATCAATGGCGAATCAATCCACCTAATATCATGCCCATGCTT